>CALNXK010000178.1:645000-717500 GCA_942486035.1 Porites lobata | reverse complement strand
TCAAACAAACAGAATGCTTTAGTGTTAGGTTGACCATTAAAACTACTTAAGTCCGTTTGACTCGTAGCTTGCCCCTGCGCCCTAACGGGCGCATCTTCTTGGTTTTAATGCACCATTTCAGTTTTTCTTGCGGGAATCCCGCAAGGCCGCAGCCTGGTGAGAACACTGAAAGTGTTTGAATTGTACTGTGGAATTACCCCAAATCATAGTAGTCAAATAATTATTTCTCCATAGATTGAACAGGATTACAGAAACAAATAATTAATTACAAAATAAAAATATTGTCTAATAATAGTGGGAGAGAAGTTTCTAATGTTTGTTCTGAAAAAGAGAATATAAGATACAGTATTCACCCATATTGTACTATTAATCACTATTAGTCAATGACTAATGGTGTCTCTACTACTTACTCTTTTAAACGGTCTGTTATAACTAATAAACAATTGGCTTTCTGAGCCCCGTAAGGATTGTGTCCTTGTTAGGTACTCCTTTAGTGTTGTTACAGCGCAGAGAGTCTCATCCTTGAAAGGACGGAGTTCTACAAGAGGGTTTTTGACACTTGGTCTGCTTTGTTTTAAGTGGTCAACAATCTGAAAAGTATAGCAATTATTCACAGAGACCATGTGCTCAATGCTTAGCAAATGAACGGTCTGACCTCTTTGGCCTGAAACTAATAGAATAAGCACAAGGAGATTCAGTGTAAGTTCCTTCAAGGACAATTTATCCACAGGAGATAAAGACTGAAGGTATGAAAGAACAATGGACACAAATTTCTGTGTACTTAGGCCTCGGTGGTTTTTCCTGGAAAATGCCTTTTATTAGCCAAGATACTAGAGGGTTTTTTCCTACGCATGTCCCATTTTCTAAAGTAATATAGCTAGACAAAGTACTTTGGGCTGTATTGATGGCACTGTATATAAGGCCTTGCTGATATAGCAGGGTTAGAAAATCAAGTACATACACTACAGATGGTTGAATGTGACTGATCTGCCTGATTACAAAACTTTTGCCACTTTGTAATGTAGGTACTGTACTGTTTCTTTGTTCCATCTCTCCAGGAGGCCATGATGAGCTTAGCAGCCACCTCTGAAATTCCTCTACCCTGGATGGATTGCCAGACAGGAGACATGCCAGCATAGTCAATTTCCTCCTTAAGGGGTGTAGTGTTTAAGGAGAGTGTGATAGTGAAAGTAGGTCCTCCTGCTTCGGCAAGACTAATGGGATTGCAATTGCATTTTCAGCAGTTGTGGCCACCAAACTTGAGTAGGCCAAACTGGAAGGATCATGATTCCCTGAGGTACTTGTTCCACCAAAAAAAAAAAATGTCTGAAATAGCACTTGAATTTATTGGATAAGTTTCAGAAATTGTACAAGAATGCAACTGTCATCTAGAAATTTTTAGCCGTCCTCAAGCAACACAAAATTCTAGGCATTATATTCTTCTCTGAACAGATATTTTACAGAAAACAATCGTTGGGTGCCCCCTGATTCTTCTTTCCTTTACTACTCTAACTTAAGACGGCAGACACGGGTTTGTGCCACGTTTCTCTCGGAATCAAGCAAACCACGTTGGATATTCTAAACAGGCCAAACATCACGTCTTTTAAAGAAACAAACAGACAGTACTCACACAAGATCTGCTCCTGGGCTTTTCCATAGGTCGTAAGGGACACGCACTTTCCTGCTCTCTCCAGTTGGTGCGAACTCGTGAAGAAGGCATAGGCCTCAGCAAGGAATTCTCTCAGGCTTGCCGGTAGCTCTTGAAGTCCGATGGAGTAAGGTTTTCTCCCTGGAAGTAGGGCTCCGCTATCTTGGTCGTCCGATTCAGATGACGAGGAAACGTAAATCGGGGCACCAGCGGCTGTGCTTGGCATGATTTCGGAGTCACTTGACGCAATGTCTGACAAGCATGGTCATTTGCTGGCCTCGCCATCTTGGTCTTGCGATTCAGATGACGAAGAGACGTAAATCGAGGCGCCAGCTGATGTGCTTTCAATGATTTCGAAGTCGCTTTACGCACCGTCTGACAGAAGAGGTAGTCTGCTGAATTTGTTGTCTTGCTCTTCGGATTCGGATGACGACGCGACGTAAATCGGGGCAGCAGCGGCTGTGTTATTAGCAATGATTTTCAAGTCACTTGACGCATTGCCTGACAGGCGTGTTTGTTTTACTTGCAGACGCAGAGGGACCTGCCTCGTCGCTTGCGCTGTCTGACTTCAGGGCCAAGACGCTGTTCTGTTCACTGTGGTCGCTTTGATCCTCCTCTGCTGGCGATTCAAACAGGAATTCTGAAGCACTGAGTGGAGAAGCTTCGACGATGAATACACATACGTTTGATCCAAGTCTTTTTCGTCTTTGCTTGACGTCAAATTGTACTGGACAATGGTGACACGTCTGCTTTCCATAGCTATAGGACTGAAGGTTGAATATGCAGGGTAATAAATCACCAGAAATGAGAGAGGTTCTGCGCTTGTCGGTGGGTTGTGATGTTGTGATCACGGTGAAACAATGGCTTGTCCCCGGGCGTATCCCTTGGGAACGGACAAAAGTATGCTCCCAGAGCGAATCTTTCGATCCATTTCTTCGTAAATTTGAACTATTTTGTCCCTATTTCCGTGACGTATCGAATTTAACCGAGATAGAGTTTGAGTAAATAAACGTGACAAATCCTTTTATGGCCTGAAATAAACCTTGGTAGCTACATAAATAAACCCAGCCCGCTTCTTGCACTTCAAATCCTTTTCGCCCTCAACTGAAGCTGATGTGTGAGTTTATAATTTGGAAAGGAATGCCTCCATCTAAAAAGAAACGGTGACCAGCTACGAGGTCGCAATCAAAGTCCTTGGTGGAAACAGAAGCTGTCGAAAGCGGGTTAGCACTTAATTTCTTTTATATATTATTTTTTTTCTTGAATGGAGTTCACGCCACCAAACTAGGTTAAATTAACTGATTATTTTACACTTTTTCATTGCCTGAAAAGATTCAAAATGTGCAACTTGGGGCTAGACATGCCTGTATAAACTACCAAAACAATGTAGAATATTGCATAGTTGCTGTTGTGTTACTTGGAAATGTGATAGCCAAATAGGGGAGGGGGAAACGGGGTGGTTTTCAAGTACTCCACTGATGCATTGGTTTGGTATTGAAACAGTACCTCTCCTTTTCCCCGCAGTTCTCATGGGTCTGCCAGAAAGGGAGATGAAGACAAAACGAGCGATGACACGTTTTTGTAAGCATATAAGTAATGCGGAATAGACTGAGTGGAGTATATGTCAGGCTGTTTGTAATTATAAGTTGTCCTAACATTATGCACTCAGCCGATTTGTAGTTACTTGCATCGCCTTTTATATATATATAGTTTAGTTATTGGGCCATTCCTTTTAATATCTGCACCCCCCCACCCTCCCTATTGAGGGGTTTTTGGTCTCTACTCCCTCGGAAATAACAGTTGAGGACCCCCTCTGATTTTAAAGATCAAAGTGCTGACACATACCCCCCTTCAGAAAAAACAAAAAGATCAAAGTTACTAACATGGCTACTCCTTCAGAAATTACTGCTAAAGGCCCCCTCCCTCCCCCTAGGATTTCCTTGACCCTTAATAGGGGGGAGGGGTGCTGATATAAAATGGAATGGCCCATTGCAGTTAATTCTTATATAATTTGTAGGTAATGACATCTACAGTATATGCCAATAAATTGTTGTTGTTGTTAATTGTCCTCCACTCTTTGCAGTTGCCAATGAATCCTATCAAAATGCCATAGACATACTTTTTCAGTATTAGCAACAATGTTTGAATGCCGAGCGTTTTGATATTGAGTTTGATTCCTTATGTTAGGACCAATTGTAAACAAAACCACACAACAGGAGGGTGATCAAACTGGATTTTATATTCTAACACTATCTTAAAGTTCCTTACTGCTGCTAATGTAATATAATTTAATATAATATGATATGATATAATATATTATATTGTATGGTATGATATAAACTATGTAATGTAATATAATATATAATCTCAAGTCAGCAGTGTTTTTGAGTCCAACTGTGTACAGATTTAACATTAATTACAAAAGCTGTGGAGCAATCCTTCCGTCCTTTACACTTTGCTCAATAAATTTCATGATTGGGTCTCCACAGACACAGCACTTAGCATCCTCAGGACATGCCTTTAACAGACCACAATAGCAATAAGATGGATCATCGAATACCCTCTCTAGGATGTAGGCTACATTTTTGCATGCAGCTTCTGGCTGCTGAAAACCTTGCTGAGGTAGCCAAATCAGCATCACATATTCATGTCTAAATATTTCAACCCATCTGTTTTGATATGTTGTATTTTCACCTAATTTTTTAAGAAAAATATGCTTCGCTTCTCGTCCTGCCATGGTTACCAACCCCAACCCCTGGCCATACTTTTCAAGCACTTGACGACAATGAGCCGGGACAATGTGACCCAATGTCCAGACAGTAGGATTTACAGAACTTGGCAACAACAATGAATTTACGTTAAAATACTCATGACAGGCAATAGAAAGCTGATCAATGTGGTCTGATGTTATCTCAAATCTACTAAAGAGAGAAACACAGTCCCTTAGCCTCACACCTAAATAAGCTAAAGCAAGAACTGTTTGACGTTCTTTCCTGGAGTCTTTTTCACACCTTAGCCACTTCATTAGTCTCATGAAGTTATGACAAAAACAGCAGGAATCTTTTCCGGTAAATCTATAATGCAAATCAGCTCCAGACCCTTGAGTTTCATTAAACCATTGTTTGGTCTTGTTTGCCAGGCGCCTGGCTTTTACTTCTGTTTGTAAAGCTGTAATTACTCGTGCAAAAAGGGCTATCAGCTGGAACCTCTGAAAACTTTTTACAATCAGCTGGAAGCTTAGATTTTCTTATAGCTTCTGTCAAAACTGCTTTAAAGAAGTACTGCCAAGCATTGTTCTTTAGATGAAGGGGTTCCACATGAGCTTTGTCAATGTAAGAACCTAAGAGAGGCAAAATTCCTGTCTACTACTTTGCTTGGCAATGTAATCAGTAATTTTAGATCTCTTTGTCTTTTCAGAAATTTTTTCTAGTGCTACTCTTTTCTTAAATGCTTCAACCTTGTTGACAACATTTACTCTTTGCCTGTAACTCCATGGCTTCCACTTGTTTGAACTTTCACTTCCAAATGTACCCTTGACATCCCTACAATCAGCTAATGAAACATTAGCAAAGGGTGAGAAATACTTAGCACTAATAGTTAATTCACCTGCCAACATGGCAAGCATCTTCATGTCATTTGGCAATTCCTCCCGCTTAAACCTATATTTCATGCCTTCAAATTCATATGCAGCCCTTTCTAACTCTGCAATTTGAGGTAATAATGACCTCACATATTTCTTTGTAACAGGAGAGCTTTCATCGCAGTTGGCACCAAAAATTAGAAAGTTATCATAACTTGATGCCACCCTTCTTCCAACATTGAGGAAACTGACTAAGAAAGAGCATGCGCTCTCATTTTTGCCAATTGGGCATCCGTCGCCACCAAGAGCAATTTGAAAAGTGCCTGTTGATTCTGCAAAGCCTTTCAGACTTTCTTTTCTGTTCTGAGAAAGATAAAATTTGGCAAGCATTGGGAGGTATTGTCTCAAGTCTCTATATGCACCATTGACTTGGTTTTCAGTTTCTAAGCCCTCTAGATAGTCTGGGTCAATTTCATGAACAGTCCCAATGTCAATCTTTTTTAACTGTTCTACAGGGTTACTATAAGTTAGAAGCTTTGGAACCTTACAGCCTTTACAAATTGAAATACTTGTTCTTTTCCCTGGTTTGCCTTCATTTGATTTCATTGAAAGCACCAGTCTTACACTTTTGTACTTTCGTTTCCCCATTACACCACTTGCATAATATGTTGCAATACTTCGAACAATGTTGTCATCTGACTTTTCAAATTCTAACACACTCTTCTTATACTCTTTACAAACTATTCTGTTGGTCAACTGCTTGTTCTCTGTCACATATTTTGTTAACTTGTCTAACTTGCATCTCTTTTGCAGAGTGTCAAACATTCCCTCGAAACAGGCTGAGGAATGTTCATTTGAGCTCCCATGAATTTTGGCAGCAGCTTCAATGGTTTCATGCCTCCTTTTTCTTGCGGTCCTTGGTCCCAGTGTTGATTCTCCATTGACAAGTGCAGTAGGGCTTCTTGTTGGTGCCTGAGATACCTGTCCCTGTGACTAAAATATTGCTAAATTAGACACTGGGTAGTAACGCAATTGTTTAAATTAGATGTGGTTGGATGATAACAAAATAGATATTTAGCCAAATCTTACATTCAATATGTTGATGTTTACAATTTAGAGACACTGTCATTTATGAGAGTCTTTTCTGACCAAATGAACACAGGCACTCGCTCAGGTTTCTTGCATAGGTACCGGCATAGAAGCCTGACCATGGCTGTCATTCTGGCACTGGCTTTGTGTTAAGTGGCCAGTTCACCGAAATTAAACTTGCAAAATATTGTTTATTTTTATTTTTACAAAATTGAATATTTTTCTGTTCATATTATTAATAAAATTTGGCATAAAATTAAACATCATCCAACCACTAATCAATGTAAACCTACAGACTTAGTTGGAGGTTGTACCCAGCAGTTTTTGCTGCATACTTACTGCTAAAACAACCATAATAAAGAATTAAGAGTGTGACTTACCTGTAAAATTAATGTTGTTATAAAAATGGCAGAAAGGAGAGAAGGCGAAAAAATGGTGGGGTTGCAACAAGACGCCCAAAAAGATGACGATGAAGGTACATTTAGACATTTTTAATACTATTCCTAATTGCGGCTGTAACAAGCTACTTCAATTTAAACATTTTGTATGTTTTTTCACAGGTCTATCACACTCGATGCTTGAACGATGGGAGGACTTTCAGGTAAAACTTCTTGTCAGTTGTTGGCAAAAGCAGAGGCTTGAATTCGGAAAAGGGAAAGCTACCAAAAAGGACATATTCAACAGAATTGCCAATGAGTTCAATAGTATTTCTACTGACGTGAAGGTCACGGGGGAGCAGTGTGGTCGTAAGTGGCTCAAGCTTGAAGCTTCCCACAAGAAGATAACGGACCACAACAACACCACGGGAGCCGACAAGAAAACTTGGAAATACTTCCATGAAATGGAGTCTTGTACCGGGGAAAATCCAAATGTACGACCGAAGTTCACTTAGGAGAGCAGCAGCACTGCAGACGTCCTTGCGGACGAAGACTCCGAGGAAAGTGGAGATAATGAAGACCAATGTTCCGCGGCCGAGAGCTCTAGTACAACAAAACGAAAAACCACTGGAAGTGGCTGTAAACGCCGGAAAAGGAAAAGAAAATCAAAATCTTCGGCTGCAGAGATGTTGACATTCCTGTCATCTTACGCAGAGCAACGTGAGGATAACGAAAGAGAAAAGATGGAGTTGATGAAGGAGGCGAAGGAGGAACGAAAGAGCTTTTTTAACCAGTTACTACAAATTATGAGTAAGCGTAAATGAGATGTGCCCAGCCAAGAGAGCATTGTTAACGTCTTTAAAGTTAACCGTGTGTCTTATGGTACAGATTTTATAGAAGACTGAATTGACGCTTTAAAAGTTTGAAACCATTAATACTTTCGGAGATTTTCACGAATATTGGTGCTGGTGGTGTAATTTGCACATAGTCTTGTGCTAATTTATCACCTTTACATGGGTATACAAGTCCGCAGTGAGGACAGTGGTATGAATAATTATAAGATATTTCTCATGTTTGATTTTTATTTTGTTTCAATGCTTCAAAATGTACATTTCAACTAGAATCGCATAATTAAGTAAAATCTCGCATTCTGATTGGTTAACGAAGCGAGGTATTTAGTGTGGAATTGCGAGTTGAAAACGAGGCTAAGCGATATTGTTTCGCATCTACGTAACAACTATCGTCAAATTCTAACACAACAACATGCAAAAAAGGTTTTCTACAATGTCATTTTAAAATGTTTTCAAAACCATTCATTGTCACTTTTTGAAGAGTTAAAAACAAACAAAAGCGTTTTTTAAAGTGAGCCGGAGGTTCTTCCTTGTTTTGAACTGAACTACAGATTCTCGAAGAGACATAAAACCTCTTTCACTCGCGACAACCAGAAAACAAGAAAATCCTGTGAACACGGCCCAGAAAATGGCAATCCAAAGTTCAACCAAACAAAACGGAGAAAGGACAACGGAGGAAGTGCCGGGGTCGATTGTCCCATATACAGAAGAAGAAATAAATACCTTCAAAGAGGACATGGCCCCTGAAAACACGAAAAAGAGTACGCCGCTTGCAATCGTCCTGAATCGTGGTACTTAGAAAAGTACAAAACAGAGCTGAACTTGAACATCATTTCTAAAACATTTCAAGGTACTTACCTTATGTCAATCGCGACGTTAAACATGTTAAACTTTCAGTGCTTTCGCTTGGACACTTGATTTCTTTCCGTTTTGCCGCCGAAGAGGTAAAAGGTTTAAGTTATTTTCCCTCTCGAGCAAATGACCAATTTGAAAAAAGACGTTCTACATAAACGGCTTCTAAATTCAGTAAAATACCTCTATTTATCCTTACGATTAGTGTGAAGCTTGTTTACATGTAAAAAAGTTTGAAAACAAATATAAAAACAAGCACAAGGTACAAAAAAAGTTGTCGAAGGTTCAAACGTACGACTGACCTTGCTTCCTATTCGCTAACGCAATGACAGTTCTGACAGTTGACTTTGAAATGGCTTTCTGGAGCGCGCTCAGGATAAAAACAAACAATATTATTGCTGTTTTCTTTTTTTTTCTTCTGATTTTTATTCAATTATGCGATTCAAGGAAAATTCATTACCTGACTCGAGAATTCCACGTTAAATTGCACTTGAAAACCGATATCGCACTCATCGCTTCGCGATTCGTGCGATATCGGTTTTCGCGTGCAATTTAACGTGGAATTCCCTCGTCAGGTAATGAATTTTCCTATAATATTTCAAAAAAATCAGTTCTGTAATTTCTGCTACAAACTTGGATACATTGTACTTTGTGGCAAACTATGGTATGGAAATTTTAAAAATAGTTAAACCTTAATGTCATTTTAGAAGTAAAATTCTCTTTTAATACTGTATTGGTTCAATGTCTCGTGCATTTTGTCTTATTCACTTTTATAATATAACATGACCTGTACGTTTGATCATTGTAATGATACTGGACAGAAAATTCAGCTGCTGATCAGGGCTGTACAATGTTTGCATCTCAAGGTGCTAAAGGATTTTCTGCCACGTTGGATATCACGAGTTCTCGAATTATTATTATTTACACCCCCGCTATCGCCACAAAGTCAAATCATTTTCATTCCTTAGAAACCTTTCAATTTCCTCGTCACAATTGACGAGAAAGTCGCAAATCAGAGGAACTGCAACATTGTCGTCCATTTTGTTTTGTTGCGCCTCGTCAGGGATTAACCAATGAAATGTCAAGTGTAGGACTCAAAACGAGACTCTATTCCTGGGAGGGAAAAGGCCTTTCCATTTGAACTGGAAATTTTCCGCAATGACAAACCGGAAATTTTGGCTAAATGGAAAGCGCTCCTGGTTTTACACTAGTAGTACCGTATGGAAGCTCCATGAGTAAATTCGGTCCCACTGCAAACACATTGGTAGTTGTTTCTACAACCCAACCCATTTGTTTAGCCAAGATCAAATTAATGGCTAAATAAGGCACACTTTTTCTGTTGGTACTTTCAACATTGTAATGCCGAAGCAACCAACTCGTGTAATTATCTTGAGCAGAAACATCTATTCTCCAATTATCATTACTATCTGCAAATTCATACCCCGTGGGTAATTTTTTGTTTAAATCCTGTTCCATCCACCAAAAAACTTTGGACATAAAATCAAATCCATTGGAGGCATCTTACAAATCTGCTGTTTTAAGTTGGGACAAAAATTCTTGAGATTGACTAGATTTGAAAGCTTTGGCATATTGTTGAAATAAAATATCGGTATCACTCCCTTTGTACAGGTTGTGAATCGAGCGAATACCGAAAGGTTTGGTAGGATTTGTGTCATGATGTTTCGTCAGAGAGGAACTGACATGGGATGTGACAACATGGGGAATGGGATTGGAAACGCCAGGTAAAAACACACTTGCCAAACCCACTTTCCATTTGCCCGGTAACCATAAGCTTTGAGGCAAACGGTATTGAAATTGTGTGGGTAAATTGTCTGGAAATTCCTGTGTTTTTTGAGTAGTCAGCGTCACATAAAACGAGTTGTCATTTGGCTGAGTCATGTTGTTAAATAATGAAATGAGGTAATTTATCTCTTTTATAGTCTGCCTCAACATGCTCAAGTCTCAAGGGTGTGATTAGTGCGAGTTCGTGACAGGAGTGACGTCATTGCCCAGACATGTCCAATTCCCTAAGGTATTTTAAGTAAGTATAAATTTGTGTGTTTGATGTGATTTTGCTGTATGTGTTATCTGCAAGAACCGACGTTTGACATGGATAACTCTGTTCCTCCCAAGAAAGAAAAGAAATCCAGAAAAGCCAAAAATAAGACGGGAGAAGTGGTCCAATTAATTTAGCAGCTGGAGGAAAAGCGGCTGCGTTAGGAGGTTTAAGTGCATTGACGAAATATTGTACTAAGAAAGCAATCCAAGTGTTAGAGAAAAAGAAGTATAAAAGGAGGAGACGCCAACCAACACAAAGAAAGAAATAAACATGGGACGTATGACGAGACAGAGTCATTTTTTAAACGATGTGTTAAAAGAAGCTAACCAAAATAAGCGGCAACAAAAATTACAGTATGCAAATGCAGATCAAATTAATGCTGTGAGTGAGTTAGTGATGAACACATTGCGGGGGAGTGTTAAACCTGGGAGAAAAACAGTGAGCCGTTTAAAACCCTTTCGTCAATCTCTCCGAGTCATTGCCAACCCTCGTCAGAGTATAAAAAAGCGCAAACACTTGATGAGTACTCAAATAGGTGCGGGTGCGTGGAAAGAATTACATCGCTGTTATCACTGTGCTAAAAGGCAATATCAGTCATGAAACGTAAAGTGTTACAACGACTTCTTTGTCTATTAGACTATTTGTTTCTACTAGCACAAATGATCAAAGAGTTTCGACAAAACGTCAAAGAGAGATGCAGACCCAAACCAATATAAAGACAAGGCTTAACGCTTATTTTCATTAGCAAGCATGGACGGCGTTTCATCCACACCGATTGAAACCTCAGTGCAGTTTTTACGTTTGCGAGATAAATATAAATCTAATCTTTTAGACGATAGCCGTTTAACCAAAGCAGCCGGTTTAGCTGCTCAAAAAGAACTTTTGCTGGAGAGTCCTGCACCGGATACATGGAAAAAACCACGTTTAAAATCAGTCAACCGAGAATTACAACAATGGGTTAAGAAAATTCGTCAACCAGGAGGAACACGAGGAATAAGTCGCGATGAAGACAACAGCGATGATGAAGGAAATTTAGCTGTTGGCCCGTGACAACAATTTATGGGAAACATTTCAAAAATCAGTAAGGCTATAAAAAGGAAACCAGAACCGGTCACCCCTCAATCAGGGTCAGCGTGGGGCTGCGTTGGATATTCAAAAATTAATTGAAAAATCAGGCAAAGAGTTTCACTGGCCAAAAATGAATTATCTTGGTCCAGGGACCCGGCTTAAGGAAAGACTGAGGAGGGGTGACCGAGGCGTCAATAGATTAGACGAATTAGCGAAAATCCATGACATCGATTATTCCAAAGCGAAAAATTTACAGGACAAGTGGAAAGCGGACGATAAAATGATTCGTGCTATTTCAAAGCTCCCAGGCAAGAAAACCATGCAAGAACGGATTGTTAAAAAGATCATGCAAACAAAACGCAAACTTAAGCTGTAATTCTGTTTTTTATTCACTAAATAAAATGTGTTGTTGCCTTTAATTTGTCTCAGTCTTTTTTAAAATACAGTTGAATCACACTGACTATTCCATTGAAATTGAACTAGTGTACCATCCAGTTCTTTCAGGGTAATTTGTACTTCTTCCCAATGATTGTCTCGTACCTCTTGAAAGGTTTCTTGAACGGGAGTAAACGCATAGCGCTGTCTTCCTTCAGGCGCATAATAGACTTGTCCTAAGGATTGCGTGACGGTTTCTTTGTTGGCCGTCACGTTGGCGGTCACGGTAAGCGGGCGGGGGTGAAGATTTAAGGCATCTTCAAAACATTGGTTGAGGTTAATAAAACGCCAATCGGAAAGAGTACTTAACCAAAGCCAATTGCCCTGAATGTCGGTCACTTTTCCATTATTCAAAGAAGTGGGTCCTTTAGTGTGATTTGGGTAGCTATGCACCATATTGGGGCTCATACTATCATGTTGATTGGTCTTAGGATTCATCCAGCGCAAAGATTTGGCGAACGGGTTGGAAATATAAATTAAATTACTTGTTGTAGTGTTTGTTAGGACAAGTTCCGGGTGAACTCCTTTTTTGTCCCAGGCTAAGTTAATCCAACACGTTGAGCTACACTTAAAACCGTCATCCAAACTAGCATGCGCTGTTTCTTCTAGTCTATGTTTTACGGTATTGAAAAATTTTTCCCCTGTATGACATGTTCCTGCTTTCTCCCATTCACGTAAATCGGTTGCTTTCAAATAACCCTTTTGCCACGTATCGGATTGTCCTGCTTTTTCAGTTTCACCCCATAATTCGATTAGATTTACGTTTGCACTTTGTAAATCTTTGAATAAAGACATTTTTGGTAAAATGGCTCCAGCCACGGATACTGTCCATCCTTCCCCGGGTAACCTTAACTGTGGTTTGACTTTAAACTGATTGGCTACATTACTCGCGTACTTTTTGGTAACATCGTTTACGAGGGTTAAGTAAACGTTCGACATCTTACGACAAGTAACTTGACCGTATAAATCCCCCTGCTATTTATACAAACAGACACCACACCAATCCATTGGATCGCGAACTTAGTTTAATACGTCATTTCAACTCCCTTCGATGAAATGTTACAAACCCTAATTTAATCTCAAAAACGAAAGCATGCAAATGTTCTTCTCAGGGGTTCGCGCTACCAAGCAACTTTGCCCCTATAAAAAACTGTATACAAAAAAAAAAAAAAAAAACTAAAGCGGGTTGGCGCTACCAAGCAAACCGTACCCGCACTATTTACAAGTCCATTAAAAGTTCAGCGTCTCCCCCGAACCAGTTGTAGCCGTAGGGCGTGGAAGAATGAGTGGCAGGGTCAATCACACGTTTATCAAACACCAGCTGATACTGTTTCTTACGCTCCGTCAGTTTAATTTTCTTGGTGACTTTGTCCCGTTGAAAGTAATCGGGAATGGTAATCGCTATTTTACGTGCTTTTTTCAGCGGTTCATCCAATTCTTTCAGGATGTTTTCCTTCATCGTGTGATAATTTAAGACTTGTTTTGTCTCATAATTGAGCGAAAACCCGCGTACTTTACATTCGGTTTTACCTTTCTTGGTGAGGTAGCCATAGTTTTTCGCCCCGCCACTGCAAAATTTGACGATCACGTCGCCTTCAATCTCGTCGGTGAACTGTCCCAAAAATTCTCCCGGAGGAAGCTTCTCTTGACCCCGCTTGGTTTTATAAATGACCGAGTCTGTATCGTAATACAAGACTCGGTCACCTGAAAAATCAAGGGCATCGTACAGCTTTAAACGAGCGAGCGAAGTGGTGAACGCCGCGATAAACACGTTTTGCTTGAACGAGCGCTGATATTCGTCTTCGTTTTTTGTGACGACCAACTCCATGACGTCCTCAGAGCAAATTCGCACACTGTGAATGGCATTGACAGGGTCTTCTAACAGCTGGAAGAGTTGCGAAGGCTGGGTAATGCAGTGTGTTACAGGTTTGTTCTGCCGTTCACCAAATTTGCCCCATAAACTGAAAGATAGAATTAAAAAATAGACATTTGTTATTGTTTCCTGCACAGTCCGCAGAATATAATTTTTGATTTTCGACCGTGCAGCCCTGTTTGCACAGGAGTAATCATTTCACCATTTGAAAAATACAGTAAAACACTGCAAATAAATTTTAAGTGCAGACTTTTTAAGCACATTTCTCATACAAATCCTTGTTATTTTTTAATGCAAGCGTGCAATCCTATTTGCACAGTCACAAACATTTCGCGACCTGAAATTTGCGGTAAAACACCGCAAGTTAACTTTAACATGTGCAGACTTTTACTGCAAGTTAATTTTTAAGTGTGGAAAAGCATGACTCACCTGTTCAAAAGTAATTTTGCAATACTTTTCCTCCCAGGATTCACGGCTATCTTGTCCAGGTCCAACTTAATTCCTTCATGTTGTTCATACCGTCTCACATACTCGGCTTTCTGCTCTGGGGTTTCAACTCCGGCAGACCAACCAGCATTCTCTTGTTTCAGCTTTAGCCAGGTATTGACGTAGCCTGCAAATAGGCCTTGGCGACGATTTTCTTCAGGAAAGTGCCAGACTTCGTGGATTTTTAGGATCTGGTAACCTTTCTCCACGGCTTTTTGGAGTTCAGGAGTACACCAGGTTCCCTTCAGCATACGTTCCTCGCGTGTGTGACCGCACATATTGCTCCGTTCTAGCAAAGGGTTGGCTAACTCTTGTTGAACGCATGACCTGCAGAAAGGAAAACTAAGTTTTCCGCCGGCTCTGACCAGCAGAACAGGGTGGTACAACCGCTCGGGAGCCAGGATATCAACTTGCGCGATGCCAAAGTACTCGCTAATATTCTGGTTTTGGGGCTGATAAATGATCTGCGGGAAACCAACAGGATACGTTCCATACTTGTTGATACTTGGGTACAGGGATGTGAAATCCACATAACTGATTTCCTCATCCTCACCAACTTTTGAGTAAAGGGTCGCGGCTCCCGTTCGCCCTCCAAAGAATGCGTCTCGCGGTTCAAGCGGCGGGACGTAATGGAAAGTTTCCAAGAATTCCACCAACTCTGGATGTGTTTCTTTCTGTTTTGCGAAGTCGCAGCCCCACATTTCCATTACGTTGTACCCCGCCTCACGAAGGATGGAAGCTTTCTTTAGCATTGCTTCATAGACTTCATCGACAGTTCGGTCAGGATGGCAAAAGCGTTTCAGGTTTCCTTGCTTACGGTAGCATTTTCGACAGCCGTGAAAAATGCACCCATTATACTCGTAGACGGTATTGCTGGCTGCGTGAAACCCATCCACACTGTACGATTGAGCAGGGGTGATCACTTTGACTTCACCCTCCAAGGAATTTCATACATGCTGTAAAAGAGAAAAAATAATATTATTGTTTCCTGCGCGGTCCGCAGAATATAATTTTTCGATCGTGCAATCCTATTTGCACCGTAGTAAACAGTTCGTCAACTGAAAAATGCAGTAAAACACTGCAAATAAATTTTCTTAAGTGCAGACTTTTTAAGCACATTTTTGAATGAAAGCATGCATTCACGTTTGCTCAGTCGTAAACAATTCACGAACTGAAATTTGCGGTAAAACGCTGCGTGTTCAAATTCAAATGTGCAGACTTTTACTGCAACTAAAAAACTTAAGTGTGGAAAAACACTGCAGCTTAACAAAATCATACCTGAATACCGCCACCAATCTTGGTGTTTTCGAATTCCAGCCACTGCAAGGCCTCGATGCTCTGATTTTGTTGGTTGTGACGCCAGCCACCCAGAGGTTCCAAGGCAATGGTGTATGGCTCCAAAAACTTCTTTTGAAACACTTTAAAAGCGGTACTGGCAATGGTGACGCATTCCACCATAGGGTCTATACCTGTCAGTTCCTTCATTTCTTTTGCAAATGTTTCCATGGATTGGGTTAAGACTTGCACATCGCTTTTCAAATAAGCGGACAGTTCTTTTTGACAGTCGAAGATGGCGCCGCTGTCGACTTTCTCTTTATGCCACGCCAGAAATTCTTTTCGCCGTTTTTCATTCATACGTTCTGGATGGTAATCTTCTGCTTTGGGGTACTCGCCAATGTAATTAATCTTGTCCTCCGAAATATAGGAATAAGGGAAGAAACCCTTATACGCTTCCTTCAAATTAAACGTAGCCGGCAAGCGTTCCAAGGGCATGTTAAAAAAAATTCAAAGAATCCCGAAAAATCATATTTCCACACTGAAATGATAAAAATTTAGCCCCCATACTCAACACTTTTTCCACCTAGTAGCCCTTATCGTACAACAACTGCAAAATAAACGAGGAATCAAAGCCTCACATATTATGCGCAAACACAAAAACTTTCCGTTCTTTCAATTCAGCCGTGACCGTTTTTGACATCACATCACTCAACATATCCATTGCCTTGCCTGCTTCGCGGTAGCTGCCTTCCACATTCACATATTGCCAGTCCACACGAACATCCTCAAAATCCTTATTTTCATCGACTGCACATTCAAAATCAATGCAACACACCAGCGGGGGCGGTTCTTTGTCCTCTTCTTGTTCACTTTTTTCCGCGGCTTCGGCCATATCTTCTAAAATCGCGCGGTCTTCTTCGTTCATTTCATCGGCCTGGGCGAGAAGATTGCTAAAGTCCATTTCAAGGGGCTGTATGTAGCACTGATGATTCGGCAACACTTTGCTTTTGCAATTGGGGCATCGATATTCACCACACACGTTTCTTTTTCTTTGAAAACTTGTACGTTTTACAGCACTCGGGACACTTTTTGAATCGCTGACACAGCTTTGTTTTGTGAGCGGTAAAGCAGTTCTGTCCGTAAAAGGTTTGACCGCAATTCTTACAGAATACGCGAACAGACTTTCTTTCTTGGTAATCAGGGCGTTTTTTCTTCGGCTCTTGTCACAGTTTTGACGAGAACAATTATGGTGCTCAGCATTCTCTTGGTTGTAACCTCTGTTACATTGGTGGCAGTAATAACCCTTGTTTAGGAGGGCGGGTACACTTCGTAACCCGTGAAAATGTTGTTCTACTTTGAGTAGACACAGTTTTTTAGGCGCCGAATCAAACGAGTCATCGCAATACCAGAGAGTGCCGCAGATTCCTTCAATGATTTTAATTTGGTACTCTTGAGGGCCAAGATGTTCTTGCATTTTCTGAATTTCCGGCAGACCGCACAGTCCTTCAGGAACCCCGGCTTCTTGATGCAGTTTGTAGGCAAGATGACCTTGCAGTCCGCGTCCTTGAGAAATAAAGGCTCGGGCGAAACAAAGTTCATCTTTGTTCTTAATGGTAATCACGGATCGTTTATTGAGCAACTGCTCAAACGACTTGTTGCCTGGCTTGTTTCTGGCCGGTCTTCCGCCCCGTTGCTGGGTCTTAAAAAAAGACAGTTCTGCGAAAAATTCGCCGCTTGCAGCATCAAAACTTTCCACCGAGTTCAGTTGTTTTGCGAGCTTTTCCAACCACTGGCGCGTGAGGGGCGAACCTTGAAGCCACTCGCTCAGGGGAACTCTAGGACAACTGGTCCAGGTATGAGTTCCAGTGCTGTGATGGATCGCCATCGACATAGAATACTTGTCAGGGTTTACAATGCCATTGCGAGGATCGCGGATAAAATTAATTAGCCCTTGGTGGAAGGCTTCTGCAACCGCTTCTCCCTGATATTCTCCATTCGGTGGGCGTAGTTGCTCTAGAGAAAATCGGACTTGCATTTGGAGGGCCACGCCACGGTGAAATGAACGGGGCACTCTAACTCGCTCCATGTTCACGGCAAATAACGGATTCCCACCATGCTGATCTGCACGGCGCGCGGCGATAAGCAATTTGTTTTCATCGTCCGAATCCATTAATTCTTCTCCTTGACTAGATATCCAGTCAGGCACATCTGCCAGCCAGGAATCAAGCGAGTCGTTCATTAAAGCAAGAATATAGGGATCCATCGTTTTCGGAAATTGATTTAGCAAAAAAGCTCAGCACGGTAAGACAGAATAAACTGAATGACGCTCAAAGAGACGCGAATAAGTTAAATACGTGATTCGATTTGCATTCAGGCGTCATAAACAAAAGAACGTTCTAATGAGGATTTCAAAAAGCCGTTCAAGACTGCACAAAATTGTTTGGCTGAGTCAGCTACACTCTTTGTTCTTTTCCCTGAATTTGACAATGCTCAGTTTATTAGTTCTCAGAAAACCCCTCCCTGCCTGAACGTTCATTTGACAGTTCAGTTCATTAGTTCTAAGAAAAACCCCTCCCTGCCTGAACGTTCATTTGACAGTTCAGTTCATTTCTCTTTCCCCAAAAGACACAAGTAAATTACACGCAAACTCTCCCTTCGGTAAAATGTTACAATAACTTTCTAGTAAATGCAATGAGAGGAACGTATTTTAACCGCTAGTCGGCTAAAGTCCTTTTCAAAGCACTTTCTTCTTATTTACAAACTGGAACATATCAGATTCGTAGTGAATCTGGTCCAACAAAGTCATCTTGATAATCTTGAAAAAAACAAGGAAAATCTAATTTTAAGTGAGCGTAGGTTCGCTCAAAGCGCTCGATCATGGATGTAATATGCGGGAAAAAAAGGTTCGTCTATTAACTTTAAATCATCCAAGGTTACATTTAACACAGTAATTCGAAAATCAGTTTTCTGCTGGTTCATTTCAATCCACTCCGTAAAAGGATTACAAGGTGAAAAACGAATGTCCAGTAACACTTTTCTATAAAAACAAACCAAGAGATTGCATTATTCTATCTTCAAGTATCTCACGTCTTTCTAAAATTGGAGTACCCCTATATAACTTAAAAATTTTCTGCCGTTCACTCTCAAAATTCACTCTTTCATAGCGGTCATGTTTCATTTGCCCCTCCACGCTCAAACCTTCCACGGCAATTCTAAGACACTGAGAACAGGTTTCTCAACTAAATGAAACCCATTGGGCTGATCTACAAAAATGACGGTTCTTTAGTTGACGCAAACATTTTCTAAAGAGATGAAACAAACAAACATTTACAATTCTAAGTGTCTACGAATAGGCGAATAGTAATAGTTTTGAATTAAACGCGCCTCCGCATTCTTATCCACAAATTTCTTTTGCCTTTGCAATCGTAAACCGTCTAAGGTTAAACGAGTTGTTCTAATTCGTTTACAATGTGGGCATCTTGAATCTTCTCCGTACTTTTGATACTTAACAGCAACCCACTCCGTTTTGTGACAATACGTGTTCCATCTTCGAAATTTTAAGGCGTTTATAGTATTTCTAAAATAAAACAGTCAACAAGCGCGTTTAAAAACACGTTTACAGTTCAATCATGCAACATTTAGTCTTCACACTTAACCAGGTGCAGTCTTTAATCCAAAACAGGGATTCCAGAATCGGTCTAAAACACAACATTCACTCAAGTAAATCGTGAATTTGTTTCCACAATCGATTTAAAAACGCAACATCCCTTGGATATATTTTTGAGTTTGAAAACATGGTTTCGATAAAACACAAATATGCGTAGACAAACCTGATAAGGACGCGATGTTCTTCTCTATATCTATCTCTGTCTTGGGTGTATTGTAGCGTCTGTAAATCTCTGGCAGCAGGATGGTGGGGGACTAAAAAGGTCTCGGCCATGAACCCAGGGTTGGGTACTGCTTGTAAGGCGAGTTGATATAAAGTCTTCATCTTGAGTAACGTAAACGTTGATCTTAACACTGGGATGAGCAGAGTAAAGTGACTTAACCAAATTCACCCTTCCTTTATGCTGTTCACGTCAGATTCACGCTCATTGGCGCGGAGACCACAAATGTAGTGCGGCAAAAACCAATTAACTTTTCGCCGTTCTTTCAAGTTTTAAACTTTAGCGCACCGCTCTTTTAAGTCGGCAAAAAACAATACCCCTTTTCGCTCTTTTTCAAGTTGAACTCTTTTTGTTTTGCAATCTGTTTTAAGGTGAACCAGAAAAAATTTTATTTTCAACGATGGCTTCACCTTTTGAAACCGAGAGAACTTTCCTAACGCAAGAACAAGCAGACCATATTGACGAGAGGCATGTTCTTAAAAACGAACATTTGAGAGCCTCTAAGTTTGAGTCACAAATCGATTTAGTCGATTTGTTAAAGGCTGTCTCTGAACTCACCTGGGAACATCACGAAGACGTCTGCGTAATACACGAGGGCTGGAACGAATACCATGGACGCTTTTATTTGTTCATGTTTAAACTAAACCGGCAAATTGGTACAGATCCGGAAGGCTTTCCTGCCAAACACATAGTGGTGTATTATTCTGAGAAAGTGCCAGGCGAGAAATGGCAAATAATTTCAGCCTACCCATTTAACTTCACGTACTATTGTCAATTTCTAAGTAGGAAAAACAGATCCTACTAATTGTCTTATGACAAAACGGTTCTTTTAGGAACCACCAAATGATTAGAAGTCAATTACCAATAATGAGAAAGACTAGTTTATTTTGCAATAAACTTTCGTCAGAACGGGCTTAGCGCAAAGCGTTAGTACCGACGCCAGGTAACTTTTCATTACGCTAAAGCTTACGGGTTCAAATCTTTCTCTCTTTCAGGTCTTTCTTTTTCTAAGACCTAAAAGCAAAATAGCTGACTCAGCGAGTTCTCATGCAAATTTGAAGCAAACATGAATTAGCATACAAAACCACTGACTGGAACTTATAAATTAGACACACATTCTGGGAACTTTTAGAAGGCTCGCGTTTTAAAGATGTCCAGAACTAAAGAACTCGGAGAAGCTTGGTTTGGCTGTCAAGCAGAATTAAAACATCTCAAGGCTATTTTAAAACTCAAAGAAACTCATATTCTTACCCTCAAAGAGTATATTCAAAGCCTCAAAAGAAAAGAAATGAGAAGGCAACAAAGAGAGAAGAAGAGAGCAGCTGAAAAGAAAGCGGCAGACCTAAACAAAGTTGTCTGGATTGGGGCTGGCGAAATGGAAGCTTTATGCGCTAATTGTAAACGATTTCTTAGAAAAACCAAATAAAATACTTCTCACTATATGCGGCTCAGTGGTGTAATGGTAACACATCTGACACTACATCAGAAGATTTCAGGTTCGATCCCTGATTGAGTCGATAAAAAATTTTTACTTTTTTACACAAGATTCGATACTGCACATGCGTAGTACACAAGACACATTCTGTCCCACAAGGGTGAGTCATGACTTGCCTCCACATATATAAGTTCATCTTTACCGATGATAAGTAACTAAGTTCCGAACACTCTTCGAGCGCTCTCCGCAATCTTGAATTTTTGATGAGTCTTAAACAATAGAACTTTGATTGACACCTAAGAACAATAGTGGCGGAGGCGGCATCCTTTGAGTTCCCCAGTGACGTCCCTCACTACTAGTATTGCCAACCATAGGTTTAATTCTCGTGTTAAGGGGTGGCATCATCTCCCTCCAGCTGATGCAAATGTAGCTGAGTATCTAGAAAAACAAAAAAGCAAAGGTCATTCTCTGTCACCTGCGGATGAAAAGTTCTTAAATGCATGCATAGCAAGTAAACATGATGAGTAGAAACCTCCTCCCGGGGGTGAAAAGTATGAAAAGAACGAAGTAGCCATCGCCAAAGCAGTGTATAAGGACTGGTCTTTTGGTTATTTGCCTGAAAAAGTGTGCAGTTTGGCTTCCTACTGCCGCAACAGAAAGCAGAAGGGATTGCCTTTAACGCCAGTTGAGGAACGTTTTTTTGCTCAATTGGTGAATGTATATGAACCTGAAGAAACAGACAAGCAAAAACAAGAAAGAGAAAAGAGATTTTTGCAAGAATGTGATGCAAACAATGCTCGAAGAAGGGAAGTGGGCATGGAACCCTATTCATACGAAACATTTAGAACATTTGGAACTGGTATCTTTTGAGTTACTCTTTAAAGAATGCATAGCATGGAAACAGGCAATTACTAGTTCTGTCAATTTTTAAATAAAAGTGTTGAAAAGGAATTGTTTGTGGTTGTTTTCTTGTTAGGGTTAGGGTTAGGGTTAAAATGCTAATAAGGTTAGGGTTAAACCCTAGCCCCTTGGGATTAGGGTTAGGGTTAGGTTCCTGCGTTACATCGCCCACATTTTGGCTACTTTGCCCACCTAACATGTGTTACAAGGCCCACTAGTGTTACATGGCCCACTCTTAGTGTGACACGGCCCACTCTTAGTGTTACATGGCCCACCTAATCAATGTTACATCGCCCACCATTGCTTCATTGCCCACCTTATGTGTTACAATGCCCTTCCGCTAATTTGCATAATTTATACAGGAAGGTTATTTTCCTTTAGAACTGAGAAATTGTGGGCGAATAAGATGAAACTTTGCCAGATGACTCATTTTGCATTCCTCTATCTTGTGGACTAGTTGTAATGTTTTGCGCATGCGTCTTACAAGAAGGGGACACATTTCTTTCAAACACTACAAGAAAGGACTACTTTGAGAGAGAAACACTCAAATCGGACCTGCAAATGATGTTTGGTGATGGTGTAGAGTGCGTACAAGGTCTTTTTGACCATATATGGAGATTTCAAATTTCGATGGCGGCCATCTTGGATTTTTTCCGAAGGGGTTACCCTATGATTTTGGGTCAAAATTTCAAATTTCTTCTAAGCTTGTCCATGGTCAAATCGGACCTGGAAATGATGTTTGGTGATGGCGTAGAGTGCGTACAAGGTCTTTTTGACCATATATGGAGATTTCAAATTTCGATGGCGGCCATCTTGGATTTTTTCCAAAGGGGTTAGCCTATGATTTTGGGTCAAAATTTCAAATTTCTTCTAAGCTTGTCCATGGTCAAATCGGACCTGGAAATGATGTTTGGTGATGGCGTAGAGTGCGTACAAGGTCTTTTTGACCATATATGGAGATTTCAAATTTCGATGGCGGCCATCTTGGATTTTTTCCAAAGGGGTTAGCCTATGATTTTGGGTCAAAATTTCAAATTTTTTCTAAGTTTGTCCATGGTCAAATCGGACCTGGAAATGATGTTTGGTGATGGTGTAGAGTGCGTACAAGGTCTCTTTGACTATTTATGGAGATTTCAAATTTGGATGGCGGCCATCTTGGATTTTTTCCAAAGGGGTTAGCCTATGATTTTGGGTCAAAATTTCAAATTTCTTCTAAGTTTGTCCATGGTCAAATCGGTCGTGGAAATGATGTTTGGTGATGGTGTAGAGTGCGTACAAGGTCTTTTTGACCATTTATGGAGATTTCAAATTTGGATGGCGACCATCTTCCATTTTTCCAAAGGGGTTACCCTATGATTTTGGGTCAAAATTTCAAATTTCTTCTAAGTTTGTCCATGGTCAAATCGGACCTGGAAATGATGTTTGGTGATGGTGTAGAGTGCGTACAAGGTCTTTTTGACCATATATGGAGATTTCAAATTTCGATGGCGCTCATCTTGGATTTTTCCCAAAGGGGTTACCCTATGATTTTGGGTCAAAATTTCAAATTTCTTCTAAGTTTGTCCATGGTCAAATCGGTCGTGGAAATGATGTTTGGTGATGGTGTAGAGTGCGTACAAGGTCTTTTTGACCATTTATGGAGATTTCAAATTTGGATGGCGACCATCTTGCATTTTTTCCAAAGGGGTTACCCTATGATTTTGGGTCAAAATTTCAAATTTCTTCTAAGTTTGTCCATGGTCAAATCGGACCTGCAAATGCCTTTAACTTGTTAAGACGATGAGGTAGTCCCTTTAGTCTGGCCTCTTCCCTCTGAAAACTGTCCAGCAATAGAGCTGGGAAAGCTCTCAGGGTCATTAAGGCACTCAAGCCTCTCAACCACGACAAGGTAGGACTACTGTGAGAGGAACACAAATACAAGGACAAACATATACATTACACGACAAGACGGACAATTACAGTTACAACATCTACACAACACTGAACAATTTTTTTTCTACTTTTTTTACTTTTTTTTTTTTAAACAACAACCAAACTGCCAAGTAAAATTCGTGGGCACTCCCCAGGGGTTGGGTACCCTAGCTCATGTTTCATCCCTCACGAATTTACAGGGCTGTTGATGCTGTCTATTTTTTAGCTTTTTTTTTGAAAATGTTTTTTATTTTAGTGTAAACTCTTGTCCAGCCTTCCCTATCCAAGATGTCAGCGAGGTTTCTTTGGTCCCTGAGAATTCCTTTAATTTGGGCTGTAGATGGCAACGAAGGGTACTTTTTAAAAGTTTTCTCTAGTGCTGTGGTATCCGCCTCGTCCCACTCTTGCCTCTTGCCACTCGATCTCGTTGAGCGATCATCAAATTCGTCTAACCACCCATGCACTTTGGAGGTGGTTGGCTTTGGTAACTCTGTTGGAAGACTTTTTGGGCTACTGTCAATGATGTAGTTCACGTGGTTCACAACCTGTTTCACTTTCTTTAGTGAGGATGCCAGGACTGCCAGTACAGGTGTGGTGCAGCACCTGTTTTGAACTGTTGCCTTCGAAACCTTTGTCCCTGCAGTTATCTCACGGTTAAACACTTTCTTTATGGCTTCCTTTTGCTTATCCGTCAAGGCTCTGCCTGGTGTTGGTGGCAGCACTTCACTTGATAGTAGAGACACAGAATAGCTGGATCTCGATGCTGTTTCAGCGGCGTTTGAAGGTTGTTCAGCTTTTTGACAGTCACCTTCGCAGTCAGAGTCTTGCTCTTGCTCAGTTGTAGATGATGTGGTTGGCTTTAGCGCTGCTGCGGTCTCGACACTCGCAGTTCTTCCCAAAGTGGATGTTGCAGCAGCTGTATTTCCTTTTGGGCCTCCGCTGTCCTGTGAGTCATCGGTTGGTTTCGTGGCTGCTACAGTCTCAACAGTCACGGATCTTTCTTGAGTGGATGTCGTAGCATTGATGTCCTGTTTCTTGGCTCTGCTGTCCTCTGACTCAGCCTTTTTCTTGTTCTCATTTTCACCAGTGACTCGCTCGATGATGTGTAGAGCCTTCGAACCCAATTCAGTGAGGTTGGTGCGCACATAGGATCTCTCTGCTGTTACAGAGGAATGGGCCATGACTCTCTGAACTATGGCAGCCTCCTGTTGTGTCCCCTTCTCCTTGGTCTTTGTAGTGACGAATTTCCTTACACTCACATGTGCGAATCTCTTGCCATCTCGAAGTTTGGCTTTTTCAAAGAGAGATTGAACTCTTCTTCCAATTGTTCCCTCAGGAAACTTTTTTCCTTCAACAGTGACAAACAAGTGATCTTCGTTTCTCTCTGCCACTTGGGGCCTGATCTTGTTCACGTAGATTTCCATAAGATCTTGGAGATCAGGCTTCATTCCAAGTATAGCTGGCCCATCCTTTGCTCTCTTGTGCTTTGGAATGAGCATGATTCTGTTGCCGCCAGATGTTTCTGCCTTTTCATAGTCGCTGAGTTTGGCGTTGTTTAGTGGGCCGGGTCTGGTGGCGTTGTCTGTGGTAAATCGCACAAGCAGAATGTCGCGCGCTGAGGTAAATTCTTGTTGTGAAAGTATTTTTCCCTGGCCAGCTTCATTAATTGCTTTAATGCCATCAGAGTAGGGTCTTGATTCTTTCAGAGCATTGATTTCTTCTGGTGTCAACAAGCCTGCGCTTTCATCTAACCATCGCTGGTTTTTCTCAGCTTGGCTTTGAGAGTCCACGGTAGACCGCCAGCCTTTTATCTCTGGCAGGACTGCCACCAAGGTATCTATGTAGGCTTGGTAAAGGGGAGGTCCTGATCTATTGTACCTCGGGTTGGTAACATACTTGAGGAACATCTCAAAGCTCGTGAGATAGGAGATGATCGTTCCACTTTTCTTGCTTTGGCTCTCCAATGATGGAACGACAAATCTCTTCCAGACAGCATCTCCTTCATCGTTGGCCAAGCATTTAATGTCATCACCCTTGCTGTCGATGAACTCTAGGATATTTTTAATCTGGCCTGCATGTTGAAGTTTGATGCCTTTTTTTTTGTGGCCAGCTGACGGTCGGGATAGATAGTCGTAGAATCCCACTAACCATTGATGTCGATTATTCTTGAATTTAGTTGCTGTGAAGAACTTTTCTGCGGTCTCCTTTTCGTTTTCAGAGTCTTCATAATCGCTTTCTTCAGAGTCCTCCTTGTCATCTTCTTCAAAGTCCTCATCGTCGTCTGCTTCTTGGTTTTCATCAATGTTATCTCCTGACTGGCTGCCTTTATCACTCCCCTCTTCGATCTGGAATTCTTCTTCTTCCTGGTCTTCTTCTTCTTCTTTCTGGTCTTCTTCTTCGTCGTCTTCTTCTTCTTCTGATTCTGCGCTCTCATTGGAAGTTGCAAGGTATGCCTGCAGCTCTGCAGTGCCTGTGTCTCTTTGCCGTTTTCAGCAACCTCACGTAATGTGAGCTATTTTTCTGGATGTTGTGTTGTTTGCTGGAAGAAAGGTGTCTTCCCACATTCACTACTATTCTATCACATCCTGGCACTGGGCACCACTTCCTAAATCGCCCTTTTTTGGGCTGTCCACTTTTGTTCCTCTGCGCTGACCTTCCCCTTTTTTTTTGGCCGCGGGACATTATGGAGGTCAATTTGCCTACATTCTGCTGGGAGATCTCTCCTTTTCTTACATGGATCTGGATGTGCCTTTTCAAATCGTAACCTTCAAATTTGCATCCAGGCACTTGACAGCACTGCTTCTTGTGATGTGATCGTTTGGCTGCTTTTGATGACTTCGCGTTAGACACTGAACTTGGCCTCTTTTCTCTTTTCTGGGCATCTTCCTCCTCCGAATCTGACAAATCTTTGCCGTGTCTGGTAAGGGGCAAATCTGTACACATCATAGCCATTTCTTCCAAAATATCCATTTCGTCTATTTCAGTTATATCTTGTGTCAATGCACTGTCTTGAAAGCGGTGCCTGTTTATCCAACATAGGTGGACAATATACCTCTGCCAATCTTTCCAAACTCTTGAGGTTAAGGTGCATAGCAGCAAGATACTGGGTGCTTGCATATTTACATTCACTCCTCAATGTTTCTCGTGTTATGGGTTTAGTTTTTGGTACCACCTCGATATCCCCGATGTCTAACAAAGCTAGAGCTTTCTCGTCGCCACTCAGGGCACGGTTAATTACTCGTTGCATACGTGTAAGTTCCATGCGTGTAATTTTGCCAGAAAGCTAGAATAAGGCAAAAATTGTAATGTGCAAAGATCTTTAATATGTTACAGGTAGTTTGTCTTCATAGACAAGAATGATAATCCCAGATTTGAAGTCAATTGATTAAATCCCTGAAGTGATATGTAGGGTTAAAGTTAAGCCTCGTTTTCATGTTAAAAGCACGTCCATAAAGGACTAAATATGACACAGATAGTTTGCATTAGTAGACAAGAATCATATTCCCAAATTGGAAGTCAATTGATTAAATCCCCAAGGAGATATAAGGGCTTAAAGTTAAGCCTCGTTTTCATGTTAAAGGCACGCCCATAAAGGACTAAATATGACACAGGTAGTTTGCATTCGTAGACAAGAATCATATTCCCAAATTGGAAGTCAATTCATTAAATCCCCAAGGAGATATAAAGGCTTAAAGTTTACCCTCGTTTTCATGTTAAAACCACGACTGCAAAGGACACTTGGGTAATTTTGTGTTGAAATTTTAGATGCTAATAACTCTGCGACGATTTTATGAATTGCAACAACATTTGGCATGCACGTAGCCTATGTCAAGGCCTATCTAAAGCCACAACTTGTTGGCCAAATGGTTAAAAGCTCGCAAATTTCCGACACAAATTACGTCATAACTAATTAAAAATGGAACCGATGTAAAAAAAATCAACACCAAACGGTTATTCACAACATGGACAGGCATAATGTAACATCAAAACATCAATAAAAGGTCCTTTAATAACATAATGGTCAAGAGCGCACCCTTAAACTTTGACCGCAGCCTGCGCAGACGCAACCGTATTCTACGGGAAGAAAATGTTCAAGAAAGTTGCTCGAGCACCGTAGACAACACTTCCGATAGTTGGATTGCTTCTGCGTAGTGTTTTAAGGGTGCCAAAGTGCAAAATTTACAGAGCAATAAAAGTGTGTACTCACCCACCAAAGACTTGTGACAAAAGGTACTTCATGATGTGTTCACTGAAACTTGCCCACAGGCCCATAAAGGATGAATTTTTTGGATACTTAAAAAAATCGTAAAAAAATTCCAAAAGGTCTCTTTTCACTCAATTTTCAGAATGTTATAGGAAATATAACAATCCACTGATGTAGTGAATGTTAGCTTACTACCTATAAAAACAAATAAGTTACAATTTTTTAAAAAGGTAGTAGAAAATAATTGCAAAGGGGTTAGCCTATGATTTTGGGTCAAAATTTCAAATTTCTTCTAAGTTTGTCCATGGTCAAATCGGACCTGGAAATGATGTTTGCTGATGGTGTAGAGTGCGTACAAGGTCTCTTTGACCATTTATGGAGATTTCAAATTTGATTGGCGGCCATCTTGGATTTTTTGCAAAGGGGTAACCCTTCTATTTTGGGTCAAAATTTCAATTTTAAGGGAAGCTATTGTATGGCCAAAAGGACGCTGGAAATGATGTTTGGTGGATATTTGGAGTGATGGGATTGTAATATTTGCCATATTTGGTATTTTGGATCATTCCCAGCCCTTTCGAGTATGAGTCCGGAATTGTCACGGAAAGGTTTGATTTATTTTAGCTACCACACGAACTTTGAAAATCAATAAAAAAATAATGATTAAACCTACAAAGACAAAAAAGATATCATGTGAAAGGCAATTGAATGTTCTTTCTAAATATATATATGCTGCAAATTATGTCTCATGTATGAGTCACGAATTATCTTAAATTTGTTGTAACTACATACTATAATTTATTTTAGCTACCACACGAACTTTGAAAATCAATAAAAAATAAGGATTAAACCTACAAAGACAAACAAAATATCGTTTGAAAGGTAATTGAAAGTTCTTCCTAAATATATATATGCTGCAAATTATTTCTCATGTATGAGTCAGGAATTATCTTAAATTTGTTGTAACTACATACTATATCACTTCAAAACAAATTTTTGCGATGCATAATTGTGTGATTTTCCAAACGTAATAAATCAGAGTATTTACAACAAATAAATATACAAATGATATGAAATATTGCTTTAGCCTAGTGCTAATTATCCTAAGAAAATTAGAGACAAATATTAAAAAAAAATAATAATTATGATTTTTTAAACAGGGGTACTGTAATTTAAAAGCCATATAGCAGTACAGAAATATTTTATTTCTTTTCTCGGGTTGCATTCATTATTTAGGTTCGAAACTCTGCATGCTTATAGCCATGATATAGTTGTAAAACTTCAAGAGGTAGTTTGTTATAATGCGTCTTAATACTTGAGTTATGTTTGGTTGAACATGATTTAGACACCTAAATTCCAAAACACAGTTTTGAAAAAGAGCAAACATTGGAGCAGTATAGCTTCGCAGAATTTTAATGAATTAACAAGTTACCTTTCAAAAAGTTAAATCATTTATTTAGCTACATCATATCTAAATTTGAGGAAGATTAGTTGAATTCCTTTTTTTTTATAATTTTTTTTCCTAAACATCTAAAATGCCCCAAAAAGTGTTGAATTGCCCACATTTTTTGGCTTTAAATGACTTTTTGTAGGTGATCGTTAAAATAAAAACTGGAAATGAACATATCATCTTAAAGCTCTTTTAAAGGAGATGTTGGTGAAAAAAAAATTTTTTTTCAAACGTGAAATCTGAAAAGAAAATCCAAAACAATTGAGTGGCTACAGTGCCCACCTTAAAATTAGGGGCTTACGATTGGCAGAAAAAAATTTATAATTAATTTATTTTTGACTCAAACAATGTGAAACTTTAGAATACTACTTTTCATCATCCCATCTATGCTCATGCCAAATTTTATACCTTAACCCTCAAGGGTTCCGATTTTAGCACTTTCAAAATTTCAGTGAGTCGTATCAAGGTCGATTTTGGTCTCAAGCTTACTATAAGTAGAGTGTAACACATATACCTTTACCGCATTTTTTTGAGAAAACCAAATTTCTTAGGACGACATCGGGGGTTAGCTCAAGGGCCAACCATGGAGAGTTTTGGATCGATATTTAACCTCTAACTCGAAAATTTCCGCTTTCTATGAGAAATTCTAATAGGATTCTCCCACTGGTGTGACATTGCCCACCAAAAAAATTTAAAAACGCCATAAATCCAGGAAACATTTATCGATTAGGACAAAAATCAGCAAGGGCATTAATTGTGATACAAACTTTGCGCATACCCAATTTGGTGTGATTCCGCAACAATTCAGAAGAGTTACAGCGTTTAGAAAAAGTTGGGTTAGCATGTGGGCAAATCACCTCTCCATGAACCTAATTAGGGTTAAAATGCTAATAAAGTTAGGGTTAAACCCTAGCCCCTTGGTATTAGGGTTAGGGTTAAAATGTTAATTAGGTTAGGGTTAAACCCTAGCCCTTGAGAATTAAACATGTTCAAACAGGGGGAATGAAATGTGTTCTAAAAAATAGAATATAAAGACGTATAAAAATCGATCATTTGTTTTGAAAAGTATTCATTCAGTCATGGGAAACCTTCAGTATAGAAGTACGGTGTGGATTTGTCGTCGTTTGTTAAACGACCTATGCTCTGAAGACACTTGTCCTCCTATCCTACTGTTTCAATGGATGATAAATCATAACCATACAACCTGGGGACATTATGCTGTGTACATCACTTGGTTGCATCGACACTTTCCTTCAGAAAGAATCAAGGTGTTTTACTATTTAAAGAAGCATCATGCCAACATGTATTCATTTTGGTATTTAGCAAGTTGCCCTTTAGTGTACTATGTCAAGGAAATTATCCGCTTCGTATGTCGATCCTACCGAGCCTGGATCACTGGGAGGTGTTGCCAAATTTGCCAAAGCACACAAGATTCCCGTGTCCAAAGCCAAGAAGGATTTGCAACAAGTACTGAGTTACACCCTGCATAAACCAAGACGTTGACGCTTTAAAACGTTACCAACCCTGGTGTTGAAAATCAACGAACAATGTGTTATGGACTTGGTGGATTTGCAAAAACTAGCCAAATACAACAAAGGCTACAAATATTTACTGACGGTGATTGATGTACTGTCGAAATTTGCGTGGGTAGAACCACTTAAGAGTAAAAGTGCGACAGCCATGGTGGAGGCGTTACAAAGACTATGGGCACGATTAGGAGATCGTTTGCCTGAAAAAGTACAGACGGATTCTGGCGGTGAATTTTATAATGCTAAAGTGCAAGCATTTTTTAAAAAACAAGGAGTGAATCATTTTTCGACACATGGTGATCCTCACGGCTCTGTGGTGGAACAATGGAATCGAACATTGAAAACGAACATGTTTCGTTATTTTACTGCACATAATACATTGAAATATATTGATGTGTTACCTGCTTTAGTCAAAACGTATAATTATACATTTGATCGTAGTATTCAAGAAAAACCTGTCAATGTCAACTTGTCCAACGAAAAAGAAATTTGGTATTGTTTATATGGTACTAAAAAAGACAAAAGTGAAAAAACCACAATGTCAAGTAGGTGATAAAGTGAGGCTTAATAAAAAAATTTCGTCCCTTTAAAAAAGGTTATTTGCCAGGGTGGAGTGAAGAAGTGTTTTTAGTCAAACAAATTTATACGACAAAACCGGTGGTAACGTATAAACTCACGGAATGGGACGGAACTCCTATAAAAGGAACGTTTTATCATGAGGACGTTCAAAAATTGATTGTACCGGATGATACGTTATTTCGTATTGATCAAGTCTTAAAACGCAAAGGGAAACAAGTCTTTGTGTCTTGGAAGGGTTGGCCAAAAAAATACAACAGTTGGGTGTGGAAAAAAGATTTGCAAGCGTTATGAAGGATTTTCGTTTGACCTTGATCAGTGATCCAACGGATGAACACCCCCAAAACAAAAATAATAGTTTTAAAGTTCGTTTACCAGTGCGACTCAATTTAGAAGGCAATACCTGGCAAGCCAGTTTGTGGAGTGTGTCGGTTCCCGATGTAGGACATAATTCTGCGGTCATTCACAGCAATAGTGACACAAAGTTACTCAACTATCGCTACACCATGACCAAGCGTCATGCTGTGGCCAGTGATTGGCTTATTAACTTTGAGTCCAAAGACAAAACTGTGACTTTGAAAGATGTCATGGGTAGTTCGTGTCCTGTCTATTCAGGTCATCAATTATGGCAGAATATTGTGACCCATATGGAACAAACCATCATGGAAGATGTAAAGTCAACCTTCGACACTTGGAAAACAGCCAAAGGTAATACAGCCTCTGTTTCCGTGAAATCTACTTGGAAACCCACCTTTGAATGGAACGAAAACATCCTCGTGTTGAAAAAAGTACCCAGTGAAGATGTGTTTGCTCGTAACAGACAGCTAAACATTCACCCCCTTTCCTCTGTAAGGATACATGTGGATTTTGCAGAAAAGTTTGGTTTATTGTTCAAAGACAAAAACAACCAATACCAATTAGGACCCAATTTAGACGTTGTCTTACCCACAACCACTTATACGACAACCACCCCACCCGTCAAAAGCAATGATAAGTTTCAATGGCTAGGAGAGCATTTTGTGAGCGTTAGTCCATCAGATTCATTAGGAGGAAACTCGTTATTCAAAGTCAAACAAGAGAATGGTCAATCGTATCTGTATCTCACTCGTACTGTGGATTGGCATTTTCAAAATCTAAATGCGTTGTTTAATACGCATGTGGGAACCGTAAAACAAACGGTCATGATTTATTGTGACGCTGTAGAATCTACCATTGTAGGATCACAACGACATTCGCTGTTAAGAAAAGTGGAATTAGAAAGAAAAGGAGAAGGGAGAGCGACCATAGAACCTTACCATCGTGAATGGATTCGAGTTCGAAATCAACACATTGAAAGCATTGAAGTGTCGTTGGCTACACCAGATGGTTCCTTGTTGGTCTTATCCTCAGGCAAAACCATCATTACCCTTGGTTTTCAACAAGTATAAAAGAGACCCTGTATTATGGAAACATCACAACTACAACAAACAACATGTTAGGAGGATCACTGACGCGTTATCATACCCCCACTATGCACGGGAGTGGTTTTATGCAAGAATTGGTAAAATTAGCAGGACCAAGTGTAGTGCGTTCGATTGGACACGGATTGCAAGCTTATGAAAAAGGGGCGTCAGCCTCCGAAGCCTTAAAAGGTTCAGGAGAAGTCTTAAAAAGAGGACTCAAACGTAAAATACCAGCCGCGATTGGTCAGGCTGTGAAAAGCAAAGCCAAACAAACCTATAAAAAGAAACGACAACATGTGAAAGACATTTTAGGGGTGTAAACCATGAGACAAGGACAAAAATCACAATCTCACATAAGACATCAACGATCTGTAGGTCGTTACCATTCACCTTATCAACGTGGAGGCACTATTTTTAGACAACCTCCCAACCCATGGGGATCCACTAATTATAAACCATTAGATCCAATGATTCTTCGTTCTTTAAGAAAACAAAAAGGAGGGAAAGTCCATCCAGTCATCTACCGTTGGAAAAACAAAGGACGGAAACGTATAAATAGACGACGCAGACGACGTTAAGCTATCAGTCCGTCAACATGTCGCTGAATCTGTTTGACATTCCCAACATTGACTATAGGTATGAAGCCAAACGGTGGATTCCTTTCAAACTGGCTAATACTGGAACACGCCCTATTCTTTTTACAGTACCGGCAGGGGATGATTATTATGATTTGAATGAAACCAAGCTAGAAATCAAAGTGCGTATGAACACCACAGGGACAGGAGGACTTTCCAATGATGAAGCAGGGGCTTCGGATGGTAATGATACCAAATATGTCTATTGCGTCAACAATTTTGGTCATTCTCTCTTTAATCAAATGAATGTGTCTTTCAATGGAGTGTTGATGACAGAACAAAGCAATGCCTATCACCAGAAAGCTTACCTAGAAACCCTACAGAATTTTTATCATCAAGAAAGAGAAACGACCTTGGCCGCTCAAGGATGGGTGAATGAACTCAATGTCCTTGAAGAATTTACCCCTACCAATGCAGGCACTAATGATAAACCCAACCCCAACAACTGGAGTGGAAAAACAGGCTTGAAAGCACTCACCAGTCGTTTAAACCCCACATCGCCGTGTTCAAAACAGGCAAATGTTTGGTTCCTAACATGCAGACTGATCTGGAATTGTATTTGAATGACAGCAACATGTTTCTGTTTGGTACCCCAGACACGACTACGACTGTCAACAAAAAGATTCCTACTCTGGGAGACAATGATTTGTTTGTCACACAGTGGATGAAAAAAGTCACGCTCAATGCCTCTGTGTATTCCAGGCTACAAAAAGAAAGAAGTTTAAGTAAAACCAAAAAAGTTCGCTACCCTGTAGTTCGAAGTGAAATCCGAACGTATTCTTCGATGGAAACAGCACCTGTTGGTCTCAGGACAATGTGTTCTTGAACAAGGTTCCTGTCAAAGTCATTATCGGACTCATGAATTCCACGAATTACAATGGTAGTCTGAAGCATTACCCTTATGCTTATGAAAAGTTTGGCGTTACCCGAGTGCGACAGCGAATTGACGGAGAATACCCTTACAGAGCCTTAGAACTAACAGGCAATTCCAAAGCAGAAGATTTAGTAGGCTATGATCGCATTCTCACAGCGTCCGGCACTTACAAGCACCACAGGCTGCCCATGCTGCTCCCAAGCGACTGGGGACAAGGTAACAATTGTACCTTGTTCATGTTTAACAATGCTCCAGGGGATGCTGACGATTCTAGCTATAGAAATCCTAAACTCACGGGGAATGTCAGCTATGAAATTGACTTCAGAGCCAATGTAGGTCACAATGTGACCGTGGTAATTTGGAGTGAGTATGAAAATGTCTATGAAATAGACCAGTGGGGAGGAATTCTTTATTCCATCAACAGCTAGGATGGAGTTCGTACCTCTCAGTGATACAGTCCTCAATTACTTAGCAGAAGACGATCGCGAATTACGACCCTATTTTCGTGGCATGTTTCCAGCAGACCAATTACCTCCCGTGTCTAAGAAACGAGTGAATGCTTACATTGTTAACACGGATCCAGCTAGTCAACCGGGTGAACATTGGTTAGCGATTTGGACGAATCCCACTACCTGTGAAGTCTTTGACAGTTATGGGTTACCGCTATCTACCTACAAAAACCCTACCTTACAAGCTTGGTTCAACCAGTGGAAAGAAATCATTAGAAGTGATCAGTCTTTACAAGCCATGGATGGTTTTACGTGCGGACATTATGCCCTTTTCTTTTTAAAAGCAAAAGCCAGACATGCCTCTTTCCAAGATTTTTTAGCTCAGTGGCATTCCAATAATTTACTGTTAAATGATAGGCGAGTCGCAGACCAACTGCAACGTCTCATTAAAACAGAGCTGACAGAGTATGAACAATCTAATGTAAACCGTTCTTTTTTCATTCATTAATAAAATTGTGTGTGTTACTTCTGACTGGGTCATTTCTATCATGATACTACGGGGTGATGTTCAAAAAGTGCTCAATGCACTGTTAGAAAAAGAATGGTCTTATTGGAAAGATCACAAACAAGGATGGATCAGACTCTGTCTTGATCCAGCGGAACTGTGGGATGGGTATCATTGGCAATTTGTACGATGTTTAGTGCAAGCTAAGTTGTGGTGGGACTTAAAAAATCATATAAAAGGAATAGGTGAAACGCATTTGAAAGATCAAATACTAATCCTTATTCAGTTGAACTCACCGCGATTGTATCAATCACTATGGGGCGAAGACATCGTAGAGTCCTAAAAATACGAAAAAGTCAAAAAGGGGGTGCACGATTTAGACGAAAACCACGTCTGGTGGATAAAATTGTAGAGGGAGTCGCCATGGGGTTGTCTGGTCCTTCTCCTAGTTTTATCAAATTAGGGGCCTTTTTAGGAAAACAAGCGCTGAAAGGTATAAAAGATAACGTACAACATTACAGACGGCGAAAATGATTCGACAACCTGCTAGCGTGATTGTAGCAGGTCCCTCAGGTAGCGGGAAAAGTGAATTAGTGGAAAAATTACTCAAAGAAAAAACATTGTTTGACCTCCGAAAAAAGTAGTGTATTGTTATGACCGATGGCAACCCCGATTTGATCGCTTGAAAAAACATTATTTTGTACAAAGGACTTCCTCCTGAAGGCGCTCTCGTGAAATGGTTTAAACCAGGGCATCATGGCATACTCATTTTGGATGATTTAATGGAAGAATCGGGAAGTGATAAGCGTGTGTTGGATTTATTTACGAAAGATTCTCACCATTGAGGCATCACTGCTCTTTATATTACACAAGATCTCTTTCCCCCGGGCAAGTTTGCGAAAACCATTAACCGCAATGCACACTATGTGATTTGTTTTAAATCACCCAGGGATAAGACAGGTATTCGACATTTACTGCTTCAGGTGTACCCTGAAAAATGGCGTCAAGTACTCAAATTGTTTTTAAAGCTGACCTCCCGTCCTTTTGGGTATTTTATGTTGGATTTACATCCTGCCTCAGATGACTGTTTTCGCATTTGGAGTCATTTAACCAAAGAAGAGGGAGCCACGCGTGTTAACACCTTTGACGAAGATATAAATAGCCGTTCACTCTCAAACAAACGCAAATCCAAACATGAAACGAAAAGGACAACCAAAACGAAGAAAAGGTAAACCGGGGGTAGGAAGACAACGAGGAGGGATTGCTCCCATGTTAGCCGCAGCGATTCCAGCTTTAGCCACTGGAGGAAAAGCGGCCGCGTTAGGAGGTTTAAGTGCATTGACGGATTATGGCACGAGGAAAGCAATCCAAGTGTTAGAGAAAAAGAAGTATAAAAGGAGGAGACGCCAACCAACATGAAGAAAGAAATAAACATGACGGGACGAATGACCAGACAGAGTCATTTTTTAAGCGATGTGATAAAAGAAGCCAACCAAAATAAACGGCAACAAAAATTACGGTATGCGAATGCGGATCAAATTAATGCAGTGGGTGAACTGGTGATGAACACGTTGCGCCTGGTAGAAAGACGGTCAGTCATTTAAAACCCTATCGTCAATCTCTCCGAGTCATTGCGAATCCTCGTCAGAGTATAAAAAGGCGCAAACATCTGATGGCTACACAAATAGGAGCCGGTGCGTGGAAAGAATTAAATCACTGTTATCACTGTGCTAAAAGGCAATATCAGTCATGAAACGTAAAGTGTTACAACGACTCCTATGCATATTAGATTATGTGCTTCTCATTGCACAAATGATCAAAGTGTTTCAACAAATACTCAAAGGGAGATGCAGACCCAAACAGGTATAAGCGCATGGCTTGACTAGGATGTTCATTTGCCATCATGGACGGTATTTCATCCACACCGATTGAAAACTCTGTGAAATTTTTACGTTTGCGGGATAAATACAAATCTAATCTTTTAGACGATAGCCACTTTAGCCGCTCAAATAGAATTTTTGCTGGAGAGTCCTGCGCCAGATACTTGGAAAGAACCCCGTTTGAAATCCGTGAACCGAGAATTACAACAATGGGTTAAGAAAATTCGTCAGCCAGGAGGAACGCGCGGGATAGGGCAGGATGTTTCCAATAGCGATGATGAGGAGGGAAATTTAGCGGTTGGTCCATTACAGCAATTTATGGGGAACATTTCAAAAATCAGTAAAGCTATAAAAAGGAAAGCAGAACCAGTCACCCCTCAATCAGTGTTACAAACGCCTGTGGTCAAACAAAGTCCTTCTACGAGTAAAAAACCCAAGTTAACTTTTAAGACAGGATCCAAGGCAAAGCGGCTGTTACCCAAGACCCCTAAAAAGACTTCTTCCTCTGGATACAAGACTCCTAAAAAGAAAAAGACTCCTTCCCCTCCTACCAGTGTTTTTAGTACAGCGGAAGAAGAAGAAGAAGGCCTTGCCGCTGAATCCCCTTTGGTAAAAGCGAAGGAGAGTATTAAAAAAAATTTAACGAGGCAGCGAAAAGAGCTCAAGAAAGAGCCTTAAAGAAACTCGCCCCTGCTCCAGGTTGGAGACCGTTTGGGACGCCGGCGAAAAGAAGATTGGATGGCAAAGACTGGTAAAAGGAAGGTTCGCAGAAAAAGACCACAAAAGAAAAGAAAGCAGGGTCAGCGTGGGGCTGCGTTGGATATTCAAAAATTAATTGAAAAAACAGGCAAAGAGTTTCACTGGCCAAAAATGAATTATCTTGGTCCAGGGACCCGGCTTAAGGAAAGAGTGAGGAGGGGTGACCGAGGCGTCAATAGATTAGACGAATTAGCAAAAATCCATGACATCGATTATTCCAAAGCGAAAAATTTAAATACTACTAGGGCTATGTGTGTGAAAAAAAGGAACCATGTGAAATCAATGTTGGGAAAAATACAAGTTCACCACATCAGCATTTCACATGCATGTGAACTTTTTGATGTGCATGTGAAATTTTGTAATACATGTGAAAAATTTTTGTCATATGTCTGAACTATTTTTCCATGCATTTTATTACATGTGAAATCGTTTCATACATGTGAAACAATTTTGTCATGCATGTGAACTTCAAATTTCACATGCATAATAGATGCTATGCATGTGAAATTTTTCACATGCATGTGAACACTTTTAGGCATGTCAGAGTGAGCATGTGAATTTTTTTTAGGGCTTGTTAAATGCAACCACTATGAACCATATTTTTATGAAAATGCTATGAATTTCTAGTGAATACCCCATGAAAGGCATTTCATGGCTCATAAAAACTGCAAAATTAAATTTCATGTCATGCCACATCTAGCATTCTACTGCTCATAGCTGATAAATATCAAACTAAGTTGACTATGAGGGTCATGAATTTTTGAAGAATAAGATTTGATAAGTTACTAACCTAGAAAATTCACTATACTTTAATGCGTCAGACCTTTAAGGCAAGTGATCACAACAAATGTGCTGTTACAAATCATCATCATCATCGCCATTAAAGGCGAACCCCAATATACCAAAGTGCCAAGCCCCAGAAGGGCCCTCTTGTAAAGCATCGGACTGGAATTAACGTTCAAAGCTCTTGCCATGATCTAGCTTGCAACCAGATCTCTCAGTCAATAACTGTATTAATGATTGTTAAATACACAGGGGTTTCAAAAGAAGCCGGAGACTAGAGTTGTTGCGCTGGTCATAACAATTAGCTTGTGACAAACAATCTCGATTGTCACAGCCGCCTGCTTTTCCAGAGTTGGCGCCTACTTCGAAACATTTTGAAAGCCCTGAATACACTGTACGTTCTTCATTATATTTGGCTTGATTAAAACCTTTCGAGTATCCGATCCACATGTGCATCTTTACAAATATCATTGTCTTCATTGTTTGCTAGATCATGCTATATAAATTTATGTATTTTATCAACTGTCTCATCTAAATTTGTGGGTTGTGTATCTTACCACTTGAGTTTCCACCCAGAGAGATGTGTACCATGATTTTTGTTAAGTGGGGAGGGCTAAATCCTGGGAATTAAACCATTCTTTCAACAGATCTTCATTGAGGACAAAACGGACTTAATTTTATTACTCCATCAGAAAACTTACTTTGCTAACATATATGACATGTGTAACTACACTTTATGAATGTTTTGTTTCTTACTGTAACGTTCCTCGTTGTAATGTTGAAAGTCCACTTGAACATGCGAACAGTTCCTTGCTTTGCATGCTTTTTGAGTTTTCATTTGATACCGTTCGTTCAACTAATGATTCCTTGAAGAAAACAACTGGCATGCTCTTGGTTTGCTCAAGTTGCCTTTGGTTTAATCAGCTTTCCGTACCTGAGCTTATCCAACATGAAAAACGTCCACAACACGTATTTAGTCGCAACTTAGATTCATGTAGTGAAGGCCAGCATTTCCTTAAATTCTCAAAGGTTTCCCAACTTAAAGGAACAATGTTAAGTTTTTCTCTTGCTTCTAACACTTCAAATGCACTGGAATATTCTAATCAATGCTGAAAATAACCGCTTTTTCGACTCAAACGAGTGCACTTTCTCCATCGCAAGATTAGCCGCCATGTTTGTTGTTTCCCAGGCTTCCCCGTGATTTTAGCACATGCGCAATTTGATTTACAATAGAAAATTGTAAAATGAAGTTCCGTTGAATAGTTCAAATTCACGCGGACTTCACAAGCAACACAGCGATGCAAACAGAATATTTTCGTTACTTTCGGATAGATAGAAAGAGAGTCTGTCAATAATACCCATGTTATTTTCGAGAGACAGTGATCAATTGCAAAATTCTTCACAAAAAGCATGTTTCCAAGTCAGCAACTCAGCTGGATTATTGCAGAAAGGTATGTTCTTCTTGATATCGTGGTTCGTTAACAAGAGCTTACTTTGGTTTTCTAATGACTTTGCGTAAGCTGGAACCTTCAAAGATACATCTTAATTTAAGATGCATGCACAGATATGCCATTGATTGATTCCTTTTTGTTTACTGCAGAAAAAACTGTACTCTTTGTTGCAAATCGTCGATGGAATACTCTGAAAATTTTATGTTCTGGCGCTAGTAGGCTGTGGCAGACTTGTCAAGACCAATGTTAAATAAAATAGGAGAAGAAATAACATAAGTTTCCGATATGCATGCAATGTATACTACAAGTTGGAAGCAATTAAGTTTCCAGTTAATTTACAATGACTTGAGAGTTGAACTAAACCTATAAAATTTGAGTAGGTTTGTTTATTTGAGCTTCGATTCATAATATTCATACATCTGCAATAAGGTCAAAAATAAAAGGCAGCTCTATCTAGTCTGATGTGTGGACCTTCAGTTCAGAAAGCTGTTCAGCCACTTTGAAAGAAGCAGTCAGTTAGCATTATTTTTTTCCATAAACATGCTTGTATTTTTCAAAGTTGTTTATGTACTTTGTCTTTTCACTGACATTGAGTGCTAGATTGCTTTTCTGTAACTTGGTATTCCTTAATAAGTGGAAATTGTAAATTGGCCACTATGTCATTTACTATCATAATTATTACAATTTATAAGAAATATTTCTAACCAAAAATTAGTATATTATTAGTTATTTTATTGATGTAGGAATTAAAGGTATAAAAACTAAGCGTGATAGAAAGTTTTGTTTTTATTATTATCCTCCAGGCAATAAATATTGACAAATATACAGGATTAGACATTGATGTTTCCATTAGCCTTATGTGCCTTTTTGAGTAACTTAAATTTACATTTAAGTTCATTTTGGGACATGTGAGTCAGTTGAACTGAGTTTCACCGTGTTGATAATATGAAACCACTTTCCTTTGCCAATCAATTCTATCCAGTTTGCTTTTCACTTTTTGCCAGTTTTATATAAATCAAGTTCTTCTGAAAATACCGTAAAATTATAAATAAACCAACAGATCAGGCTATAAACCTGAAGTTGTTTGTGACTATATGAACACACAACCATGCATGCAGTTGACAGTACATCAGACAAATTTATTGCAAGCAGAAAGTGCAAATGTAAATTTGTGTGTAAATTGATCTAAGCTAGTTTATTTACTGAATATTTGCTTGTGAAACAACATACCCAATTTGTGTGAGTGGTATGGGAAATTCTACCCTGCAAGCGGAGTTTTCTCTCTCGCATGGCTTTTAGCGTTTATGAAGTCGTTTGGGTGGCTTGTCTGTCGCGTAGTTAGTTTGTTTACGTGTAAACAAACCTCTGCTCGCAGGGTAGTGAAATTCTATTGCCATTCATGATCTCCGATCTCTGAGGATTTACATGTGAAGTAATATATCAAACATGAGATGCAGTGTTTCATCACCAGATGAAACACCGAGAAGAGAGTTGAAAATACGACGTGCAGCGGAGTATTTTTGACAAACTTCGAGGTGTTTCATCTGGTGATGAAACACTGTGTCGAATGTTTGATATTTCTTCTCAAACAAAATCATTTTTGAAGTAGAAATTAAGGATGCAAATACTAAGCAGTGTTTCATCCGATTTCCAAACACTCATTAAACATTAATTTCCTTTGTATTTTCTTAATGAATTATTAATGAGTTTGAGAAAGCTCATGTGAAACCCCATGTGAAGTGTATGTGAAAATAATGTGTGAATTAGTAGCATGTGAAATTCTAGATGTTTTGCCATTCATTGAGGATTAAGTATATGTGAAAGCCCATGTGAAACCCCATGTGAAGTGTATGAAAATATGTGTGAATTTAAATGAGGATTCACATGTGAAAGCCTGTGTGAAACCCCATGTGAAGTGTATGTGAAAATATGTGTGAAAGAGATGACGTCGCTTCACACCCTTTTCACATATATTTCACTATGCAAAATTTCACATGCACGTGAAATATGTGTGAAATGCATGTGAAAAGTGTGTGAAAAACGTGTGAAAAATGTGTGAAAATAGAACATTTTTCACACGTTTTTCACATGGTGTTTCACATACATACTCCTAGTAGTGAAAGGACAAGTGGAAAGCCGACGATAAAATGATTCGCGCTATTTCAAAGCTCCCAGGCAAGAAAACCAAGCAAGAACGGATTGTCAAAACTATCATGCAAGCAAAACGCAAACTTAATCTGTAATTCTGTTTTTTTATTCACTTAATAAAATTTGATTTTACAATTGAAATGTTGTGTGTCTTATTCTTTCTTAAAATGCAGTCGAATCACACACTGACTTTGACTGTAAAAATTTACTTTCTGGTCATCCAGTTCTTTCAGGGTAATTTCCACTTCATCCCAATGATTTGTTTGCACCTCATAAAATTCTTCCACGGGTGGGGTAAACACATAGCGTTGCAATCCTTCGGGCGCATAATAGACTTGTCCTAAGGATTGTGTGACAGTCTCACTGTTGGCAGTCACGGTAGCCGTCATGGTGAGGGGTCTGGCAAGTAGATTTAATGCTTCCGCAAAGGTCGTATTGAGATTGGTCAATCTGAAGTCCGCTTTGCTACTCAAATATAGCCAATTTGAATCTATTTTAGTAGGTTCATTAATACTAAGATCAGACGTTTGTCGGATATGAGAAGGATAACTGATCACTAAATTCGGACCTGCGCGATAATCTAAATGATTTGTTTTGTTCACCCATTGCATCATTTCTGAAAACTTTTTCAAAATCGTGACACTAGTGCCTGGGTCGGAATGATGTATTAACAATTCTGGTTCACTCGCCTCTCGTTTCCATTCAAGATTAACCCATTGAGGGTCTAGAATTTTCTTTCCAGCAGGGATTTGAGTTTGTCTCCTTTCATCAAGCAGAGATTTGACTTCATTCATAAATTCAATTCCTGTTCGAGACTTATTTTCTTTTTCCATTGCTTTAAGGTCGTTTGCATTAACATGTCCCTTTTTTCGTTTTCGAGTGAGTTTAGTCCATCCACATCAAACCATATTTATATCAAGTCGTTGGTCTCACTTTGCAAATCTTTGAACAAAGACATTTTTGGTAAAATAGCACTGACAATGAGACTTTCCATCCTTCCCCATGTAATCTTAACCCAGGTTTGACTTTAAACTGATTTGCCACATTACTCAAGTAATTTTGGGTGACATCGCTTACGAGGGTCAGGTAAATGTTCGACATCTTACGAAAAGTAACTTACCCTGTCATGTCCCTCTATTTATACTAACAGAGACCACACCAATAATTTGAGTCGCAAACTTAGTTTATTAAGCCATTTCACCTCCCTTCGATGAAACCGTTACAACACCTACTCCTAATTTTATTTCAAAAGCTAAAAGCATGCAAATGTTCCTATTAAAGGGGTTAGTGCCTCCATGCTACCTTACCTCCTTTAAGAAAAAATCTAAAAAAATAAAAATAAAAAATATATATTTACAATGAAAGTAACAGTTCTGCGTCTCCGCTGAACCAGTTGTATCCGTAGGGTGTGGACACGCGAGTGGCAGGATCAATGACGCGTTTGTCGAAGACCAAACCATACTTTTTCACTCATTCTGTGAGTTTAATCTTCTTGGTCGTTTGGTCTCTGGCAAAGAAATCAGGAATGGTAGTTGCCATTTCTCGCCGCTGCTGCATGGGGTGATCCAATTCTTTCAGGATGTTATCCCGCATTGTGTAGTAGTTGAGAATCTGGAGTGTCTCGTAATTGAGTGTAAACCCACGCACCTTACACTCCACCTTGCCTTTCTTGGTAAGATATCCATAATTCTTCGCGCCGCCACTGCAAAATTCCACGATTGAATCGCCATCAAGTTCATCTGTGAACTGTCCGAGGCACGTTCCCAGTGGTAGTTTTTCCTGACCAGGTTTGGTTTTGTTGTTGACCGAGTCTGTATCGTAATACAGAGCTCGGTCACCTAAAAAATCAAGGGCTTCATACAACTTCAGACGAGCGAGAGACGTTGTGAAGGCCGCGACGAACACGTTGGTTTTAAAACTGCGCTCACATTCATCTTCGGCAGTCGTGGTGACAACCTCCATCACATCTTCGCTACAAATGCGAACCGCGGAAATTTGGAACACTGGATCGTCGAGTAAACGAAACAGGTCGGCTGGCTGTGTAATACAGCGGGTCACTGGTTTATTTTGACGCTCGCCAAATTTACCCCATAAGCTGAAAAATAGAAAAAAGAAAGAAAACACAAACATTATAAGTTTGTTATTGTTTTCTGCGAGGTCCGCAGATTATAATTTTTACAGTGTGCATATGCAAATGCATAGTACGAAACAAATCGCAAACCTTAAAATGCAGTAAAACACTGCAAGTTAATTTTCTTAAGTGCAGACTTTTTTACACACATTTCCTTCTAATTTTTGATTTGTAGCATGCATTCCCAATTGCACAGTATTAAACATCTCGCGAACTTAAAAATGCGGTAAAACACTGCAACTTAAATTTAAAAAGGGCAGACTTTTACTGCAACTTAATTTCTTAAGTGTGGAAAAAAGTCTGTAACTTAAACTTTAAAAGATTTTTCATCGTGGTTTCATCGATGATGAATCGCCGTTTCATCGTGGTTTCATCGTTTTATCGGGGTTTCATCATAAAACGTTTTGGAAATTTTGATTTTAACATAACTAGTTACCTGTTCAAAAGCATCTTCGCAATAGATCTCCGTCCAGGATTTTCTGCTACATTTTCAAGTTCAATCCCCTCGTGCTCTTCGTACTTTCTGATATACTCTGCTTTCTGCTCATCTGTCACACACTCTTTAGGCCAGCCGGCACTCTCCTGTTTTAGTTTGAGCCAGGTGTTTACATACTCCGCAAACAGTCCGGTGCAGCGGTTCTCTGGGATAAAATGCCAGACTTCATGGATTTTCAGGATTTCGTATCCTTTTTCTACTGCTTTTTGCAGTTCCGGAGTACACCAGGTACTGTGTAACATTCGCTGATCACGAGTGTGACCACACATATTGCTGCATTCTAGGAGTGGTTTGGCCATTTCTTCTTTAACGCATGCTCTGCATAAAGGAAATGTCAGCTTTCCTCCTTCTCTGACGGGGAGAACAGGATGAAAAAGCCGCTCAGGCGCAAGGATGTCGACCTGAGCGATACCAAAATAATGGAAGATATTTTAATCGGCAGGGTTGAGGTAAATTTCTGGAAATCGCACAGGATAAGTTCCATATTTGTTGATGGAGGGGTACAAGGAAGTGAAATCTACATACGAGATCTCTTCTCCCTCAGCAGCTTTGGCGTACAATGTTGTGGCGCCGGTACGTCCACCAAAGAAGGCATCTCGTGGTTCGAGCGGTGGAACTAGTTCAAAGCTTTCCAGGAAGGTTTGGAGCTCTGGGTCTGTTTTTTTCTGCTGGGCAAAGTCGCACCCCCATTTTTCAATCACTGTGTAGCCAGCATCTCGGAGGATTGCGGTCTTCAGACATGTGGCTTCATAGACCTCTTCGATGGTTTGGTCCGGATGGCAGTGTCTTTTCTTCTGACGGCTGAGGGGGAAACATCGTTTACAACCATGAAAAATGCATCCTTGATACTCGTACACTGTATTGCTGTCTGCATGATAACCATCCACATTGTAGGACGGAGCTGGGGTTAAAACACGGGCCTCGCCATCGAGTGAGTTTCGCACATGCTGAAAAATAGATAAATATACATTTGTTTTTGTGTTCTGTGCGGTCCGCAGATTATAATTTTACAGTGTGCATACACAAATGCACAGTTCAATTGATTTCGCAAACTGAAAAATGCAGTAAAACACTGCAAATAATTTTTCTTAAGCGCATACTTTTTACACATATTTCCCATACAATTCCTTGTAATTTTTGATTTGTAGTGTGCATTTGCCATTGCACAATATGAAACATCTCGCGAACTGAAAAATGCAGTAAAACACTGCAAATTAAATTTAAAATGTGCAGACTTTTACTGCAACTAAAAATATCTTACCTGAATTCCTCCTCCAATCTTAGAATTTTCAAACTCCCACCATTGCAGGGCCTCCACACTTTGATTCTGTTGGTTTTGGCGCCATCCGTTTTTGGGTTCAAGTGCAATGAGGTCTCGAATCAGAAATTTCTTTCTCCACACCTTGTTGGCGGTACTCGCGATGGTAACGCATTCAATCACTGGATTAATTCCAGTCAGTTCGACCATTTCTTTTCCAAATGCTTCCAAGGACTGAAAGAGGACTTCAACATCGCTATGAAGATAGGCAGAGAGTTCTTTCTTAAAATCGAAGATTGCCCCGCTTTCCACTTTTTCTTTGTGCCATGCGTAAAATTCTTTACGTCTTTTCTCTGACATCCTTTCTGGGTGATAGTCCTCTGCTGGTGGATAAGCATCCACATACCCATACTTGGACTCGCGTATCCACGAATATGCAAAGAATCCCTTGTGTGTTTCCGTCAAATTGAATGTCGCCCGTAATTTCTCTAAGGCCATATTAAAAAAATTTAACGAATCACGAAAAATAAGGTTACCACACTCGAACGACAAATACTTGGCTCCCACACTCAATACTTTCACAATCTGGTAGCCCAGATCATACAAAGCATGCAAAAGAAAGGATGAATCAAAACCACGCATATTGTGAGCATACACATAGACTTTGCGTTCTTTACCGTCCTCCATGACAGTTCTCGCTTGAGCGTCACGCAACAAATCCATCGCTGTTCCCGCTTCCTGATAACTATCGATCTCACCCAGATATTTCCATCCAACACGCACTACTTCAAATTCTTCGATTTCATTCTGCGTACATTCAAAGTCCATGGCACAAATCATGGGTTCCACTTTTTCTTTTCCTTCACTGTCTCCTTCGTTCTCTGCCTCTTCAAATTCCATCATCCTTTCTTCGTCCGCATGCTCTGACACCATACGTGGACCCCACGCTGTTTTGTCTTCATCCACAATGGGTTGAATAAAACAACGGTGATTGACAAGTGTGACTTCTTTACAGTTTCGGCAAAGAGCGTGATAGCAGTGATGTTTCTTTTTGGGACGGAACTTGTAAACTTGGCAGCATTCGTGACACTTTTTAAATCGGCTGCAAACACTATTCGCTCCTCGTTTGTGTGCGTCATAACAGTTCTGTCCGTAAAACTTTTGATTACATTGATCACAATAGACTTCTGGTGTCACGTAGGTCGCGAAATTAGGACAACTTCCGTTCGTTCTTTTGCAACTGCTACCGTTCTGCCCAAGGCAATTATGATTTTCGCTCGTTTCTTGGTTGTAGCCTTTCTCGCAGTGATGGCAATAATAACTTCTATTTAACAGGGCTGGAATGCTACGCAGTCCATGAAAGTGATTTTGTACTTTAAGTAGGCAAATTTTCTTGGACGCATCATTGTAAGCGCGGTCTTTGAACCAAATCATGCCTCGTTGTCCTTCAAAGACAATGATCTGATAACCTTGAGGACCTAAATGATCTTGAAATTGCTGCATTTCTTCGGCACCACAGGGTCCCTTGGTTACCCCGGCTTCTTGACAAAGTTTGTGCGCCAGATAACCTTGCTGACCGCGACCTAATCTGATGTTCTTATACTGTGGATCTCCATCAGCAAGGGCTTGCATCGTGACGAGGCCCCGCGAAGCGCAAAGGTCATCTTTATTCTTGATTGTAATAAGGCATTTCTTTTTTTTGAGCATGTCTTCTTAAGACATACTGCCGGGGTTTCCTTTTTTTCCACGATGTTCGCTTCCACGTTGACGATTCTTAAAAAACAACAGTTCAATGTAAAATTCACCAATGCTTGTATCAAAACTCTCAGCTGAGTTTAATTGCTTGGCTAGTTTATCTAACCAATGTTCGGTGTATTCGCTACAATTAAGCCACTCTTCTAACGGAATAGGCCGTGTACTGGTCCATGTGTGTGTACCTGTACTATGATGAACAGCCATGGACATAGACAAATGTTCAACGCGTCCAAGTTCATTTCGGGGATCACAAACGTGCCTTCAGGCCTTGAATCTTTGCTTCAGTAATTGCCTCTCCCTGTAATTCTCCATTAGGAGGACGCAACTGAATTAACCGGGAGCGAACAGCGTGCTGAACCACTACACCATCTCTCCATCGCCGTATTGGACCTATCCGTTCCATATTAATGGCAAATGGCCGATTTCCACCGTGCTGATCTGCTCTGCGTGAAGCGGCTAACAGGTCCAATTCGTCATCGGAATCCATCAGTTCCTCTCCCTGACTAGCTGTCCATTCTAGCTCCTTGGCTAAAACTTCTTTTAAACCATCATTCTCTATAAGCCCACGAATGTAAGGATCCATGTTTCGTTTTTGAAGATCGTTTGGACAAGCTCCGTTCAGTAAGACAGTAAAAACTGAATGACGCTTTCAGAGACGCAGTTTAGTTAAATTAGCTGTGGAGCGCGTGCTTCGAATTTCATTAAGTCATAATGGACAAAGAATGTTCAAGGCTGCCCAAGGCTACCTAATGACTTATTTTGACTGAGTCAGCTACTTTTGTTCTTTTTCTAATTAATTTTTTACCACTCTATAATGAATCTTTGTTCTACCGACCCCTCTTTAATGAATCTTTGTTCTTTTTCTAATTAATTTTTTGGCTGATTCAGCTATAATCTTTGTTCTTTTTTCCCCTGAGCGTTCATTTGATAATCTCAGTTCATTCAGTTCTAAGAAAACCCCTCCTTGCCTGAGCGTTCATTTGACAATCTCAGTTCATTTCTTTTTTCCCAAAGACACAAGTAAATTACACGCAAACTTATCTTTATTTTTACATTTTACCTCCCTTCGGTAAAACGGTACAATCATTTTCTTAGTAAATGCAATGAGAGGAACATATTTTAGCCGCAAGTCGGCTAAGTCCTTTTCAAAGCACTTTTTCTTATTTACAAACTGGAACATATCAGAACCCTAATGGATCTGGTCCAAAAAGTCATCTTGATAATCTCGAAAAAACCAAGGAAATTCTAATTTTAAGTGAACGTACGTTCACTCAAAGCGCTCGATCATTGATTCAACATGTGGAAAAAAAGGGTCGTCAATAACACCTAAATCATCAATGGTTATATTTAAAACAGTGATACGAAAATCAGTTTTCTGTCTGTCAATTTCAATCCACTTCGTAAAAAGGATTACATGGTAAAAAACGAATATCTTGTAAAGCTTCTCTACAAAAACAAACCAAAAGATTGCATCACTCTTTGTTCAAGTGCCTGACGTTTTTCTAAAATTTGTTTACCCCTATATAACTTAAAGATTTTGCGTCGTTCCCTTTCAAAATTAACTCTTTCATATCGGTCATGTCTCATTTGACCCTCCACGGTCAAACCTTCAACAGCAATTCTGAGAAATTGTGAACAAGTTTCTCGATTAAAAGAAAGCCATTGGACTGATCTACAGTAGTGACGATTCTTTATCTGGCGCAAACATTTTCTAAGGAAAACAAAAAATTTACATAAATTCTAAGCATCTACGAATAGGTGTATAGTAAAAACGTCGAATTAAACGCGCCTCCTCATTTTTATCTACAAATTTCTTTTGACGTTTCAAACGTAAACCATCTAACGTTAATTGGGTTGTCCTAATTCTTTTACAATAGGAACACATAGGCAACATAGCATTAACGGGAATCCATTCTGTTTTATGACAGTACATGGTCCATCTTCGAACTTTCAGCTGATTCAAACAATTTCTAAAATAAAACAATCAACAAGCGCGTTTAAAAACACGTTCAATCTAATCGAATAATTCTCTACAAATAGGTGTATAGTAAAAAAGACGCATTAAACGTGTCTCCTCATTTTGGTCAACTTTTTGTTTTTGCCTTTTCAAACGTAATCTGTCTAACGTTAAAACCCATTGTCCTAATTCTTTTACATTACGGGCATCTTGGGTCTTCCCCATAGCGAGCGGATTTAGTTGCGACCCACCCCGTTTTACAGCAAAAGGTGTCCCATCTTCGAACTTGCAGTTGTTTTAAACATTTTCTAAAATAAACATAAACATGCGCGTTTAAAAACACGTTTTTATAGTTCAATCATACAGCATTTGGTCTTCACACTTAACCATGTGCAGTCTTTAATCCAAAACAGCGATTCCACAATCGGTCTAAAGACGCAACATTGCTAGGGTAAATTTTTGAGTTTGAAAACCATGTTTCGATAAAAACACAAGTCTTCGTATACACACCTGAAGTTTACGCGATGTTGTTCCCTATACCGATGTCTGTCTTCGATATATTGCTGCTCCCGCAATTCTTGTGCGATCGGGTGCCAGGGTACAAGGAATGTTTCCACCATCAAGCCCTTATTGGGAACCGCTTCAAAGGCTAACTGGTACAAAGTCTTCATTTTCCAAAACAGCAACGCAATCTGATATCTTGACACTGTGATGAGCAGAGCGAAGTGACTTTCCCAAATTCACCTTTCCTTTATGCTGTTCATGCACGATTCACGCTCATTGGTGCGGTGACAACAAATGTTGAGCGGCAAAAACCAATTAACTTTTCACCGTTCTTTCAAGTTTTAAACCTTTGCGGCTAAAAAAGTTCGCTTCGCTTTTAAGTTTAACGGTTCGCGGCAAAAACAATTACACTTTTTCGCTCTTTTTCAAGTTGAACTCTTTTTGTTAAGACGGAACAGAAAAAAATTTTATTTTCAACGATGGCTTCGCCTTTTGAAACCGAGGGCAGTTTTCTAACGCAAGAACAAGCAGACCATATTAACGAAAGACATGTTTCTAGAAAAGAACTGTAATGTACCCAGAATTTGTAGTTTGTAATATAGCAGGAAATTGTATAACGAACGCTGAGAACTCAACAATATTTTACTTCAAGTCTGTAAGCACATGGCAAGAAGAACCTACTGCGCATGTACGAAGCACATAAGGATTCATGGGATATGACAAATGCCCCCTCTTAAAGCAAAGGAAAGAAAAACTGAACCTGTTAATAATACAAAGTAATGTACTGATAGGAACAAGTCCCAAAGTCACGAACACTTAAGTTTGCTAAAGACTAGTAGAACCTCTGAGGCGGTTTACGCTCTCTGAGAGGGTATCTCCGTTCTGGTTGCTCAGGTGCTGATGCTTGAAGTTCTGAATCTCGCACAGATGAGTCCTGTGGTGAAGAAAAAGCATCAGCCACGCTATCCAAGGCTGGAGTGTCAAGTACAGGCGTAGACTCTTCAGGCTGTGAAAGAGTTGGTGTTGTAACAGGCCATTCCCTCACTACTGGGGTCAACCCTTCAGTTTGCTCAGGTAGCTGGGGCGCAGGAACTAACTCTGACCCTAGTGTGGAAGGTATGAATCGTGGACGTAATTGCTCTTGATGTCGTTTCCAGATAATGTCTCCGACCTAAACCTCAAAATTCCGGGGACTGACTGTTCCAACAATGGTTCCTGGAATCCATTTGACTCCTTTGCCAAAATTACGCACAAAAACTGCTTGGTTTGGTGTAAACTGGGGTTTGTTATCAAGGTTGTCTTGAAAAACCTTAACTTCCTGTTTAGAACTCTTGGCTCTCAGTGCACTGAATCTAATTCTAGACTGCCTGTTCATAAGTAATTCTGAGGGTGATTTCCCTAACGTGGTGGGTGTAGCCCTGTAAGTCAACAAAAACCTGTCTAATTTTGTCTGCACAGACTCGCCGGTATCTCCAACCTTGCCCAGTTTATCCTTAAATTCACCCACATAGCGTTCTGCTAACCCATTTGTAGCAGGATGTCCGGAGCAGTGAGAGTATGAAGGATGTCGTTTTCTCTTAAAAATTTCTGGAATTCATCACTCATAAACTGAGTCCCACTGTCCGTTACCAGATGTTCTGGTAAACCAAAGTAACTAAAAATGTGTCTCAAAGCAGTAATAGTGTTGGTGCTGGTGGCATGAGTCATGGGTACTATCTCCAAAAATTTGGAATAAGCATCCACCACGACTAAAAACATCTTGCCAAGATAAGGCCCAGCAAAATCTACATGTAATCGTTTCCATGGTCCGCCTGGCCAGGACCATGAAGCAATTGGGGCGGATGCTGGCAATTTAGCAGATTCTTGACAAGCAGGACATAATTTAACTGTCTCCTCAATTTGCTTATCAAGTCCAGGCCACCAAAAGTATTTTCGAGCTAATTGTTTCATTTTGTCCATACCCAGGTGTTCTGCATGCAAATCGGCCAATAAGAGAGCCTGTAACGACTCTGGTACAACAACTCGCGAGTTCCACAGGAGGATACCATCTTCATGAGAGAGTTCAAGTCTTTTGCTGTAGTAAGGTTGGAACACTGGTTCCAGATTATTGGGCCAACCCTGCTGAGTAAACTGTAACACCTTTCCAAGAACTGGTTCTCTCATGGTTTCCATAGCAACCACGGATGCATTTAAAAACTGGTCTTCTTCGATAAACATCACATTTACGGTTACCTGTTCTGCAGCAGACTGCTTGTATTCAATAGGCTTCCTAGACAAAAAATCTGCAAACACATTGTCTTTGCCGCTTATGAATTCAATCGTATAGTCATAAGCAGCTAAAACTAATGCCCATCTTTTGATCCTTGCTGCTGGCAACAGGGGTACGGGCTTGTGTTCCCCAAGTAAAGTAATCAAAGGTTTATGATCTGTTAGGAGTTTGAAGTGTCTACCTAACAGGTACTGGCGATATTTGGTCACGCCAAAAATAATTGCTAATGACTCACGTTCAATTTGGGAGTAATTTTGTTCTGCATTGTTCAGTATCCTCGATGCATAGGCAACAGGTTGTAATGCACCATCAGGTCCAGGTTGCAGTAATGCAGCTCCCACACCCACTGAAAAAGCATCACACTGTAGAACTAATTCAGCCATAGGATCGTAGTGACGTAAAACCGAATCGGAGCACAGGGCAGCCTTGATGTTATCAAAAGAGTCCTGTTCCAGTTTTGACCATCTCCATGATACCTCCTTGCGAAGTAATCTGTACAAAGGTGAAGCCAACTTTGCAAAATCCGGCACAAATTTACGTAGAAAATTGGCTGATCCAAGGAATGACTGTAATTCAGAAACATTTGTTGGAGGTGCTGCATCCTTGATTGCTTGCACTTTCTCTGCAGTCGGTGAAATCCCCGCAGCAGAAATGGTAGTACCAAGATACTCTACTTTATCCAGCATGAAAAAGAATTTATCAGGGTCAAGCTTAAGACCGCAGTCCTGTAATCGAGTTACTACTCGATGAAGGTTTTCAGATGGACTTCATCTGTTTCTCCGGAAATAAGGATGTCATCAATACGGACACAGCAGCCTGGAAGGTCCTTAAGGACATTTTCTATAGTGCGTTGGAAGATTGACACAGCACTACTCACTCCAAAAGTCAGGCGCTTGTATTGGTATAAGCCCAAATGAGTGTTAATTGTGGTGTATTTTCTGCTTTCTGGCGTAAGCTCTAGTTGATGGTAAGCTTGAGAAAGGTCAATCGTAGTGAATTTTTTTCCCCAGATAATGTACTCAGTAGTTCCTCCAGAGTTGGTATGGGGTATTGTTCTAAGACTGAAAATTTGTTGATGGTGACAGAGTAGTCCCCACAAATTCTCAGGTAACCTTTTGCTTTAACAATAGGGACTGTTGGTGATGCCCACTCGGAATGCTCTACTTTCTCGATGATATCCTCTGCCACCAATTTCTCCAAGGCCTTTTCGTACTTAGACCGAATTGCAAATGGTACTACTCGTGCTTTGGTAAACACAGGGCTTTCATCACTTACACGCAATGACACTTGGATTCCTTTAAGTTTTCCCACTGAACTAGTGTCAAACAAATCAGAGTACTGCTGAACTGTATCCTCAGCTGCAGTTGAAATCGTACTAAAAATGTTCTGCCAAGGTAATGTAAACTTGGACATCATGTCCCGCCCCAGTAGTGATGGTCCCTGAACTACACGAATTAACAGGGTACCCTCCTGGTCTCCAACTTTGACATCCATTTCCTTCTCACCTATACACTGCATAAGGTCCCCAGTATAGCTTTTCAAAAGCACTGTAGGGGGTTTGAGTGTAGTTACTTGTCCTCCGGTTTTGGTAAAATCAGCAGAACTCAACAATGTCACAGAACTGCCCGTATCAACTTCCATAGGGACTTCCTGGTCTTCAATGGTAACGGTAAGTTTGTATAAGGGCGGTGTAAATGATGAATTTTCAGACGATTTCACACTTTTCATATAAACTGTACAAGAAGGGACTGGATTCTCGTGCTCCTCCTTAGTACATGTTCCTGATGTTGGTTTGTTGGTTTTTTAGGTTTGTAGTAGTCTTTCAGAATTTGTGTAAGCTGATCGTAAGTTTTATCAGCGGGTAAATCAGGAAGACAGAGATCTTTGAGCGTACTGTAAGCGGTTTTACCGATCAAGGAAATTGTAACGGCGACCTTTTTCTTGTCTGCCTCTCGTTTAGCTGCTTCGCTGGCGTCTGCTGCAACTTGACCGATGTTATGTGCGATGAAATAGGCATTCAAGCGTTCACTGTAATCCGTAAAGTCAGCTCCATCGAACGGTTCCAAAGTGCCAAATTGCTGTGTAGTCATTGCTGGCACCTTAAGTCTTCATCCTCGTCGCCAGTTTGTAATGTACCCGGAATTTGTAGTTTGTAATATAGCAGGAAATTGTATAATGAACGCTGAGAACTCAACAATATTTTACTTCAAGTCTGTAAGCACATGGCAAGAAGAACCTACTGCGCATGTACGAAGCACATAAGGATTCATGGGATATGACAAGAACATGTTGAAACCTCTAAGTTTTGGTTACGATTTAATTTAGTCGACATGTTAAAGAATTTATCGGAACTCACGTGGGAACAGGACAACGAGGACGTGGTTCTTTTAGAACAAGGATGGAAAGAATCACACGGCCATTTTTATTTGTACATGTTTAAAGTCAACGAGCAAATTGATGTTGATCCAGAAGGCTTTCCTGCATTTCACATTGCAGTGTGTTACTCTGAGAAAGTACCAGGCGAGAAATGGCAAATAATAACTGCCTACCCGTTTACCTGGGGATTCTAATCTGAATTTTTAAGTAGAAAAAAACAATTTCTACTAATTGTCTTTTGACGAAACGGTTCTTTTAAGAACCACCACATGATTAAAAGTCAATGCCCAATACTGAGAAAGACTTTTTTATTTTTTATTTTTCTTTCGTCGGGAACGTGCGTAGCGCAAAGCGTGAAGCATTAGTACTGACGACAGGTAAATTTCAATACGTTTAAGCTTACGGGTTCGATTCTCTCTTTCTCTTTCAGGTCTTTCTTTTTTCTTTCTAAGACATAGGAGCAACATTATTTTAGCTGACACAGCGAGTTTACTTGCAAATTTTTGAAGCGCGTGAATTAGCATACGAAACCACTGAGTGGAACGCGTCAATAAATATCTCGTTCTCATTTTTATAATTTGTCGTGTGGGTCTTTAGATAACAGTCTGATAATTTAGGGGAACGGTGAACGAAGACAAACGAACAGACAAGGAACAGAATCTCGATAACCAAACACAGCTATATTTCAAAATGACGATCTGATCATACAGTACTTTCCATGTGACTTGCGCGTGCGCATACATTTATGACATGACCGCATAACATGCTGAGTTAAACAATAACAAGGTTCAAATAGCAAGTTCAGTCTACTCGACATCCTCCGGGGGGGCGTGGATGCATCTTGTCCATTCTGAAATTCTCCCCATGGCGTCAGTAGCCGCAGCTCGTCTCGGTCTAGTTGATGTGACTACGGTAGATTGTTGCTCAGGAGAGTTTCGCGATGCAATCCTAGAGGAAGAGGGACTCGCAGTAACTTCAAGAGGATACAGTTTGGAGACAGGACGGTTGGTATATCCAGTACTTGTGCGAATGTGTGCTGCCCTTACAAAGCCATCACCTCCTCTAATCAGGTCTTCTATAACTGCTAGCTTCCATGATGATCTGGGACCTTCGTCATAGACTAGTACAACATCTCCGTCTTGATTGATTGCTTGTTGGTACCGGATGCTCTGTGGAATTCGCCAAGTGAGGTCAGGTATTCGTGTTCCATCGGTTCCAGAAACATTCAAGGATATGGGCTTGTGCTGTCACACGCTGCCTCTTGTCAGATGCACCTCCATAGTCCGGGTCAGATGGATCATCATCAGCAATGGGATAAGGCAGGGAAGAGATTCTCCTCCCGTTTAAGAGATGAGAAGGTGTTAATGGCTCTTCGTCTGTACAATCACTTGAAACATAAGTGATAGGGCGATCATTCAGGACAGCTTCTACTTCAGTGGCGAGTGTTTGGAGCTCTGTTAAGGTGATAGATGCCTTGCCAAGCGTCTTCTTAATGGCTCGTTTCGTTAGTCCAATGATTCGTTCCCAAAAGCCTCCATTACCATGGGAGCGTTTGGGATAAATTTCCACTCAACGCCTTGTCGGCTGAACTGTTCCTTTAGTGAAGGAGATTTGAATAGGTCACTGAGGGTATCTGAGGCCGCAAGGAACGTGGAGGCATTATCTGATATCATGTGATGTGGCACAGATCTGCGACTTGAGAATCGTCGGAAGGCTTGCAGGAAACTTTGCGCTGAGAGGTCACTGACAACTTCCAGATGTACCGCTCTTGTTACAGCGCACGTAAACAGACAAATGTAGCTCTTGGTGGTACCCTTTTCTGATCGCATAGAGGGGTCCAGTAAAGTCAACTCCAGTTACTGAAAATTGTTTTGCTTCCTGGACTCTTAACTTAGGTAAGGGTGCGGGATCTGGAGCTCTGAAGGCCGTTCCTTGCACCTTCCGCAGGTCACACATCGACGAAGAAGTTTCCTCACATACTGCCGAATTGAAGTTATCCAGAATGTTTGGCGAAGCATGGTCACTACCACGTTGACACCAGAGTGAAGTTGCTTTTTATGGACTTCGTAGACAACCAGTGCTGTGAAGGGATGGTTGGGTGGAAGCAGGTAGGGAAACTTTGCTGACTCTGCAAGCTGAGCATTATGGATCCTCCCCCCGAAACGAAGGAAGCCGTCAGCATCGAGGAACAGGCGGAGTTGTTTCACTAAAAGTATTTTCGAGCTAATTGTTTCATTTTGTCCATACCCAGGTGTTCTGCATGCAAATCGGCCAATAAGAGAGCCTGTAACGACTCTGGTACAACAACTCGTGAGTTCCACAGGAGGATACCATCTTCATGAGAGAGTTCAAGTCTTTTGCTGTAGTAAGGTTGGAACACTGGTTCCAGATTATTCGGCCAACCCTGCTGAGTAAACTGTAACACCTTTCCAAGAACTGGGTCTCTCATGGTTTCCATAGCAACCACGGATGCATTTAAAAACTGGTCTTCTTCGATAAACATCACATTTACGGTTACCTGTTCTGCAGCAGACTGCTTGTATTCAATAGGCTTCCTAGACAAAAAATCTGCAAACACATTGTCTTTGCCGCTTATGAATTCAATTGTATAGTCATAAGCAGCTAAAACTAATGCCCATCTTTTGATCCTTGCTGCTGGCAACAGGGGTACGGGCTTGTGTTCCCCAAGTAAAGTAATCAAAGGTTTATGATCTGTTAGGAGTTTGAAGTGTCTACCTAACAGGTACTGGCGATATTTGGTCACGCCAAAAATAATTGCTAATGACTCACGTTCAATTTGGAAGTAATTTTGTTCTGCATTGTTCAGTATCCTCGATGCATAGGCAACAGGTTGTAATGCACCATCAGGTCCAGGTTGCAGTAATGCAGCTCCCACACCCACTGAAGAAGCATCACACTGTAGAACTAATTCAGCCATAGGATCGTAGTGACGTAAAACCGAATCGGAGCACAGGGCAGCCTTGATGTTATCAAAAGAGTCCTGTTCCAGTTTTGACCATCTCCATGATACCTCCTTGCGAAGTAATCTGTACAAAGGTGAAGCCAACTTTGCAAAATCCGGCACAAATTTACGTAGAAAATTGGCTGATCCAAGGAATGACTGTAATTCAGAAACATTTGTTGGAGGTGCTGCATCCTTGATTGCTTGCACTTTCTCTGCAGTCGGTGAAATCCCCGCAGCAGAAATGGTAGTACCAAGATACTCTACTTTATCCAGCATGAAAAAGAATTTATCAGGGTCAAGCTTAAGACCGCAGTCCTGTAATCGAGTTACTACTCGATGAAGGTTTTCCAGATGGACTTCATCTGTTTCTCCGGAAATAAGGATGTCATCAATACGGACACAGCAGCCTGGAAGGTCCTTAAGGACATTTTCTATAGTGCGTTGGAAGATTGACACAGCACTACTCACTCCAAAAGTCAGGCGCTTGTATTGGTATAAGCCCAAATGAGTGTTAATTGTGGTGTATTTTCTGCTTTCTGGCGTAAGCTCTAGTTGATGGTAAGCTTGAGAAAGGTCAATCGTAGTGAATTTTTTTCCCCCAGATAATGTACTCAGTAGTTCCTCCAGAGTTGGTATGGGGTATTGTTCTAAGACTGAAAATTTGTTGATGGTGACAGAGTAGTCCCCACAAATTCTCAGGTAACCTTTTGCTTTAACAATAGGGACTGTTGGTGATGCCCACTCGGAATGCTCTACTTTCTCGATGATATCCTCTGCCACCAATTTCTCCAAGGCCTTTTCGTACTTAGACCGAATTGCAAATGGTACTACTCGTGCTTTGGTAAACACAGGGCTTTCATCACTTACACGCAATGACACTTGGATTCCTTTAAGTTTTCCCACTGAACTAGTGTCAAACAAATCAGAGTACTGCTGAACTGTATCCTCAGCTGCAGTTGAAATCGTACTAAAAATGTTCTGCCAAGGTAATGTAAACTTGGACATCATGTCCCGCCCCAGTAGTGATGGTCCCTGAACTACACGAATTAACAGGGTACCCTCCTGGTCTCCAACTTTGACATCCATTTCCTTCTCACCTATACACTGCATAAGGTCCCCAGTATAGCTTTTCAAAAGCACTGTAGGGGGTTTGAGTGTAGTTACTTGTCCTCGGTTTTGGTAAAATCAGCAGAACTCAACAATGTCACAGAACTGCCCGTATCAACTTCCATAGGGACTTCCTGGTCTTCAATGGTAACGGTAAGTTTGTATAAGGGCGGTGTAAATGATGAATTTTCAGACGATTTCACACTTTTCATATAAACTGTACAAGAAGGGACTGGATTCTCGTGCTCCTCCTTAGTACATGTTCCTGATGTTGGTTTGTTGGTTTTTTAGGTTTGTAGTAGTCTTTCAGAATTTGTGTAAGCTGATCGTAAGTTTTATCAGCGGGTAAATCAGGAAGACAGAGATCTTTGAGCGTACTGTAAGCGGTTTTACCGATCAAGGAAATTGTAACGGCGACCTTTTTCTTGTCTGCCTCTCGTTTAGCTGCTTCGCTGGCGTCTGCTGCAACTTGACCGATGTTATGTGCGATGAAATAGGCATTCAAGCGTTCACTGTAATCCGTAAAGTCAGCTCCATCGAACGGTTCCAAAGTGCCAAATTGCTGTGTAGTCATTGCTGGCACCTTAAGTCTTCATCCTCGCCGCCAGTTTGTAATGTACCCGAATTTGTAGTTTGTAATATAGCAGGAAATTGTATAATGAACGCTGAGAACTCAACAATATTTTACTTCAAGTCTGTAAGCACATGGCAAGAAGAACCTACTGCGCATGTACGAAGCACATAAGGATTCATGGGATATGACAAGAACATGTTGAAACCTCTAAGTTTTGGTTACGATTTAATTTAGTCGACATGTTAAAGAATTTATCGGAACTCACGTGGGAACAGGACAACGAGGACGTGGTTCTTTTAGAACAAGGATGGAAAGAATCACACGGCCATTTTTATTTGTACATGTTTAAAGTCAACGAGCAAATTGATGTTGATCCAGAAGGCTTTCCTGCATTTCACATTGCAGTGTATTACTCTGAGAAAGTACCAGACGAGAAATGGCAAATAATGACTGCCTACCCGTTTACCTGGGGATTCTAATCTGAATTTTTAAGTAGAAAAAACAATTTCTACTAATCGTCTTTTGACGAAACGGTTCTTTTAAGAACCACCACATGATTAAAAGTCAATGCCCAATACTGATAAAGACTTTTTATTTTTTATTTTTTTTTTCGTCGGGAACGTGCGTGAGCGCAAAGCGTGAAGCATTAGTACTGACGACAGGTAAATTTCAATACGTTTAAGCTTACGGGTTCGATTCTCTCTTTCTCTTTCAGGTCTTTCTTTTTTCTTTCTAAGACATAGGAGCAACATTATTTTAGCTGACACAGCGAGTTTACTTGCAAATTTTTGAAGCGCGCGTGAATTAGCATACGAAACCACTGAGTGGAACGCGTCAATAAATATCTCGTTCTCATTTTTATAATTTGTCGTGTGGGTCTTTAGATAACAGTCTGATAATTTAGGGGAACGGTGAACGAAGACAAACGAACAGACAAGGAACAGAATCTCGATAACCAAACACAGCTATATTTCAAAATGACGATCTGATCATACAGTACTTTCCATGTGACTTGCGCGTGCGCATACATTTATGACATGACCGCATAACATGCTGAGTTAAACAATAACAAGGTTCAAATAGCAAGTTCAGTCTACTCGACATCCTCCGGGGGGGCGTGGATGCATCTTGTCCATTCTGAAATTCTCCCCATGGCGTCAGTAGCCGCAGCTCGTCTCGGTCTAGTTGATGTGACTACGGTAGATTGTTGCTCAGGAGAGTTTCGCGATGCAATCCTAGAGGAAGAGGGACTCGCAGTAACTTCAAGAGGATACAGTTTGGAGACAGGACGGTTGGTATATCCAGTACTTGTGCGAATGTGTGCTGCCCTTACAAAGCCATCACCTCCTCTAATCAGGTCTTCTATAACTGCTAGCTTCCATGATGATCTGGGACCTTCGTCATAGACTAGTACAACATCTCCCGTCTTGATTGATTGCTTGTTGGTACCGGATGCTCTGTGGAATTCGCGAAGTGAGGTCAGGTATTCGTGTCTCCATCGGTTCCAGAAACATTCAAGGATATGGGCTTGTGCTGTCACACGCTGCCTCTTGTCAGATGCACCTCCATAGTCCGGGTCAGATGGATCATCATCAGCAATGGGATAAGGCAGGGAAGAGATTCTCCTCCCGTTTAAGAGATGAGAAGGTGTTAATGGCTCTTCGTCTGTACAATCACTTGAAACATAAGTGATAGGGCGATCATTCAGGACAGCTTCTACTTCAGTGGCGAGTGTTTGGAGCTCTGTTAAGGTGATAGATGCCTTGCCAAGCGTCTTCTTAATGGCTCGTTTCGTTAGTCCAATGATTCGTTCCCAAAAGCCTCCGTACCATGGAGCGCGTTTCGGGATAAATTTCCACTCAACGCCTTGTCGGCTGAACTGTTCCTTTAGTGAAGGAGATTTGAATAGGTCACTGAGGGTATCTGAGGCCGCAAGGAACGTGGAGGCATTATCTGATATCATGTGATGTGGCACAGATCTGCGACTTGAGAATCGTCGGAAGGCTTGCAGGAAACTTTGCGCTGAGAGGTCACTGACAACTTCCAGATGTACCGCTCTTGTTACAGCGCACGTAAACAGACAAATGTAGCTCTTGGTGGTACCCTTTTCTGATCGCACATAGAGGGGTCCAGTAAAGTCAACTCCAGTTACTGAAAATTGTTTTGCTTCCTGGACTCTTAACTTAGGTAAGGGTGCGGGATCTGGAGCTCTGAAGGCCGTTCCTTGCACCTTCCGGCAGGTCACACATCGACGAAGAAGTTTCCTCACATACTGCCGAATTGAAGTTATCCAGAATGTTTGGCGAAGCATGGTCACTACCACGTTGACACCAGAGTGAAGTTGCTTTTTATGGACTTCGTAGACAACCAGTGCTGTGAAGGGATGGTTGGGTGGAAGCAGGTAGGGAAACTTTGCTGACTCTGCAAGCTGAGCATTATGGATCCTCCCCCCGAAACGAAGGAAGCCGTCAGCATCGAGGAACAGGCGGAGTTGTTTCACTAATGTCGAACGGGTACTGGAGTTGGATCGAAGGTTAGCAATCTCTGCTGCATAGATTAGTGCTTGGGAGTTCTGGATCCACTTGCGTTGGGCGTCTTGCCTCTCCTGTACAGATAGGGGGCCATGTGTCTTTGTTGCAGGATGTTTCAAGTTCTTCACAAACCGTAGAACGTATGCTGTTACGCTGAGAAGTCTGGAGAGAGTGCTGAATCTTGAAACATCAATAAGATTATGGATGCCTAGCTCTTTCTCCGTCGGATCTGTCTGAGTCGTCCCATTCCTGGTTGTGGCATCAGTGTCTTGCGCATCGGCGATGTCACACAGCTGTAGATGGAGTATTTTGGAGGGATTCCAAGATGGCCATTGCTCGACAAGTGGTAACCATTGGGGACCGTGTTGCCAAAGAGATGAGGTGTGAAGCTGTGTTGTAGAGATGCCACGAGTAAGCAGATCAGCAGGGTTTTCTTGGGTTGGGCAATGATTCCAGACAGTAACAGGGAACAGTGTCATGATCTCTTTGGTGCGGTTGGCAATAAACTGTTTGAGGGGCTTGGAGCTGTGTAACCAATGGAGGACTATCTCGCTGTCTGACCACAGATGGACTGTAATATTGGGAAATCTCGATTTGAGGGCTTCTGCTACGAAATGAGCTAGTCTTGTACAGATTGATGCCGCCATTAGTTCCAATTGAGGGAGTGTCAATTTCTTCAGTGGAGCAACACGTGACCTTGACATGACGAGTGAGGTCTGGTCACCATTAGAAATGTAGGCTACAGCTCCATATGCTTTAGGGCTGGCATCAGCAAAGACATGTAAGTAGATTGGTTGTGCATTAGACGGCACTTGTGAGAAGAAGCATCTGGGTAAGATCAGCTTGCTAGCCTCTTGGATATCTTGGGCCATGTCATTCCACTTGGCTTCCAGTTCTGTGGGAAGTGGCTCGTCCCATTCCAGCTTTCTTTGCCACAGTTCTTGAATGAGGAGCTTGGCCTTCACAGTGACTGGAGATATGAATCCCAGTGGATCATAAGTCCTTGAGGCAAGTTGTAGTACATCACGTTTGGAGGTTGGTTGACTGGAAGGGGAGGCGAGTTCCTTTGGTGCAAGAGAGATGGTGTCTTGGATTGGGTGCCAGCGCAAACCAAGAATGTTGACCACAGTGCTTGGATCGGCCGTTTGATCTTGTTCTGCCCCTTCACGAAGTCGTGGGCTATTGGATGCCCATGAGCGCAGGTTGAAATTGGCTTCATTCATGATTGATCTTGACTCTTGATAGTAACGGATGATGTCAGTTTCTTGGTCACACCCGGAGATAACATTGTCTACATACATATTGTTTCCAATGTCTTTGGCCACAGGTGTACTGTAGTTTTTCAGATGATGATGCAGTGTAGCGTTCAGCATGAAAGGGGAACTGGTGGAACCAAATAGGACCGTCTTGAAACGAAAGACCTGAAATTCGCTTTCCGGATTCTTAGGGTCTGACAACCAGAAAAAATCGGGTAAAGTCTCGGTCATTGCCATCGAGACCGACATGAAGAAAGGCCTTCTCAATATCTGTGGACAGGCCGTAAGTGAAGGATCGGAATCTTATGATGATAGAGCACATATCGCTTAGAAATGGAGGGCCCACCATAAGGCAGTCGTTCAAACTTGGAGAGTTGTTTGAGGATCGGGAGCTGCAATCAAAAACAACTCTGATAGGTGTGGTAGCAGATTCTTTCTTGACTGCGTGATGTGGGAGGTAGTGCGCTCTATCCATACTGTCTACATTGTCAACCCTTTCAATAAATCCACGCCTTTCATGTTCTTTGATAATTTCCCGCACGAGGTAAGAAGGCTAGGTGTCTGAGCAAGGCGGTACCATAGCCAGCGTGCGGCGTGCACAGCTACCATAGTTGGAAGGTAGTGTGGGAAAATCTTCCTTCCATGGGAATTTGGCGCTGTAACTGCCATCGGACATTCTTGTGATTGAGGATCTCTGGTAGTGTTGCAGGAAGGACTCCTGGTTATCCACTTCTGTAGGTGGTGTGATGCCTATAGACTCCAGAGACCAAAAATGTTCAAGATCACGTTCTGCCGCCGTTGTGGAAGACAGTGTCTGTAGCAGGTTCACAGCAGTGTCAGTGCGATTGACGCAGTTAGTCTGTAGCGGTCCAGAGATGAGGTAGCCAATCTTTGATTCTACAGCAGTTGGGCCTTGACCGCGGATGACCGTGTCCATCACTATATCCCAATAGTGATCCGCACCAAGTAGAAGTGAGATTTCAAAATTCTCGTCCGACGTCACAGGGTGGGCAAGTTGAAGACCCCTTAGGTAGGGTATGGTTCGGACCTGCTGCCGAAAGTGGTTCTGAAGTGGTGTGGTGATTTGGTCAATCACAAGGACACGTACTGGTATGTGTTCCCCATTGTTAGTGACGATAGTGATGTTGGCCATAGGTAATCGTCTGTTGGATGAGGAGTGTGCACCAAAGGCAGACAAGGCAATAGATTCATTCTCTGTGTAAAGTATGCCTAGTTGATCAGCCAAGGACTGCGTGATAAAGGAGCGCTGTGCACCTTCGTCGAATAGAATGTTAGCTTCACAGTGCGTATGGTTATAGCCAACAGTTGCTACAGCAGTTTTCAAGAGTGATATTGGGCCATTGTTGACTGGGATATTCGTTTGAGTAATTGGTGCGAGAGAGGTATGTACCCTGAAGGGTGGCTCTGCTATAGAAGTATGAGGACTGTGAGTGGGAGCCGTATTGTCAGGTGTGGTCGGAGGGTTGATGGCAGGATCAGTGGGGCCCAAACATAAACTTGTGTGATGTTTCCCCTTACATTTATGGCAGCGGAATTTTGACTGACACACTGAAGACTTGTGTTTCCCAAACAGTTGAAGCAATGTCCGAGAGTCTTAACCTTTGTCCATCTCTCCCGAACGTCAGTGACTACTTGACAATTGTAGGAGGGTGGGGACCCTTGCAGTACAGACATTTTTTAGATTCTGGTTTACTAGATTTCCCCAAATGAGGCTGTTTTCCTTGTATTTGAGCGAGAAAAGAACCAGTGATTGTTGGGGTGAGTCCATAAGGGGTGTCGTTAAGTTGGGTACCTGCTTCAAGGATTCGAATTTCCCTTACAATAGCTTCTCTCAACTCCTGGAATTTCCATTCAGGGCTCTCGTGTTCACGGGCTAAGATCTTTCTCAACTCATGGGGTAACTTTCCCAGGATAATTGGAACGAGGAGATCCCCATAGCTTTCGTGTGATCTTCCAAGTGATTCAAGACCTCTGACATGAGTTTCCATGGTATCATAAAACAGTTGCAAGCTTGTTAACTGGTTGGCAGGGCTAGCAATTTCCAGGAGAGCTTGCATATGGGCACCTATGATCTTACTGGGTTGCCCAAAACGTTCCTTAAGTAGTTTTATGGCTTGTTCATAATTGACATTGCTTAGTGGGAAACCAGCTATAGCCCTTGAGGCGACCCCCGTTAGTTGGGCCTTCAGGTAACTAAACTTCTGTACTCCCCCCAATGTGGTGTGAGAGTGGACAGCTGCTTCGAATGAATCCCAAAATGTGGGCCAGTTGAGGGGATTGCCAGAAAAGGTAGGTAAATTCAGTTTGGGAAGGCGGCTACTGTGGTTAACATTCAACTGAGAGGTCTGAGGCGGTGGATGTGTGTTCAGGGGTGGCTGAGAATTCGGTTGATTATTAACAGTTTCCCCAGAGGCTGCTTGACTAGTGGGTGGGGTATTTTCGTGACTGTTTGAAGTGCTGGGTTCGGACGTGTTACTTGGTACGAGTGGGGTTTCATTATATACCATTTGTGGGGATTCCTGATGAGTGGAGGACGGAGGCTGGGTAGCAGATTTCTTAGGAGATATTGTGACATGAATAAATCTACTTATCTGGCTGGTGGTATCTAGAATTTCATCATGGATTTCTTCTGTCTCTTGCTCGAGATCTCTCAAAATCTCTTGCTCGAGATCCTCCGGTTCTTCGATGAGCGCCGCAATTTTCTCGTCCAGTCCGGTGAGAATAGTCTTCTTCCGTGTAAGTTGTTCAATGATACTGTTAAGCGATACAACATCCATTTCGGTGGGTGCCTCCTTCTTCATAAGATCCTTCGCCTTGTTCAAGGTCTTCGTTAAGTGAGCACGATAACCCGCACGTGAAGAGGTTAGTTTCGGGAGAGTTTCCGCCATACTGCGTTGGATGATCCTGGTCTCGGCACCAAAATGTCGTGTGGGTCTTTAGATAACAGTCTGATAATTTAGGGGAACGGTGAACGAAGACAAACGAACAGACAAGGAACAGAATCTCGATAACCAAACACAGCTATATTTCAAAATGACGATCTGATCATACAGTACTTTCCATGTGACTTGCGCGTGCGCATACATTTATGACATGACCGCATAACATGCTGAGTTAAACAATAACAAGGTTCAAATAGCAAGTTCAGTCTACTCGACATAATTCACACACTTTGAAGATGTCTACGGATAAGGAGCTCGGGGAAGCTTGGTTTGGTTGTCAAGCTGAAGTAAAACATCTTAAGGCTCTTTTAAAACTCAAAGAAACTCACATTCTTACACTCAAAGAGTATATTCGAAGTCTGAAAAGAAAAGAGATGAGGAGACAACAAAGAGAGAAGAAGAGAGTCGCTGAGAAGAAAGAAGTGAAAAAAGAAGAGAAGACTTTGATCTACGATAATATGGTCGGCGACATTAATGTCTTATGCGCTACTTGTCAACGCAATCTTAAAACACTGTAATAAAATACTTCTTAACTGAGAAACAAATGGGTTCTCACTATACACGGCTCAGTGGTGTAATGGTAACACGTCTGACACTACATCAGAAGATTTCAGGTTCGATCCCTGATTGAGTCGATAATTTTTTTTTTCGTTTCAGATTCGGTACTGCGCATGCGTACTGTGCAATTGGGTCAGACTTTCTGTCCCACAAGTGTGAGTGATCACCTTCATCCACATATATAACTTCACTTTACATATTCATAAGTAAGTAAGTTCCGAGTCCTCTTTGGCGCTCTCCGAGAGAGTCCGCCATCTTGAATTTTTGATTGACAACTAAGATCAATAGCCTTTCAACAATAGCGGCGGCGGCATCCTTTGAGTGCTAAGTGGGCCAGTAATACTACTATTGAAAGAAACTTGTCCTTTTTTTTTACTGGGCACTTGTGCCTTGGTCGACGTGCTGTGCGCCAGCGAGGATATGGCTTGCGGTTATTGATTTTCAAAATGGCGAGCAACAAAGTCGATCTGGGTCAGATAAGAAGCGAAGAAATCGTTTACAGTAGATTCATAAAGATCCCATTGGGCTAATTAATCGTGCTAAGCGACAGGTATAGACATTTTTCAAGGTGAGACTTTAAATGAGTAGTTCATTTATTCACACGAAACTCCTCTGAACCCTTTGCATTAAGCAAAAATTATGTTATCATTGTTGAAATTAAAACCCCAGACCAAAATGTTCAAAATCTATACCCCTTTTCAGACCAAAACGGTGCAAAAACCCTAACCGATGAGGCGGCACACACCTATATGGCAGATATAGGGCAGTCCCCCCGGGATTTTATCATCCCCTTCAATAATGAAATAAATCTCATTCTACAGGAAAAGTAAAGGAAAGAAAATTTGCTAGAAAATGGAAATAAGAATCGATGAAACTTACCATTTGGTGAGTTGTTGTCCTTTATAGGTACACGAAGTTTCGGGTTAAATAGTCTCATTCACTATACTATGTAGGAAAGACTATTTTTCTATAAACTTCGTGTGCATATTAAGGACACCAACAACTCGTCACATGGTAAGTTTCATCGATTCTTATTTCCATTTTCTAGCAAATTTCCACACCTAAACTTCGCCCCATATGTTCTCTATATTTACTCATTTTATGAAACCCGTACGTGACACAAATAATGAGCCTGTGTTACCTGTGGTGAAAACGCTCTTTTGTCCTCTTAGCTTGTATGTTTTTTCTTGTATGAATTCAACCTATTTGCTTACAAGTGAAGAGCGACGGGAAAGAGAAAGGCAAAGAGCAAGAACTAACAGGCGAAGAGCTAGCGAAGAGGAATCATGTGGAAAATTTATGAAGCATCTGGAGACTTGTTTACTGGTAGCTGAAGGTGACCTATGAAAACATCATAAATTAACATCGATATAACCTGAGATCAGGCTCTATTTACGTTTCGCTTTTTAAATAAAATTCTGGCGGGAGAAACGACTACGTAGAGAATGTATGGAGGCTGCTAAAATTGGGCCTGATCTCAGGTTAGTATCAGTGTGTTATTTTGTTTTAATTGTTGATAATGGTCACATCCTGATCGAAAAAAAGAAAGAAAGTCGTGAGTAAATGGTGGAAGCCAACAGTTTTCTCTCTTTCAGTGTCTTGTGTCCGTCCGTTTATGATACAGCTCCTTTCCAGCAAAAATCTCGCGACACAGGCTCCCAAATTTGCTTACACGCGATTAGGCTGTACTTGCTTTTCCAGGCCCTTTGGGTTGGGTTTAACGTTTTTCCTCATAGTAGAAATACAAAGGAACCGTAGTTCTTTCAGTATTTGCTCTGTATTTTAGTTAGCGTTTCTGTATCGTATTGGCTTTTCTGTCAGTATTTTCTCGGTACTGTAGTTTTAGTTCTGCAGCATATTGGTTTTTGTAAATGTCAAGCGCGTGTGCGTTTTCAATAAAGTTGTAAAAAAACGAAATACAGCGAAACTATGACATTAGGGTGTCTAACCTAGAAATGGGTCTTCACATTTAAGACATTTCTTAGAACAGAATGTTGAAGCTGAGCGCTCAAAATCATGATTTTTGTCAGCGAACGGTTTTTTTTTTGCCAATCTTTATTGAAACGATTGGCCTAAATCTAGAATTGTGTATTATTTTGAATGCATGATCTTTTTAAAGGTTTTAATTTCAACCGGCTAGTTCAATACTTATCTCACTGGACCGGTTTATTGCAGTTAGTAATTACGTTGGATGTTTTCCAATAGCTTCTTGCGGCGATTTAAACAAAACACACCAATGCAAAATTAAACAAACCTATAACGCTGGAAACAGCCGTTCAGTAAAATGTATAGATCGTGCTGTTAGATTTTAAACGTCTCATTTTCTCAAATAGTTCTTGACATCTTCCACCTGAGCAAACAGAGGAAAGAGCACGGAATTGGAATTCCGGTAGCAATTTTTCAGGTAAGAGAACAATAATAACTATTCATTTTCGTTTGAATAATTATATCAGTCCTTCGAACCTGGATAGAAAGGAAGCATTTCCAAAGGGGTATGTTTAGCGGAGTCTGATTCTCTTTGAATGCCTTAAAATGATATAACCACTTGCCAAAAGCTACTAGCAATCTGACGGCGAAAAGATTTGCAGAGGAACTATTTAGCCAATGGAGGCCCAGCACCAGGATTAAGGGTAATTTCGGATTCCATATAAAAGAGTTAACGTATTTACTAAATGTGCCTTTTTGCCTTAACATGATCATGTCAAAGTCGTCAACACAAGATGTCAGATTAAAGGAACAGGTTCACGGTTAAGCGCATGCTCATTAATTAAATAACTTCTTTCCAATTTATTATTAATTCTGTCGGTTAATAATCCCACTCACATGTATCTCAGCGATCTAGAGTGTATTTCAAAGTAGAATTGTATTCAGAGTAATCTGAAGTAGGATGGGGGAGTACTAAAATCGCCGGAAAAAAATAGTGGATTATGTCAACACTACCCGCGTTGAATTTACTGTTGATCCGGTGGTTTAATTCTATGGTTGACTAATTTACAGCTATTTGCAAATATTTAAGTTGATCAAGTGCAAGTGACTGCCAGGGGAGTGTGCAGATTGTTCTTTGACAATATTATGACATGATCAAATTGACTACATAGACGATACAGCATGTCTCGGCAGAAAAACAGCATTTTGATATATGAGCATGCACGAAATCGCGAACGTGTCCCTTTAAAACACAGAGTTCTATTCCACAGGTTGCTTTTCAAAGCTTTGAAACCGTTGGCTTATGTTATATATAACTTAGAGCTTATACATTAATTTACAGAGAATAATGCACCCCGAAAACTAAATAGATGTGGATTTCTCGTTCCTTTGAATTACATCATTGTTAGCGTCGCAGAACTGAAGAGTTAGTTATTCTTAAAAGCTGAAGAAAAACAGCCTCTTTAATTGATAAGAGGCCATTATATGACAAAAGCCAAGGAAATTTCATGAATCTTTCGCGGACATTTTACCGGAAAGCACTTCGATAACAATCGGCAAACAACGAACGAGAAATGCTTACTCGTTTGACCATTTTCCCGCCACCAACACACACTCTTATGAGTATTTACCGATCTCTTATCGCACTTTCTTTAAGGTGGCCCGAACCTATTTATATGCGTTTTGGTTATGTTTTTGATGTGCGTTTTTAGAATGAAAGATTCAAACGATTTCTATGATTTTTGGCATCCTTAATAAACAATAATGGAGGTATAAAAACCTTTGAAATATCGGCATATATTTAAAACCACATTTTTACTAAAAATGCAAATAACTTCGAAATCCCACCACAGATTTTTCCCTACCTTCAGCAAATACGCCTCAGAGCTCTCTAGTTTTAGATCTGCAAGTCTGAAGGCAATCGTGTCCGTAGAACTCGCTGCAAAAATGCTGGTCAAATTTAACCTTAAAATGCTAAGCTAACACATTAAGAGAAACTTGACACACGAATAGAGGTAGAGTGCCGACAGACTATCTCCTATCTGAAAGGATATTCCTACCTAAAGCTTTATTGCAAGAAACAGAGTAATCAGAAACCTACGGCGAACATAGCTAGCACTATAAGAAGAACACCTTTATGCTGAGTGCGCGGTAATATGAAAGAACTTCTATTCATCAAACTTATGTTGTATTTTTTTCTCTTTTGGAAACAAATCTTAACAAAGCAAAATATAGCGTCTACGAAAAACTGTTAAGAGAGCTGCAATGAAAACCCTTGTATTTGGTAGTTTATTCCAGCTTTTAAGACTAGCCAGCACATTCGCACGGGAAGTTTACCACTTGGGAATAAAGATGAAGACAAATATGACAAGCGTCTTATTCTTCTCATTATCCCCAACAACAAATTGCCCGTGCGAATGTGATGGGAAGTCTTAAACGCGTGAATAAATTACCAAATACCTTTTTTCATTGCAGCTGAAAAATGGATGGTTAGAAGTCCTGGAGTTGGTGGCCTTATTTCTCTTCAAAACGGGAACCTGCGACGCTAAAAACGCTTGACAGTTTTTCGTAGACGCTATATTTTGCTTTGTGAAGATTTGTTTCGAAAAGAGAGGGACAAGTACAACGTAAGTTTGATGAGTAGAAGTTCTTTAATATCACTGCGCAATATTAGCTTAAAATTGTTCTTCGTAAAGTGCTAACTATTCTCCGTAAGTTTCTGATTACTCTGTTTCTTGCAATAAAGCTTAAGGTAGGAATATCCTTTCAGATAGGAGATAGTCTGTCGCCACTCTTCCTCTATCTATTCGTACGTCAACTTTCACAATTAAATTTGACCAGCATTTTGTGCAGCGAGTTGTACGGTCACGATTGCCTTGGGCGGAAGACGTTTCGTAGAAGGTTTGTATCAGGCTCTATTTTCGATTAGCCTTTACCCGCCGGAATGTTTAATATTTTCAAAGCGAAACGAAAATAGAGCCTGATCTCAGGTTAAAGTTGACACAAAACTCTGTCATCTTCACCTGTCAAAGTAAACAACTTTCAAAATGCTGCATAAATTTTCCGTATGAACTCACCTGTCAAATTTTGACCAATCAAAGCATAAAAATGGGACGTAGAACGTGACCAACGCGTGACCATGGTAAGAAAAGGTCTTCCCCGCCTGTATTTTTAAAAGAACTGGCTGAATTTTCGCGTCCGAGGTCAGTTTGAAATCAAAATCCTAATAGTGCGGGGCCATAGTGACATGAACACAACATATTTGATATGAATCATTATAAAATAACTAAGATAGTACGCGCGCTCTGATTGGCTGAGAGGAGTGTTTGCATGAGAGTGTGTAAACATGGTTGTGACGTGAGATGTTTTGCTTTTCGCGCGCTAATCACGCAAGCACGAATTTGAAAAAGTTTTAGTGATCAAAACTCGACAAGTTTACTTTTATTTACCAATTCCTTCGTCG
>CALNXK010000178.1:607500-642500 GCA_942486035.1 Porites lobata | reverse complement strand
CTGGTCAGCGGATACCCTGTTTTGACAGCTGTCAATTGATCACAACATTGATGCGCAATTAGTTTTTTTTGGGCTCCTAAACTAACTAGAAAGTGTGAGTGTACGGTCACGTGATTACCAAATTTTCATCCGTCCACGCGCGAAGCGCCGCGCGTGGAGCTCCGCTATTAGGCTACAATAACTTAATTAGGCAACAACAACTTAAACATCTGGGCCCGGTTGTTCAAACGTCGGATAGCGCTATCCACCGGATAAATCACTATCCAGCGGATAGCGTAATTGATTTCCGTAATACTTATCCGCTGGATAGTGATTTATCCGGTGGATAGCGCTATCCAGCGTTTGAACAACCGGGGCCTGCCAGATAAAAAATTAGGACCTGCACAAGCAAGTGCTATCAGTCATTAGTAAAATCCATCTAGTGGTCTATTATCAATGCTGCGTTCTGATTGGTCGAGCTACTACGAGGCTATATGTTATAGCCCACTAATCGCGTTTTGCTAGCTAAACTTGTTTTGTCTCAATATTTTTGACCAACAAGCTGGATTTTACTAAAACAATTATTCCTCTCACCCTCATTGCCTCTGAGTCAAAAGCCCATTCGGCCTTCGGCCTGACTCAGAGCTTATTCGGGCTCGAGGAATAATTGTTAAATGTAAGATCATTTAGATAGACTGCATTCGAAAGACCCTTGAAAATGGACGCATAACAGAACAGGTGCGTGATGATGAATAAACCAGCCTTGGAGCGTTGGTTCCTTTGTGGAGCAAAACAAAGGATTGTGTTGTACACAGTATGTCGATTGAGGGCTAGTGCTCGTTCGTAGTTGGACCTCTTTATGGCTTCCAATTCATCTTGTAAAGTTTTCATCTTGTAAAGTTTTTTCACTTATTCTAATCTTGTGTTTTTGCATCTTATTACAGGTTCAGCCAAGGCATCCTTAATTTACAGTATGTCTAACCCAGCTGATGTTGTCATAACAACATTAACGTCCATATTTCTAATGACCACTATCGTTGGAAACCTTCTTATTTGTGCCATTGTATTCAGAAATCGTGACATGAGGTGAGTGCAGTTCTCCTTATTCTGCGAAAGAGACGTACAATTCTCTTAGACCGCGGGACTCTAAGGACGAGCAACAGGTACCCAGAGAGCGCGGTTTAGTTTCCGCCGTGTAATAGTTTGATAAAAGTTTAGGTTGAAATCATTACATTTATTAATGACCGCATAACAGACTCAAATGTCATCTTGCAGAAGTATTCGATGTTGTTCGTGTACATCTGGTTCAATGTCGAGTACATAGCCCTTTTTATCTTTTGATAAGCACAGATTGAGAAAAAATGTCTAGCCGGAGACCGATTATTAAAAAGTTTGTCAGTTCACGGAACCCGGCTGTAAGAGTCACACTTCAGTTACATCGTAACATCACTAAATTTTCCGAATTATCTAGCCAGTTCCAAGGAGAAAAATTTAATTGTGAAAACTGGACAAGAATACTCCATTCCACGTCTCTTTTCTCTCTTTTTTTTCTTTCAAGTTTTGATAAAGACCAGTTAGCGAATATCCATTCACACTCCTGGAAAGAGCGCTTTAAAATTAGGAAACTTGAAAACTTTAAAGGTTATACGTTAAAAGCGAACGAACATAGTTTCTCCACAAAGTCGCGAAATTTTACAGACGTGTGTGTGGTGGGGGAGGGGTGGTGGGGGGAACAAACTTGCCCACCCCCACCATACAAAAGTCTGTAAAATTCGGTGACTTTGTGGAGCTATTTCTTCGGCAGTTTTCAACAAATCGTGATCAAAATTGGCATCTTTGAAAATGAAGAAATGATCGTCGCAGTGAACGCAATTTATGCAATTGCGTAAACAAGCCTGAAAAAAAATTCAGTACTTCAACGGGGTTTGAACCCTTGACCTCGCGATACCGGTGCGATGCTCTTCCAACTGAGCTATGAAGCCACTGACGTTGGGAGCAGGTCAATTGTGGGTTCATATGTTCCCGTGTGAGAAATGAGTGTTAATGATATATGAAATAAATCATATCTTTGCTGATTTTAATGTTGGGAATACCTCCTTAATCGTGCCATAAAGCGGATTAATCTTAACTTCCTCACTTGACAGGATTACTATAAATTTCCTACTTGTGAATTTGGCAGTGGGGGACATTACGTACGCGACTTTTAACATACCACTGTTAGTTATCAGCCACATCAACGGACATCCGGAAGGAGTGGCGGGGAGAGTTTTATGCATTTTCAGAAATGGAGCCCTGGCCTGGGTTGGAGAAGTTGCTTCGGTCTTCACCCTTGTTGCCATCGCAACGGAACGTTACTATGCCGTCATATATCCTCTTGGTAACAAAGGAAAGCTGACAATACGCAAGCTAAAGGTAAGCTTTACTGGAAGCACTGAAATTACCGACCCCAATCCAATATTTTCCAATTATCGCACATTTTTTAAATCCCCCACGAATTTTCATTCATTTAAAACATTCGAAAAATCGTCTAAAATTTCTTAAACAATTGTATAACTAAGGACTTTGACCTAATAGCGATACACACGCTGACGTTACTTATTGATATTACTTTACCGAGAGGAAATTATTTTTGTTCTCTTATTGGACCAATCCTAGCGTGCTTGAAGATTCAATAGATAATTTGTATTCCAAAAAAGCTTTAAAGGTTAAGAAACTAATTGGTTCGCTTTCTTTGGCTGCGGTATAGATGTTGCAGGTCAAAATCAAATTCAGGCTAACTTTTTTAACTTACGTTGATTCTCAATTTCCTTTGTCTCCTAGCCTTAATTATTGAAAAATTATGGCTAGGAGAATTAAGAATCAACCAAGGTTAAAATTTTTTAACCTGAATGTAATTTTGACCTGTAACACAGATATAAAAAAGAGTAACTATCAGGCAAAGATTGAACGTGTGGAAGGAACGTTTGTTTTTCTGTAAATTTTTTACTGATCAAAGACAGAATGGATAAGTTACTGCCGTTCCACCAAGAGGCAAAAAGGTTCCAGAGGGGTTGGACATGCTTGCATTCTACAAACAGATGCTCTAAGGTCTGCATCAATCCACACACGTGACAAGAGTCACTGTCAGTAATTTTGGCCTTGAAAAGTTTGCCGCGTGTGTACAGGATGTGATGGTTTGTTTTGTTGTGGCTGGTTAATGTTTGTTGTGCATAGTACAGATATTGTTGAGTTTCTTTTCAAAGTCGTAATTATAGTAATGACATCATAAGCAATACCAAGAAGCATGCCTTCTTTTCTTTCATTTGGAATTTCTCAGAATAACTGCACTTACCAAAACCTTACATTGTCTAGGGTAGTCGAGGGGATGATGACCTCGACATATTTTGTTTTACAGCTAATAATTCCTGGTTCATGGATCCTCGCAGTGATCATTAATATTCCAAACTTTTGCAAGCAAGACTTTGTGGAGGAAAAAAATCCCAACTATTGTATTTACGATTACGACTGGCCACAAAAATGGATGGAAAATGCTTTTCTATTGGCAGCAATTTGCGTAAATATGCTTTGCTTTACACTGATGATGGGGTTGTATTCAAGAGTCATACACACTATGTGTTTCAAGCGTGATGAGTATACTCAACACACATGCCAACAACAGGTATGACTTTATTGTCCCATAAATGTTTTGTGTGGAAGTACCGAGAAAAAAAACTTGCAATTAAGTAGAGAAAGTCTTTTATTTAGGGGTCCTGTTGTCGGAAAGACTGGCCGAGAATGTGAGAATATTTATACATTCAAAAGAGTTCTCAAAACACCTACCAACAAAGCAGCACTTGAGAAGGTTTATCTTATTAGAGGAACCTGGATGAACTACAATAAGGGTCTTGTTATCTTTGTATATTTTTAATTTTCTTTTAGTCTTAGCTTTTGTATTAAGTCTTAATTGCCAGCTTGTAATTTTAAACTTTTCCTTTCTTATGCTAGTATATAGTTGTATTTCGTTATAGTTGTATACAGTATATATAAGTTTAATTTAAATGTATCTTTTATCTATTTATTTATTTATTTGATTATTAGGCAGGTCCACATCATCAGCTTTAATTAGTTGCCAGTATTTTCTAACCTGAAGTATCAAATAAATTATGTGTGTATGTATGTGATTTTATTATGGGCTGTTTGCAACTGGTGTCAAAGCACCTGTGCCTGAGGGTACTACTGATTGGCGTTGTGCTTGCAAGGGAGTCCCTGATATGCACCCTGCATTCGTCTTGACGAAATTTAGCCAGTTGAGAGGCAAAAAACAAATCGGCACTTTATTTTAGTGTCAATGTATTTAGCACGAAAGTACTCATTGGGGACACTATTTTTTACGTCTCTCACTGAAGACGGAACCACCATTTTACGTGGTCATCCGAGCAACGCGAAGGTTCAGCCGGTTGCATTACAAAGGTAGTACCTTCATTTCTTTGGTCCGGCCCTGGTAATCGAACTCGCGTCCTCCCGCTCTGCAGTCACACGCTCTACCGACTGAGCAAATACTGCAGGAACTAATGCAGTTGCTTCACTATATATTTACATTATCTTAACTGCTAATGCCAGCACAGGTTTTAACGTGGTTTTAAGGGGGGGATACTTATAGAAACTTTCGACGATCAAGTGAGCAATAGCTGTCAGCACAGTAATTTATAAGTTAACTGTAAGGATTCTTACAACTTGTATTACAGAAACTCAGTTATTCGTGGCCCACGTTTTATCCCATATAGTTTTTCAAATTTATGCATACTTTTTACTTAGTTTTGTTTATTTATTATTTATTGATCACGAAACTCTTTTCAAAGCAGGCTAGACGCTTCAATCGACCAATTCCGATATATTAAAATCCATAAATGGCTGCGATGCTTGGAGCCAAGTATGAATTTTAATATATCGAAAATGGTCTTTTCAAACCATTCTTTTTCGTGCTCATGAGTTTTCGTTCCTTTTTTCTTTACCCAGGCTGTACTGAAAGTGCGTAAGAGAGTCGCCCTAATGATTCTTATAGTGACTGTTATATTTGGAATATGCTTTGGTACAGACTTCATACTCCACGTGATGCCAGTTGTTGCTTCCTACAAATTCAGCCCGGTAGCGATTCCCGTGGCTCACGTCATGATCATGTTTAATGCCGCTGTCAACCCGTTCGCATATGCTTTGGTTAACCAAAGGTTCCGAGAGAAGATGACGGGAATCTTAGTCCGCAGCTTACGTTTTTCGTCTGCGAGGGTGCAAACAGCAACAAAATCGCCTAGCATTGGGTCGGCCTGGCACGTCACACAGCCAAGAGAGAATGTCCTTGCACGAGACCCAGTTTGGAGTGGTATCGAGCTCCAGTTTTATAGAAACAGTTCTACAATGAAGCAATAGAAAACATTTCCCATGTTTGCATAGCCTGATATAATCACGAGAAAGGCTTGGGAGAATTCGAGACAGTTGCACAAACCTGGAAACGTCTATGTCAGGCTTTGCAAACATGGAAAACGTGTTCAATAATTGCTGTTATAAAATAACTTGTGTCTTAATTTCTGACAGAAATATCCCTTAAAAAGTCGATGGAATCCATCGAGGATCTTTTTTTTGCATATCATTGCGTTTCTTCCTTTCATTTTTAGTCAGAAATCTGGCCTTTTCGTCTTCGGTTAGCCGTGAAGGCCATTTTTTTTCAGTTGACTTGGGGCCTTAGCTAACTGATAAGCTAGATACATTGGCACTTAAATAAAGTCATTATTATCATTATTATTATTAGATACGATTACTGTTAGTTCTAAAAGCCAAATAAAAATTGAAAAAGAAAAGAAAATATGAAACGTTTTGTTTTTTCAGAAACCCAAAAATGAACAACCGCTCAGAAATAGTTGTCCTTATTTTTTGCTATCCGCAGTTTTGCGTTTTCATAAGTTATTCATAGGGTGTTAAACTAGCTAGCTATCACCAGCTAACGCACATAGACAGTATAGGTGGAAATTAAGGAATTCAAATAGTATGTCATAAGTAATTGAAAGTGGCTTTAAAAATTAAGATAACCATGATAAACTCTGATTTCATTTCAACAATACTGATTCGTATATTAGCAGGCTAGTTGCTACTTTTGTTTTTCAAGCATTTGAAAGTGAAAGAAAAATGATTATTAATTATATATCATTCAATTATATTGGTATTTACTTAACTTTCTTTGTTTATTATTGTATTCCTATCGGTAACACCATGTATGGCCGAAATGGTAATACTGAATAAACATGTTGTTGTTGCTGTAATCAAAATTTGTGCCATTAAACTGGTTTTTAATTGCTGGCATTATTAAGATTTCTTTGTGAAACGTAAAGAGTTTTAATTTTTTACTCACAAAAATAGCAAACCCTCTCCCCCCTATCCCCCGGCTTCCCCCACAAGGTAACGACCTCTGAAAGCTTCTAAGTCCAACAGTAATGAGTGGACATGGTGGTAACCTTAGCAATGCTTATATAAACGAAACACTTAAAGCACGTGACACACCGGGACACCTTAGTTACAAGCTGTCCAGTGCCTTTCGCCTGTTCACAGCCATATCGCCCAAATTAGGACGAAATTACTTACTGGGTGATATGGCTGGGCGCATGTGTAAAGTACTGGCTTAAACTGATCATGCTTGCATGGACTCTTTATTTCCCACAAGGCAAAGGATCAACGGGCAATTAGTGTACAGTGCCAATAGATTACTGGGTAGGGAGGTTCAGACAAGGTATACTCGGGCTGCAACCTCGTCACGACTGGAGTTGAAAAAAAAAAGAATCTACACTTCGATCGAATTGGAATATTTCAGTAGTGTTGTTTTCAGGCGAGGTTCTATTGTTAATTTTTTTTCTTCATTGTTTTCCTAACCGATCCTGTGAAGGCTCCCGAGAGCTGCAAGATCGCCCAAATTTTTGGGTTTAATGATTTGCACATTTCTCTTTTTTTGCGGGGGGGGGGCCGGTTGGGATGGGTATGGATATTATTGTCACGCTAAAAAAAGAATCCATTTTTAGATTTTCTAGGTGATTCGAGATCAAGAATCTAATTTTGGATTACCCCAGAGAAACGCACCCTCATGACATGAAAGGCATCAAAAGAAAAGTCATGCATACAACATTACGACGACAACTTTTATTTACATTGCAGGGATTTTGGTCCTGAAAAAATAATCTCCGCTTCCTGATTTACAAAAATAAATATTCAATTATTTACAGTCATTTTTAACGTTGAAGTATGTCAGCAACATTGAAACGCATTCTCAGGAAAGTGTTTTTCAAGATTTCCAAGCGAAACAAATCTCCTTTTTCCCCTAATGAATAAAAAAACAACCTACTAGATTAACTTTTGTTAAATCAAGTTTGTAATCGATCAAAAAATCATTTACTGTTACATGTAATATCACGGATGACAATTACTCCTTGATTTTTTGATCAAAAATATGAAGATTTTAGGGCGCTTAAAAAAACAAAAACAAATGAAAGAGCACAATATTTAAAAGAGAGGAAACAATGATTGTAACGAGTATTTTAGCCAAAAACTCAGAAAACTTTGAACTTCAAATGTTTGCATCAATCTTTTCAGCGCGTGGAGTTCTCTATGCAATGAGCAAGTCAAAAACTCACAATTGCGGGTGTAATAATGTCACCTAGGATACTAATAGGTGATCCACCGTTATACTGCTGTGTGAATCAATTCCAATAAAATTATTCCACAGAAATTTACAAAACGCGAGTGAAATTATTTCTAGTTTTACTCATCACTACAAATTTTAATCACGTAAAGAGCGCCTTTAGTCAAAAAAAGATGGTCCACAACACCAGCTTTTCACAGCAGCAGTGTAATGTCCAACGCGGTCAAACGTTTCAAGATTGTTACTTAGAAGGCTATCATGTTACCACGAAGTGATAATGCAAACATGATTTCCCGCGTTCGTAAAAGGAAAGTAAAAGAATTGCAATTTATTGACTGAGTTGGACACGGCAGTAACATGACATTTGAAACCAAGTCGTGCTACTAACGAGTAGCTCAGCAAAGCTTGGAACACGTTTGGAACACGAATTACTCTCAAACGTCGTTCTATTGCCGAGCTCAGGTCGTCACGGTAGTAGCACGAAGTTTAAAATGAGCCTCTTTCAGCGAACTTCAAATTGAAAACTTAATGTGTACTATTCCTTTACATTGGTCAAATAGAGAGCATTTAGAACTGTCAACGAGTGTTCATAGTTATTCCTAACATCACGATGGAATTTCTGCTCTCGTTTCTCAGACGTCATTTTGTGGGAAAACCTGTGGCGTCGCAAAATGTGGGCTGTTTTCTCGGGCTACGCTTAGCGCTCCTTAAAACCTCGCTAAAAATTTTGCCTGTTCGAACGCTTCCTGGCGCTCTTAAATTAGACGAACGAGCTTATTATTTAAAGTTGAACAAGATAATGGGTCGAATTGCACCATGGGATGGTCGCTCTTTTTACTGGCTGTAACGAGGTTCCGTAGGATAATGGATCAACTCGTCTCCCACAACAACCCCATGGTACAGTTCTATGAAGGCCCGTTCTGGTCAAAATTGCATGATTAATTTTTCCCTCTTGATGAATTAATTTGATGAGTACCTGCTATTAATATTTTGTCTGTTTGTAATTATTTTTTCCTATGCCTGTAATTATTTTCGTGTTCTTTTTAACTTTTACATGCGTCACAATTATTTTTTCCTCACCAGGAATTAATTTTTTTATGTGCCGTCTTTATTATTACGCTTCTTTGAAATTATTTTTGTCCATTACACAAATTAAGTTACGGTTGCGGATTAGTTTTTTGTCTGCTATAATAATTTTTTTGGATAATTAATTGATTTTGTCCTACGCAACTCATAATATAATAATAATTTAATTTTTTCCATTCGAGAATTATTTTTTTCTTAGTCATAATTATTTTTTCGTCGTTTTGGCAAATGTCCCATAAGCCTCTGCGGCGAAGCTCTTGCCATGTGCTTTCTGAAACAAACATGGCGTCTTCAAACTATTCCAACAACGATCCCGCTTCTATTCAGTCCATTGCTAGCACTGCAATCAGCCACATCCAACAGCTTGTTTCGCTAGTGGAACAAAGGCCAACAGCGGCATCAACGTCTTCAAACGAGCTGCAAGTAGCGACTCCACGAGCTGGTACTGCTTTGGAGGAATTACGAAGGCGATTCCCAACAGTTTCAGCAAGGTCAAGCAGGAATGCTGCAACAGGAAGGTATGAAAGATCCAATACTTTCCGACCGTATCCTAACGTAAGACGCACAGTTGGGAGACCATTGACGTCTGAAACAGTCTCGAAAGATATTGTAATCTTGGATTTTGGAAGAGAGAAAATACCAACAAAATCCGAGAAAGCTGAATTGGAAAGATCCGGCAGAATCATTTCGGGTTTTGACATCAATAGAAAGTGGGATGCCAAAACACTTCACAACGAAATATCACGTTTACTACCAGGTTATATGGAGGGACTGTATTTTGAAATCGTCAAGAATAGTGGCGGCACCCTGATAAGACCAAATCTCCATGCAGGAAAAGACATTGATGCTAAGCTTCTACTCAAATCAATTGCCCCGTCAGGATGGGTATATGTTAGACTGCTAGAGGAGCTACCAGATTCTTTCATGGATCCTAGTGATAAAAAACTTTTTGTTTCTCCTTTTTCTGTTGAAGACACAGGTGATCCGGGTGATCCAGGCTTGTGTATAGACTTGACCGATACTCCAGATGGAGAACGATTGTGTCGTCAAAACTCAGCAAATGGCACTGAATCCTCTAATCCAGACGAAAGTTCAACACTCAATGCCAATGAGAGTCAGTCACAATCGAGTTCTTTGAACATTAACTCGATCATCAGGGGTGCTAAAGAGGGACAGTTGAGTGACCCCGTAGAGGTGCTGAAATATCTACAGAAGGAGATAGTAACGGGAAGACCCTTAGAAGTCACAAGCTCAGAAGACACCATTGAAGGAGAAACAAATTACATAACAGTCGACAGAGACAATATACTAGAAACAACATTTGCTGAACTTCAATATATATCCAACTACAAACTGACATTCCAGGTGGACTTTATGGGAGAGGAATGTGTAGATTATGGTGGGCCACGAAAAGAATGGATAAGATTAATGAACCAAGCCATAAAACAAAAATACTTTGACCATGGTTTAAGGCCATTGTTGGCAGAAGATTATTTTAATGTTGGAATAATGATGGCAATAGCCATGCTTCAAAATGGCCAGCTGCCTTTGTTTGTAGAGGAGGATATTCTGCTGCAAATTGTTTCTGAAGGCGTGTGTTTGGATCCTTGTGTTGCCAAACTTCAACATGGTCTCGAAGTGCTGGGAATGTTATCAGCCCTTCAGGAGCTGCCAATGTTGATTCATCTCCTGAGACCTCAAGGACAGCAGAAGCTTGGAGTGCAAATGCTGCTTCACATTTTGAAGCCACAGTTTTCAGAGGAGGGGTCTAATGCACTCAAAAAGGAAAAAGAAGTTTATCAACTCTTTGTTAGATATGTTCGTGAAGTAGCAGCTTCCAGAAGGGTATGTGGAAAGACTACCCTTAATTTGAGTCATATTCTTCAATTTGCCACTGGTTCACCAGAGGAACCTGTCCTTGGTTTTACGCTTGCTCCGTCGTTGGAGTTCATATTACCCACAGAATTGAAAGTTACAAGTCAGCAAGGACTTAGTGAAGGGCAACACCCAAATGTGGAGGGTGGCTTCCTGCCTCTAGCCCATACCTGCACCAATTTGCTTCAGGTTCCAAGACCGACTGATGCATTGCCTTTGCCCTCTACCCAGAGACTGTTTGCCCTGTATGACTTGGCATTCTCGCAGTGTTACTTTGGCAAAAAGTAAAATGGTTTAGAGTTACAAGCCTAGATTGCTTTATTGATTTATGTTATCAAAAAGTCACCAAATTTAGTAAGTTGAGTTGTCTTCATTAATGCAAGTAAAGATATGTTATTCTTAACATTTTTGAAGAAATTGAATTTAAAGTTTTTCACTGACAATGCCATTTTTGTTATTATTTTGTGGGTCAGATATTTGCCAAGGGTGGAGATACATACTTTTGCAACTCCTCTTATTTTGAAAGGAAAGTACTTTTTCATAGGAGCTTGCTTAATATTAAGTATGACAGTTGTAGTGACCAGCATCATTGATTAGTGTCCTAAGACACTCCTTTCTTCAAGGAATGTTTTGTTACTGTTAGTGATATAGGTTAATAAACATGTTGATTTGTCTGTGTGTTGTCATATAATTTACCTTAAATAAACACTACATAACAGTCACCTTGAACCCATAAAGCAAGGACTAGAGATGAAAAAGAATGTTCATTGTAACAATTGAGAACATTTGAGGGGAAAACCTTCCCACTACATTATGTACCAAGCAAAGGACACTTGTTTCATCCTCTTTTTGAATAGTTAAGTGATTTAATGTGGAACTCAATCACCCTCCCACCAAAAAACAATAACCTTTCGGTTTCACTGATGTTATGTAGGATTGACAGTAGTCTGAGTTCAAGGTACTGCACTATCACTACCCATCCCTTAGGGAAACCCAGGGAAGCGGACGGAGTTAGTGTAGGATGCTGTTTATGGGGTTGTCCAGGCAATCAAATCCCCCTCCCAGAGGGGGATCATGTTGAGCAACATGAAAACACTCCAGAGTATAAAACGGTACCATAATAGAGCTTTCTTGACTTGACTAACAGAAGTAAAGTTTGATCATGTAAATTACATTTTTTAACTGTGAAATTATTCTCATTTGTTGTGAACAATACAATATAATAACAAAAAGATAATTGGGAACGCGTTTTTTCAACAATATTATTTTGATTTTTCAACTTGCCACATGGCTAGATTGTCACTGTGTGGTCTTGCTTCTAATATGAAGTACCACTAGGGATTGGATTAGCACTTACAGAATGTCTATAACAATAGTGGCAACCATTTCAGTCTGTGTGGTAAGACTATACAAGGAGGGGGAGAGGGGTACTCTCTATATAGGCAATATAGGTATGTGCCGCTCTTAAGGGTGTGGTTTTGAAGTCGTTTTGGTCTTAAAATGTGCATAGGATTTCACATTATGGTTTTAACTCGAGTATGGTTTATACCCGGTTTGGAAGTAAAACAAACAAATGTAAACGTTTTCAACCCAAACTGAATTAACAAGACAGAGAACCGAGTAAAACATATCATTCAAGTTTCACAGCTTATTCTTGTTCACTTCTGAGCTTGGGTCTTAAAATGCATGTGGAAAAGTGGCAATTTTAGTCTGAAATAGGGTCAGGGTTTCAAGAACCAGTGGCACATCCCCACCAAGAATTGCGAGGAGTACCTCCTGGCGCCTATACAGGCACACAACAGATTAAAACACAATAAGCCCTAATGACACTACCTAAATCAGACATATATAAGTCCATGCAGTGCATGACTTTTGGATACCAAAACTCCTTCATTTCCCCAACCTTCCGGGTAAAATAATATTATTGTTCTTCAAATCCGACTGAAAGTCTCCATACAACACTGTACTTGCCTGAGGTCTCCCCCAGGAGATGGTTAAGTGCATAAGCATAATAAATAAAATTGCATCGCTGATGATTGATTCCTGATACAGTGTAATCACCCCATGAGACACAACAGTGAGACATAATTGGACAATTAAAAGTATTTAATAACATATTCTAAAATGAGGCCTTTTCATAGACAACATCATTTTACCAAAACTTCAGTTTTCTGTTTTTCACTGGTAGAACTGGTAAAAGGTAGACATTCCATTAATCTGAGGAACTTCTCAACAACAATGGCCCTAATAACCAAACACAAAAAAAAAGTACAGGGGCAATGGCATCCTTAGTATGGCTTGCAGGCCACTTTGTATCTTGGAATTTTTGAAATGGGATTTTTACTGTACTGTAATAATTAGAATACAGTAAAAATGCAATTTGAGTGTACCAATAACAACTGTCAATAGCAATCTTGCTGAAGTATATAAGTATGGACCCATTTGGGATTTACATCGCCCATAGTAATACAACAATAGTGTTTGTGTGATTGGTTCACTTCACCCTAGAATACTTAACTAGAGCAAAGAAATCCATTAACGACCTCAATGCATTGCAAGTAAATATCTTTTCCACTGTTTCCATCATTTGTGAGAGGATCTGGAAGTTCTCCTTTCTGTTCTTCTGAAAGGCTGACCAATGGTGGATCAATCTCTACCTGATAATCCTCAACCTCCACTGAAAGCACACCATCTGGATCTACCCCAAATGTTCAATCTCAGTCTCACTCAGTGCAGTATGTCCAGAGTGCAAGTTCTCTAACATACCCCTCTCCCACATTTGAAGTGGTGAATGGTTTCGTTCAGTTGATACTGGCCGATTATTCATTTGACTGACAAGCTCCTCTAGAGAATTCTGTATTCTTGGAATGTAGATGTGATGTAAGCTGAAAATATGAACATCATTTAGGACATCAAGGTTGCCTTCATCTTCCAGTTGTTGAAAAACACGGGAATAGAATGCTAACACCCCAGAATAGACATCACGATGTGTTCTCTCAACTCGAGAGTTATGGACAGATGATCCAGTAATGATGCTGCCTCTGGCTGGTCCGCGGTGCTGTATCATGTAGGCACCAACATGATAATTCTCCATACCGTAGTCACATCGGACGCGTGAGGGTAACCCCCATTTCTGCACCGCATTTTGAAACAAAGAAAGGACTGTTTCTGCTTTGTTATTGTCTCTGCAAGCAGCATACAAAATTAACCTTGTTTTCCCATCGATACAGACGTGTGTTATCAACTTGTACCTTATTAATTTGTGGCCCGAATCTATATGCCATAGGCTGTTAGGGGTTGGTACATAATATTTTCTACGGTGAATAGTCATTCTCCAGCGCAGGGCAGTTCCAACAGGATCCATACGTCTTAAACAATCACTTACTCTCCATCTTTGAATGCTCCAGCCTCTACTCCTCAGGGCTCCTATAAATCGTCTCCTACCAATGTTGGGGGTAAGGGGTCCCGTGCTTGAACTGCCAGTTACGGTTCTGTAAATTTCATCCAGTTCGTCATCTGATATTTCTGAATAGGCTGGGGTGTTCACACCGAGTTATCTTCGTCGCCGCTGAAGGGTTGAAAGACTAACCTGAAGAATGCGAGCAATTGCTTCCCAAGAAAAATAAAGCGATCGTAAGTGTTCGAGTTGGTCTTTAGTTATTTCATAGCGTTTACGACCTCGTCCTGTCTGTGAAAGATTCAGCGGTGCAGAATAAGATATATCCAGTGAGTCATAAAAGTCTACATTGTTGCGGCCTTCTATCCGACTTGAAAGCAAATCAGTTATGTGGGTTAAAGAATTCTTCAGGTGCTGCACAGGAACTTGAATCGCATTTGACGGAATACCAGTAGCATTTGTGAGACCATTCGACATGTCATTCAGCAGAAATGACAACGTGCCCGAAGCATCCACTAATCGACTCCTCGTTTGAATCAGAACGTCTGTCTCTAACTCATCAGCACTAGCCAACAGATTAAGAACGCTTTTTAGATTCTGTAAGAAAAGCGCGAACCCACGTTCATTTCTCTCTCGTAACACCACCGGGCGTGACCGACGAGTACGAGCCGCCATGTTCGTTTTAGGTGCATTACCGCAGAGGCTTATCGGACATTTGCCAAAACTACGAAAAAATAATTATGACTAAGAAAAAAATAACTCTCGAATGGAAAAAATTAAATTATCATTATATTATGAGTTGCGTAGGACAAAATCAATTAATTATCCAAAAAAAATTATTATGGCAGACAAAAAACTAATCCGCAACCGTAACATAATTTGTGTAATGGACAAAAATAATTTCAAAGAAGCGTAATAATAAAGACGGCACAAAAAAAATTAATTCCTGGTGAGGAAAAATAATTGTGACGCATGGAAAAGTTAAAAGAACACGAAAATAATTACAGGCATAGGAAAAAAAATAATTACAAACAGACAAAATATTAATAGCAGGTACTCATCAAATTAATTCATCAAGAGGGAGAAATTAATCATGCAATTTTGACCAGAACGGGCCTTCATACAGTTCGACACCACACTGCGCAACTTCAAAATGGCGAACGTTAAATGTAAACTTCACCACTTTCTCCATCAAGGGACAAGACCGCAAAGGACTCGCGTCTGAGCGCATCGGAGTCTGCATCTTCGTCAGAACTTGTCCTTGCATTGTCCTCTGAACATTTCGATGGAGTGTTCACTTGAAATCTAGAGGGTGGTTTGGTAACAACGCTGGGGGGTGGGGAAGGATCAGTGACTCCATATTTAGGGACTCCTGACGTGACAAGTGGTCGGTCTTCTCCCATGGGACTGATGACGTCATCTGAGGACTTGGCAACTTGACACTGAAAATAAAAATTCGTTCACGTATCAGCTGCCGAAGTAACTGGTATATACTCGTTACCGAGATAGTGGGGGCAAGCGATTTGAAGCAGACAACATGAGTACGGTTCGGGTAAATCAAATAACATAATTTGCCACTTGCACATCTCCCGTAATACACTTTGTTTTCCTCCCAAAATTTTGCATGAGCAGTGTCTTCAGTTTTCTTGGGACGACTGTAATACCCAAGAGAGTTGACAACAAAAGCTACGCAAAATTTAGGGGGGGGGGGGGGGTGGGGCAAAGAAGGAGTATTATGGGAGATGTCCAAGTGTCGAATGGAAAACGGGAGCACAATAAAATGCAAAGAGAAAAGGAGATTTCGATTTGCATGTCAAAGTCCGGATTCACAGATTCCCAAAAGAACTCGATATCCTTTTTTCAAAATCATTGTACATAATATAAACGGACTTTTTAATTTTTAAAGATTGTATAGTCGTAATTTACGCAGGGCCCCTTTTGATACGATCCTATGGTTGACAGGGCTACTCGATCTGCCTAAATAAAGTTGACTGTGACTTGATCAAAAACGGACTTATTTTTTCTCTAATTTGCTGATTCAAATCCACGTCAAAGAGGGATTTTCATATGGCAAAACCACCTTAGGGCTTTGTACCGTTTAGTTGGAAATCCAACATTTGCATTATCAAATCTCTATCCACTCTTTCTTTCGTTTCGGGCACTATCCCATCGCAAGTTCGACGAAGTCAGGGTGTCCAGCGGCATGGTTGCTCCAAAAAAATAGGAAAATAGGAAACTCAGGATTGAGAAAATAGGAAAAATAGGAAACTTTGCATTAAAAAATAGGAGAAAAATAGGAAAATCAAAAGTACTTTTGTCGACAAAGATAGCCTTCCTGCACCCCATCAGGGTTATAATAAAGGTTACGAGTCCTCAGATTCTATGTTCACAGGATTTAGATCAACGTTTGCGGCTAAGAAGGAGTGAACATGATCAGTAACGTTTAGTTTACTGGCTCAGTTACGCTGTAATCAGAATGATATGATTGACTACAGGTCGAGCGTGGTTCTATAATCAAAGGTGATCATATGGAAATTTCCTTCAAGTTAACAGCAAATCTTTGAAAAGTTCTGAAGAGTGAAATTTCTTAGGATAGAAATTTCTTACGATGAGTTGTCATTGAAGGACATCGAACTAGGACTTAAAAGTCCTGTGGAAAGCTTTCCTTCCATTAATCTGCAATATGCAGCTGGTGGAGAATATGCTTGTTTGAGTCAAAAGACCGCATAATTTTAAGTACGGAACCGGGCTCTCCGCGGTGTATGCAAAATGACACTGATCTATTTGGTACCAGATTGTAAGTGTGTCATAATTAAGTTCTAAGAAGAACATAACACTCTGCTTAGCGATGACTGCAAGACCAGTTTCACAACTAAAATATTGGATCCTTCACCAGTTGCTTAGGTATAGCTGTTAACAAGGTGTAGCGTCCACTCATAGCTACTTGAAACCGTAAACTTTAATCAGCTGTCTACTTGCTAGTTCGCTTCTAATCTGCACATAACTTGTATTCATTCCATTCACAAATTGCAAGTGAAAGAGAAAGATTCGCTGAAATAACAACAACGCGACTATTACAAAGATGATATTTACCGAATAAACCGAAAATGCTGCATACTTACAAGTTATTGTGCCTTCTAATGGCAAGGAAAACTTGTCCTAACGAAACAATTACAGTACAACTCCATAACAAACATGTGCTTCGAGGGAAACAGCGCCCGCGATATCTCAGTGCGCGGTCACCGAAGACCGCACCATATAAGGTTCATTTTCTGTCTCTTACACAAGGGTTCACCAAGAGAGCTAGTCCGCAAACTTTCATGTAGTATAGCATCCAGAATAAGCTAGTGATTGGTTTTTTAATCAAGAAGCTGATTGGATGATTTATCTGGTCAGTGTTCTGAGAGGACAACTTGATCCTGTTTTCAGTTTCAAAGATCAAGATAAAAGCAAGCAAGACTTCAAAATAAAATATAACATGTACAGATACTGAAATGGTTTCAGTAGATAGTTTTCAACTATCCTGTAGATGGTAAAAGCTTAGTTTGAAAAAAGGGAAAACACGTGAGAAAATACACTTTTGCAAAACTTTAGAAACAACACTCAATAAGGATATTCCTCTGTAATTATCCACGATTTCTTTATCATCAGACTTGAAAACTGGATCCAGGTTTGCCACGTTCCACAATTTTGGGAAGCAACCACTACCAAGTTGTTTGTTGAACAAGGTACACAACGGAGAGGAAATAGAATTTACACACTCCTTCAATAGGCGAAGTGATATCATGTCCGGTCCGCAAGATTTGCCAACTTTCAACTGTTCCTTGAGTTTCTTTTACATCAGCAGAAGAGATTGAGATGCTACTTAGAGCATCGCCATCAAAGTCACTGAAAAAAAGAAGTCCTCGTACAACGGATCACCATCATCCATCTTGAATACTGAATTGAAGTAGTTGTTTTACTTCCCTTTATAAGCTTTTGGGTATGGTAATGTATGATAACGAATTTTAAACGAATATTGAAATCAAGTAAACAGTGAACAACAACCAGAATAACAATTCTGTTTAAAATACTGAACTGTAAGTTTGAATGGGAATCTGCATTGCTATTACTCGTTACCTGCAATCAGGCGATCCTTCTTCCCAACGCCTGGTCACAGATTACATTACTCGTAGTTATAGGCCTCGGACTGTTCTGGCATGACTCCCCCAGGGTTCTGACTGTTAGCGTTGTATAGCCTGGGGCTCCTGATAAATGATGATTTTCTTTCACTATACACCGTATTCACAAATGGCGGACGCGCGGGAAAAAACTGGTGCCTAGTCATGAAAGCGAGGCGTTGGAGGATAAACAAAAATTGCAAATGAAGAATTCCAGTGAACTTGCAGAGTGTTTAGCACGGATTCCACCTAAAATAACTTTGTACGGACTTCTTTTTAAATACAATTACGTGGGATGCCTTCTGCTTTTAATGTTTAGTAATGATTTGCTGTTTGCAATCAAAAGGGACGCGTATATCTTCAAGGAAACAGGATGAGTTTGTTGGTTTCTAAAGCATCAGAGGCTCGACAAGTGGACGATGGCTGGAGAAAAGCGGCAAACATGTTGGCCGAAACCTCACATTGAAACGGAGTACGAAAGCCACCTCACTAAATTCGGTGAAACAGAAATATAAACAAATCTTGGTAGCAAGAAAAAAAGAAATAAGCGACAGATATTTGGCCTACTTGTTAACGCAAGAGACGTCTGCCGTTGAACAAGCCGCCAAGCAAGAAAAGCGTACTGCATTTTTCAAGGTAGAAAGGTTAATTATATATGGGTCGCTTTACCGCGGCCCAGAGACAATTGTTTTCCCTCTCTACGGACATTTAATGGACGTATAAATTAGCTCAGAACTTTTATGTTATTATTCACGGCCATATTTTAGGGACCGGTAGTGTGCTTTACAAACCAAATTAGCTCGATGCGCAGTCAGTCAACGCCGCTCAAATTCAGAGGTAAGTCATGGAGGTTTTGTTCGCGCGTTTCGTGTTTTTGTTTTCTTTCTTGTCTCGTCTTAATTTTTGCACAGTCAATTTTGCTTCCCTTCCGTAAAGGGAAAAGCGATCGAGGCCATATAAATTTATACTTTTGTCTATAGATTGTGCCACACAGGCAGAAGGAAAAATACTTCATTATATAATTGAGCAATAAATATGTCACATAAGCTTTTGACACTGAATGTCATTATAGGAAAGTATTATTTTTACGTAAAAGCTCTTAACGGTAAATTTTACATCTTTAATGAATTTGTTTCCGTAGCTCGTGATAAAATTAGTCTAGAAAAATATTTTTCTTGTACGACTGGTCGCGAAAAAGATTTCAAAACAAAATGGTTTGTTTTTTCGTCTCTTTTAAACATGGTAATATATAGATTTAGCCACGGCTAAAAGCGAAGCTCCCATTGATAAATTTATAACTTAAATCAAACAACAATTTTGTATTCCACAAATCAGTTAACTTAAGGGCACATTCATGTGACTTTTGAGGGAAAAGCTAAGTGATTTTGGAGTGAAACAAATCTTGTATCGAGTTGATATACCTTTATATGTACACCCAAAAATAGTCTTCGGTCACATTTAAGAGCAATAATGGCTCTTGATCACAGTAGATAAGGCGTGGAAAACAAATTCTTGGAAAACAAATCAGGTCGAATTTTTTGCGTTCGACAAGTTTACAAATTCTTGCCAATAAATCTGGGTGCGTGCAAACCAATCTTTTATTTATTTATTTTTTTTATACAGCACATCTGAGGAGAAAGAGTACCACGAGGCGCTGTTTTTATCATACAGACCTCGTACAAAATGCAGTATTTCACAATTTTTCAAGACAAATTGAATTCATTCAATATTCAGGACCATCGAAGCAAGCGGTTCTAACTTTTGACAAGCGCCAAATTTGCGAAGAAATTTTAAAAGAGTTACGCTTCAACGTGATAAAGAATTTATTGAGTCTATTTTTGATTAATGGTTTTATAACGATGTGTAATCTTAAAAAGCGTTTGATACGCTCGGCATTTTGAGTACTCCTGCAAGCGATGTTTTTGAACGGCTGAAAACAAACGGAAAAGCGATGAAAATTACACTTTTGAGACTACCAACAATCAATAAAGAAATACAATTCGGTAGAACATTTACAGAGACAACAATTTTCATTCACGAAAACAAATGAGTATTTAAGTGTCTCTAAGAATCCTCAGGTCTTTACTAAGATTAAAGATGAAGTTTATGTTTTAAGCCGCCGGTTTCCCGGTGTTTGCTGTTTTCAAAGATGAACTCACGACAAGAAAGTCGCTCCAAGCTTTCTTTCTACAGCCAAAATTATAACTAAGTATCATTCGGAAAGTCTTTTCTTTCTATTTACGGTGAATTAAATAATTCGACTAAAGGCTTTTTAAAGTTCTGTAAGCTTAAGCTTATATCAAACCTCATACTAGGTCAGATCAGTATCTCAGTCAAATCGTACTACAAACGTGCATAAACTAGCTTCATAAACTGCGCCGCTGGACTTCATGAAATTGTATTTAAATACAATAATTACTCAGGCTTACCATAATTCGAGATGCAGCTCCTGAAAGCTATCAAGTAAGGCAAGGATCGCTTTAGCCTTTATAATTCTCGTACGCATCCAGCAAGGTGAAAAACAAAAACGATGCCATTCGAAATCGGATTACCCAATTTTAACAAGCGACGCATTTCTCAACCAAAAACCCAATAAACAAACCAGCCATGGATAACAGAAGACTCTTGATAGCAGCTGTATTTCATTTTGTACATCCAGTGGAAAACGACAGTTAAAAACATCACAAGTTGACACAAAACTCTGTCAAAGTAAACAACTTTCAAGATGCTGCATAAATTTTCCGCATGAACTCACCTGTCAAATTTTGACCAATCAGAGTACAAAAATTGGACGTAGAGCGTGACCAACGCGTGACCATGGTAAGAAAAGGTCTTCCCCGCCTTTATTTTTAAAAAAGTGGCTGAATTTTCGCGTCCGAGGTCAGTTTGAAATCAAAATCTTGACAGTGCGGGGCCATAGTGACATAAACACAACATATTTCATATGAATCATTGGAAAAAATAGACTTGAGCCTGCGATCATTTGAAACTGGTAATTTGTCAGCGGATAACTTCAAAAAAGTACTCGACCTCGATGGGTCGACACTTGAGCCCGCGGTACGGTCAGGTGACACTGGTCAGCGGATATCCTGTTTTGACAGCTGTCAATTGATCACAACATTGATGTGCAATTAGTTTTCTATTGGGCTCCCAAACCAGCTAGAAAGTGTGAGAGAAAACATTGGTTTCCCTGTGGTGCGGACGGACGGTCGGGCGTACGGTCACGTGATTACCAAATTTTCTCGGATGGGTAGATTACCACATTTCCTTAGCTATGGAGCTCCGTCCACACGCGCGCGCTTCGCGCGCGGGTGGAGCTCCGCTTAAAAGCGGCGGTCACCGTGCTCGCGTTGACGTCACAATGCTGAGAAATACGGCTATTTAGGACCCTTTTACAAAAACCGCGGGCAGCGCAAAACTAGACAAAAAGGAGAGATTTTTTCGATGATGCATGTGATATCACACAGAATTTGACTTTAATGTATTGTTTATCCACTTACGTACCAGAAAAATGCCTTTTAATGCCCTTGTTTTTACTTTACGCTCCAAAGTAGAATTAAATTGGACGCGCGCTTTTCGACCCGTGATGGCTCAATCCGTACAATTTAGTAAAATTGCCAAAAAACTGAACATAGATTTGTGCCAATTTTTTTCTCATCGAAAGGAAGCACTGTCCTTATTAAAATCATGAAATAAAAAATGGGGGTCACCGTACTCGTTTTTGCGGTAGAGCTGCAGAGGATGCGCATCAAACGCATTTTCTCCGATTTTTGAGAGAGGACTGGGGCGAGTTTCAAAATAGAATGTATGTGAAAGGGGGAAGAAAGTATTAAAAAATCCGTTTTTACAGAATTTACGTCGAGATATCACATTTAGGACACAATGTGATAAAGAAAGTGTTTAAATGAAAATCAAAGTGAGTAAGCACAAGTTAAACATCCACTATCGAGGTTCTCCGAGAGGAGGTCGAGCTCAGCAACACGCGTACTGCTTACGTTATGCACATTCCCAACACATTGAGTCTCACCTCGGCAAGAAACAACAGCAAGCAAAAATTCCAAGTGCGTTTCTCTTCAGTCAACTTCATTTTAATAATGTTACTCCACATGCTCTTTTTTACGGCGGCCATCTTGTTGTGCGCAGTAAGAGATGCGCAGTGCAAAACTAGGGAATCACCTTAACTGATTGCGCTCCCATTTAATTTTAGTTACCACTAATGTTTTTACTGTGTTAGGTATCTTTTTTGTCGGTTTCAAGTTGTAGTTTTCGTTTTGTTGCAGATTGTCTTTTGTGAATGTTAACTGTGCGTGTGTATGTTCAATAAAGTTGTATTGAAATGAAAAAAAAAAACCATCAGAGGCAGCCGGGATAGGGCAGACCAACAGTTGAACCCCATACCATATCAAGCCGATTACTTTGGTCACAAACTACATGTTGACCAAAATGAGAAACTGGTTATATACGGTGTTGTTCACGTTTGTGCAGCAGATGGCTACAGTGGGAAGATTGTGAGCCATGCTCTTATGCCTGTTAAAACAATCTAGTTAGTTATGATAATATTTTCAGGTAAGGTGTACATCAAAACGATAAAAATCTTGTTTTCCACCATTTGTCAACTTCGTTTGAGTGGCTTTTTAGTATTATACTTCTTCCCTAGCTTTACTATTAACTGTTACCAAAAATCATTGTGCAAATCTATGCGACACCAGCGAGTTCATTATAATCTTATTGCTGGTCCCAGGCTGTTGGTAATAGCAATGATTGTTTTAGATACTGTTTGTGCATTTTCACAGCCTAAAAAACACACATTTAATTGACTTGTGTCTTGTAAGTATCCTTATCCTAACTGAATGTGACAGCCACCAGGCGGTTTTTTACACACAGTCTACTAAATTTAAGGCTATGCAATAAATTATTGGAAGTGTTTTTATTAGTGTTATCCAGATAAGAGCATTTACAATAATTCTCCGAAGCAGGCTGAATGAATACCTAGGCTCCTGAGACAAGTAGAACTTAGGAATCTAAAACAGTGGCATAATTTTATCCCGAAGGGGATTGGGGGTACTCCTAGGAATTCTTGGTGGCGGTGTACCGCCCGCTTCTCCAAATCCTGACCCTATTTCAGACCAAAAAATGTAATTTTCCACACACGTTTCCTGACCTGGCCTCTGAAATCCATACCCATTTTCAGACCGGCAGGTGGTCAAAAAACGCAACATTACCACAGGGTCCAGAGGAGATGTGTTTGTCGTTAGAACATCAAAACCCGTCGAAAACCTCTGATCGAGTTATAGTTTCGTTACACATTCTATATACCGCAAACCAAGAGACTGAGGGCTCGCAAGATCGGCTTACAATACAAAATACGGAAAGGGAGGAAACAAATTTGGGACCGATTTTCGAATCCCTGAAACTCAAATGGAAATTGAATGAAACTTGTCCTTTTTTTTTACTGGGCACTTGTGCCTTGGTCGCCCTTCGGACGACGTGCTGTGCGCCAGCAAGGATATGGCTTGCGGTTATTGATTTTCAAAATGGCGAACAACAAAGTCGATCTGGGTCAGATAAGAAGCGAAGAAATCGTTTACAGTAGATTCATAAAGATCCCATTGGGCTAATTAATCGTGCTAAGCGACAGGTATAGACATTTTTCAAGGTGAGACTTAAAATGAGTAGTTCATTTATTCACACGAAACTCCTCTGAGCCCTTTGCATTAAGCAAAAATTATGTTATCATTGTTGAAATTAAAACCCCAGACTAAAATGTTAAAATCTTTACCCCTTTTCAGACCAAAACGGCGCAAACACCCTGCCCGATGAGGCGGCACATACCTATATGGCAGATATAGGGCAGTCCCCCCGGGATTTTATCATCCCCTTCAATAATGAAATATATCTCATTCTACAGGAAAAGTAAAGGAAAGAAAATTTGCTAGAAAATGGAAATAAGAATCGATGAAACTTACCATTTGGTGAGTTGTTGTCCTTTATAGGTACACGAAGTTTCGGGTTAAATAGTCTCATTCATCTTTCTTGCCACCATACTATGTAGGAAAGATGAGGAGACTATTTTTCTATAAACTTCGTGTGCATATTAAGGACACCAACAACTCGTCACATGGTAAGTTTCATCGATTTTTATTTCAATTTTCTAGCAAATTTCCACACCTAAACTTCGCCCCAATATGTTCTCTATATTTACACAAATAATGAGCCTGTGTTACCTGTAGTGAAAACGCTCTATAGTCCTCTTAGCTTGTATGTTTTTTCTTGTATGAATTCAACCTATTTGCTTACAAGTGAAGAGCGACGGGAAAGAGAAAGAAGAGAAAGGCAAAGAACAAGAATAAACAGGCCAAGAGCTAGCAAAGAGGAATCATGTGGAAAATTTATGCAGCATCTGGAGACTTGTTTACCGGTAGCTGAAGCTGACAGAGTTTTGTGTCACCTTCTTATGTTTTAGCCGTCTTTTTGCACTGCATCTGCAAAATGAAATACAGCTGCTATCAAGATTCTTTTGTTATTCTTGGCTGGCTCGTCTATTGGGTTTTTGGTTGAGAAATGCGCCGCTTGACAAAAGGTAATCGGAAATCATCGTTTTCAAAAATAAGCTTCTCTTAGTACTTCGCCTTGCTGGATGCGTAAGAGGGTTGAAAAGTCTTTAGCGATTCTGACCTTGCTTGAAGGCTTTCACGAGCTGCATCTCGACCGGTAATCTTGAATAATTATGTTGCATTTGATGTTTGTTTGTTTGTTTTTTTGCTTTCATAAGTCGAGCATTGTTTATGCCGTCAATTAACGCACTTTTGTAAGATTTGAGACAGTGATCTGACGTTTGTAGTAGTACAGAACTTAAAAAGTGTTTAGGCATATTCTGGCCACGACTAGAAAGAAAACGTTCGGAAGAATATTTAGTTATCCTATCGATTGGTCAAAGAAAGTTTTGAGCGATATTCTTGCCTCGAGTTCATCTCAAAAAATAGCAAACACGGCGAAGGTTGTTCTTTTCAGTCGTACAAGAACATCGCATGCAGGAGTACTCAAAATGCCGCGTGTATCAAGTTCATATGGTGTTCTAGAAGTAAAATGCAAACGAAAATGATTCTGAGGCCTCTTCCTACTATTATTCATTCAAACATGAACGGCTCGCACTGCAAGTTTGCCGCTTGGCAAAATTCAGAAGTTGCTAGGCGGACGGGTGACTTTGGAAAGTGAATTGAAATATGATTTTTCGAACGTTTTTGCTCAAAGCCCCTTATTGCCCTGCATACTCCATAACAGCAGAATGAACTGACTGAACAGTCCTGTCTAATGGTGAATTCTCTACATAAAAACGTTTTATGTTGTTGTCATTTTTATAATTTGTTGTGGAAGGGAAGAGCGTGCTTCGATTGTCCAGAATATTGAATGTGTGCAATTTATCTTGTAAGATTATTCTGTAAAAAAAAAAAACTGCAGAATTATAAGGGCAAAAATGACATTGTCAGAGGTCTGAACGACAAACAAACAACGCCTGATAGTTCTGTTTACCTTAGAGGTGATGTAATTAAGGCTGGTTTACGCGCTACCAGATTTGTAAAGTAAACTTGTAGCGTGCCACAAAAACTCCGGCCTGATATTTCATTTTGGCTTTTTTTTAGACAGACAAAACAGATAAGTTATAACGTGCAAATTGGCTGCCACCGAGGACTATCGTGTCTTAACGGCCTTTATAGCATAAAATTCATATGGCTCTCCCCAGTTAACTGATTTGTGGCCCTGGCTAAATCTATATATTAAAACTTGTTAGTTAAACAGGTTTTCAAGGTAATTGTTGATTTTTGTAACGTTTAATGAAATGCTTGCGCCGGACATCTGTTAGACAAGAAGCTTTAAGCTGTCTTGCAAAAAATATCGTTGCTGACGTTAAGTTACACAGCGAATAAAAAACGCGCACAACCGAAATGGCAAAATGAATAAAATGAACGAGACAGCCTCTTCAATTTGACATCAGCGCGGATTCAAGTGTTGAAGTTGGGTCGGCCAAACACTTTACAAATCCAAGGGAGACATTCTTTGGTTTTGAGTGGTATAGTGCCCCAGCCTCAAGGAGACAGTACTGTTTAAGCCAACTGACCACTCCAGAAAATACCATAACATACCATAATGCTATTTGTTTGTCACCCAAAAGTTTTTGCATAAGTATTGCCTTCAGTTTCTCTTGGGAGTTAAAATGGCCCCAGGAGGAACTGAAAACAATGCTTATGCAAAATTTTGGGGTGACAAATGAAGAGCATTATGGTATGTTATGATATTTTCTGGAGTGGTCAATTCACTACTTCACATTAACCATAGTACACCTTGTTTACCTCCAAAACATTTTGCATAAGTGTTGTTTTCAAGTTCCCTTGGGAGCATTGTAAATCCCAACAGGAACTGAAAACAATGCTTATGCAAGACTTTTGGGAGAGTAAACAAGGTGTATTATGGTAATGTGAAAGAAGCGAATTTGTAATCATGTTTATTGATTAGTTGCATAAATTTACCATCATACTTCGAGTCGACGCACCTTTGGCTGTATAAATATGATTTATTAAAACTTCATGAAAATGACAAGAAGACTTACTGTTGGTTATAAGAGAGATTAAGATTCACGTTCACCGCAAACGGCAAACGCCAGACTCAAGTTGAGAATTTCTCAGAATAGAAAATAAGCAGATAAAACCATAAAACCAGTCCCGAACGATTCCTATGATTAAAACTGGCATAAAACTACTTATTTTCTTGTGTAGAAACAATAAAGAGTTAACGGAAAATAAGGGGAAAACTTTGTCACGTAGTACAAATTCACGTTTCCCGTTTGGCGTAAAAGTGAATCTTAATCTCTCCATTTTGTGAAATGGGCCTCGCCGCGAATATCCAGCACATTCACCTGCACTTCGGTGAATAATTGCTAAGGATTATATCTTTTGGTCGATGACCGATGCACACACTCTGAGATCTCTGAGGAGAAAATTAAAGGGTACTGTGGACAGTCATCGTCGAGCGCGCATCATGGCATGTGACAATAAATCTCCCCTTTTCCGTTTAGAGGGTGGGTAAATGAGAATTAGATGGCGGTCGCGCAACTCGCGTGCTTGTTAAAAGAAAAAAATGAACGATAAAACATCTGGAGGATAGGGCTATGTTGTCAACAAAACATTTAAGGATGAGCGGATATTGGTTAGCTGCAGTGTTTTTAGTTGTCTACTTGCAGACGGGTCCTACGCGCGTAGGCCATGTTTTCGGCTTCTTGAAAAGCTAGTTTACGATGCCTGAAATTTCAGCTGAGAGGTGAAATGATCAGTGTTCCACTGCTTTTTTTTTCATTATAAGTATTTTTGTTTTGTTTTGCGCTTTTCTATTTGCTCGTCTGTTTCGAGTGGACAAATATAAGCCACGAGATAAATGTAAAACCTTGAAACAAAGGATCGCTTGATATCATAGCTTTTAAAAATGTTCTTAAGTTATCAATAGCGACTGACATCTTCTCTTTTAATTCTTTTGAAACAGGTGACATTTAAGAGCGGATGTCAGTAAATATCGACCAGAGGTCTACAAAAGTGAAAATTCGAAAATTCTCCAAAAAATTCACAAAGTAGCACTAGGTAAACTATTAACATAAATGCAATTTTTACTTCGATCCGATTATTATTTTCCACGTACGGGGGGGTTATTGGTTTCGCGGCTCTCGGGACGGATTTTCCAGGCCCGAGACCATGTGTCGCAAAAAAATCGTTTTAAAATTCAAATCCATTGTAATGCGAACAACAAATAACTTATTCAGAAGAGTACTTAATTGCACACATTCTAAGTGGTGATTTACTCACTTTGAACGAAAGTGTAATATTTTGGAGATTTTTCATTATTTTCAATATTTTGAACGTTTTCGTTCAATGAAAAAATGGCAAATTTCAAAGCCCAAAATCGTCGACTGGTACCTCGATTTCAGTAACGTGTCTTATACCACGTTAAAGAGCGTTATCTCTTCTTTCAAAATCTGTTTTCAAAACTACGGGCAACTTAAAAGAAAATGTTTGAGGCTAAAAAATACTAGTAGTACTTTTCTGAAATTTGAGCTTTCCAGACTCAGCGGGTCGATGCTAAAAACTCAGAAAAATGCAATAAGAAATCAGTTTGAGTAACAGCGATTTAACGTTATCAGCTATCAGAAACCAACACGTGTTTATCGAGCGATCTGATAAAATTTAAAGCCGTTTTCCAACAAGAAAAGCAGAGTTTAGCCATCTTCTGCTACCAAACGCACGAGTGACGTAAGGTTGTCAAACGGCAAAGCACAATAATAAACTTCAAAAAGCACAACGTTTCTGCGTCCAGGAATTAGACTTTAGCGGACAGACCAATGCTTACGAGTGTATGTTTCATACCTTAGCATGGGTTTCCTAGATACTGGAAATAAAAAACATTAAGGACAGCATCGGCAAGAGCATCTTCGGCTGCTCTCAAACGACGGAGATTTCGTTACTTTTCACAGATTGACCGCTTACCACCTGTTTTTGGGCTCGCATTTCGACGGAATCCTTGCCTCGAGAGGCGCGCAGCACGGATCTGAACTCTTCTTCACGCGAGATTGAGCTGAATTTATCGGAAATATGCCACCACCACCAACAACATGAGCTTTTTTCGGGTATTTGTCGTTTTTTATGCGAAAAGTTCAGGTAAGCAGATTCTCGCAAAAACCATTTGGCTTAAAAAATGTGTTTAAAAGCCCACCCTGGATTTGAAGCAAAAAGTATTTCCTCGAAATAAGCTAAAAAGACCCAATTCACGGGGTGAAAAAATGGATGATTATGGAAGGATTATCGAATTCTTGCCCGACCTGAGGGATTTCCCGTGATGTAGGATTAGGGCTAGGAAAAAAGCCCATAACCTGCTCCTGTCGTTGTGAATTTCCTCAAGATCAAAAATTTCAGTAGGAACCGAAAACAACAGCTTTAAGGAGGTGCACACACCTTGACCTAGCCAGGGAAAAGGGACTTCTGATTGAACTAAAGTGTCATTGATGCACGGTGCAATTAGTTAGACCTGTTACTATCCCCCGCGCAACCATAGGAACACGTCCAGCCATTTGGGCCCGGGGGTGGGGAGTACTTTGAAGCGGTCCTGTCGGGGACTTTCGGCGGTAGGGGGCGGGGGCAAATCGAAAATAACTTCTCTTTGTTTTTGTGAAGTACATCATTTCTCGCACGGTTGACAAGGTGACGGCGGACTCCGTAGCTGTGGAAAGGCCCTTTTGAAACATGTCCTGGCAACATGCAGAGCATCACGAAATTAACGTCAACAGCTTGAATCAACTCCATGAACAGGGAGAGGCGATAAGTCCCATCTTAAAAGATGCTTGATGTCTAGACGTGAATAGTCTGTCCACAGTCATTTTTCATTTTGTATTTCGGGACCATTTGACAGCGTACGAGTGAACCGGAGCGCAGTGACGAGCCGTAACCCCACCCCATTGTCTTTGCGGGCAATAAATCATCGCGTTTTTCATTTTTTTTATGCGCGTTCGAGAACCTCCAAAGGGAATATTGAGGGTCTTTGTACACTTTCAGTTTATTTTACCGACAAAAGAGAACAAAACAAAGCAAAAGACAAGTATACAGAAACACGCGGAAGCAATGTGGTGAGAAGCCCAAAAAGAAACCATAAGGCTTAGGTCATCCCCTTTTCGTTCGTCTAGCGTCGAATAGGTTTCCTGGTTTTCGGTGGGTCGGTCGTTGGGGTAAAAAAAAAAAAAAAATCACAAGAAATCTGAGAACGGGAGGCCTGAAACACCAGCATCATTGCCGTGGAGACTGAAAACAACAAGACATGGTCACCAAATCGACACAAACTCAGTATGGCGGAAAAGTTAATTGATGGCCAATTTCATAAAAAAAGGCCCAAAAAGGGTAAAAAGCAAAGAGGATACACCACCGAACGTTTTATGCCTCGAAATGATGTTATAATGCTAATTTTTTAGATTAAAAGAATTATCCAAGTCCAAAAAAAATAAACCTTGTCGTTTCTTTTTCTTGCTTTTTTAAAAAATGCCAAAAAACTGGGTCTTTTGGACGACACTAAACGAAGAAAAAATTAACATAGGAATTAAGCTCCCTTAAAGTATAAAAGTATAAGTTTACAAGGACAGGATCGAACGTATACTGAGTAACTAAATGATAACAATTTGATCAAAATTAAATGAAAGGCTAAGAGCCTAAGCGCTGTCTGATAACGAAACGGTAAACAAGAAGTGCTGCCTCTCATTTAAAAGAGACGTGAAATACTGGGTGGACCACATCCTGAACTCCCGCGAAAACCGCAAGAGAGGAACGCTCAGGGCTAAGGAGACTAAACAGGGGCGTAGCTACTTGTGCGCACGGTTTGCACGTGCGTACCCGAAAATGTTGAGGAAAAAAAAAATAGAATGAAATAAACTTAACTAAAGAAAATCGGTTTCCGGAGAAGCGACGACATTAATTGGAGAACCGAATCTTGGATGATTTATTTATATAGCGTGAACGCGTTGTTTTCTCCACGACCTGTCTTCGGAGTAGACGAAGTAGGGCACAATTACGTCAATGTGTGGTGCTTTTGTCGGTCAAAAATAATGTGACAAAAAGGGGTAAAAAGAGTCATTTGTAAACTAAAGTCGGAGGTACTACAAGCTTGATTTTTAATAGCTGAATTAATAATAAACGGTTGACGTCAATGAACGTAACAAGCCGACAGAATTAAAGAATTTTAGAGGTTGTGTCATTTCATAAACAGCAAAAATGCTTTTGCTTACAACCGTTAACCCCACCTTTAATAAAGGCACCTTAAAAAAATGTTGAGATTTGGGGTGGGGGCGGAGGGGGGGAAGAAGATGTAGAAAAAGTTAGGCATACCTCCGGAAAAATCCTGACTACGCACCTGCTAAAGCCTGAAACTGAACAACAGGAGTCTTGACGAAACGTCCTCAGTTATCACCTGTCCGGGGTCATACTTTCAAGGAAACGCTGATCAAGAATCACTCATGACGGAATGAAAACTCCTCGTAGCTTCCAGCGAAAAAAGGAGTGACAACAGTGGTAAGAGGTCGTTCTGTGAAATGTAACGCAATCTTTGCCGTTTGCGATCTTTCGGCGCTTGGATTTGAAACGTTGTTGCTTGGTATGTTCTCCCGTGTGGATACTTGACATTTCCAATATATGGAAACACCATGCTAAGGTACGAACAACAGACATTCACAACATTGTTTTGTACGCTAAAATCTGATTTCATGGACTTCAAACGTTTTGAATTTTAAGACTTTTTAATATTAGTGCTTTGCCCTCCCTTTGACAACTTCACGTGACTGGTGCACTTGGCAGGAGTTGACAGCTTAAATCTGCCTTTCTTGATAGCAAAAGGCTTTAATTTATATCAGATCGCTGTATAAACACGTCTTGGTTTCTGAAAGCTGATAACATGAAACCACTATTGCTCAAACTGATTTCTTACTGTATTTTTCCAAGTTTTTAGCATCGGCCCGCCGCGTCTGGAAAGCTCAAATTTCAGAAAAGTACTACTTGTATTTTTTAGCCTCAAACATTTTCTTTTAAGTTGCCCGTAGTTTTGAAAACAGATTTTGAAAGAAGAGATAACGCTCTTTAACGTGGTATAAGACTCGTTACTGAAATCGAGGTACCAGTCGACGATTTTGGGCTTTGAAATTTGCCATTTTTTCATTGAACGAAAACGTTCAAAATATTGAAAATAATGAAAAATCTCCAAAATATTACACTTTCGTTCAAAGTGAGTAAATCACCACTTAGAATGTGTGAAATTAAGTACTCTTCTGAATAAGTTATTTGTTGTCCACATTACGATGGATTTGAATTTTAAAACGATTTTTTTGCGACACATGGTCTCGGGCCTGGAAAACCCGGTCCGAGAGCCGCGAAACCAATAACCCCCCCGTACGTGGAAAATAATTATCGGATCGAAGTAAAAATTACATTTATGTTAATAGCTTACCTAGAGCTACGTTGTGAATTTTTTGGAGAATTTTCGATTTTTCACTTTTGTAGACCTCTGGTCGATATTTACTGACATCCGCTCTTAAGGGATCGTTCAATAATCCAAAACTGAGGTAGTAATTACAAGAATTAATAACCTTCATTCTTAACGAGCAACGATGAAAACATCATAAATTAACATCGATATAACCTGAGATCAAGCTCTATTTACGTTTCGCTTATTAAATAAAATTCTGCCGGGAAAAGCGACTACGTAAGAGAGGATGTATGGAAGCTGCTAAAATTGGGCCTGATCTCAGGTTAGTATCAGTGTTTTATTTTGTTTTAATTGTTGATAATGGTCACATCCTGACCGAAAAGAAGAAAGAAAGTCGTGAGTAAATTGTGGAAGCCAACAGTTTTCTCTCTCTCAGTGTTTTGTCTGACTCGTCCCCAGTCAGTCAGTCAGGTGTTTTGTGTCTGTCCTTTTATGATACTGCTCCTTTCCAGCAAAAATCTCGCGACACAGGTTCCCAAATTTGCTTACATGCGATCAGGCTGTACTTGCTTTTCGAGGCCCTTTTTGGTGGGGTTTAGCGCTTTTCCCCATAGTAGAAATACAACGGAACTGTAGTTCTTTCAGTATTTGCTCTGTATTTTAGTTAGCGTTTCTGTAGCATATTGGTTGTTCTTTGTACTGTAGTTATAGTTCTGCAGCATATTGGTTTTTGTAAATGTCAAGCGCGTGTGTGTTTTCAATGAAGTTGTAAAAGAAAAAGAAATACAACGAAACTATGACATTAGGGTGTCTGACCTAGAAATGGGTCTTCACATTTAAGAAATTTCTTAGAACAGAATGTTGAAGCTGAGCGCTCAAAATCATGATTTTTGTCAGCGAACGGTTTTTTTTTTTGCCAATCTTTACTGAAATGATTGGCCTAAATCTAGAATTGTGTATTATTTTGAATGCATGATCGTTTTAAAGGTTTTAATTTCAACCGGCTAGTTCAATACTTATCTCACTGAACCGGTTTATTGCAGTTAGTAATTACGTTGGATGTTTTCCAATAGCTTCTTGCGGCGATTTAAACAAAACACACCAATGCAAAATTAAACAAACCTATAACGCTGGAAACAGCTGTTCAGTAAAATGTATAGATCGTGCTGTTAGATTTTAAACATGTCATTTTCTCAAATAGTTCTTGACTTCTTCCACCAGAGCAAACAGAGGAAAGAGCGCGGAATTGGAATTCCGGAAGCCATTTTTCAGGTAAGAGAACAATAGTAACTATTCATTTTCGTTTGAATAATTATATCAGTCCTGCGAACCTGGATAGAAAAGAAGCATTTCCAAAGGGGTATGTTTAGCGGAGTCTGATTCTCTTTGAATGCCTTAAAATGAGATATGCAGAGGAACTATTTAGCCAATAGAGGCCCAGCACCAGGATTAAGGGTAATTTCGGATTCCATATAAAAGAGTTGACGTATTTACTAAATGTGCCTTTTTTGCCTTAACATGATCATGTCAAAGTCGTCAACACAAGATGTCAGATTAAAGGGACAGGTTCACGGTTAAGCGCATGCTCATTAATTAAATAACTTCTTTCCAATTTATTATTAATTCTGTCGGTTAATAATCCCACTCACATGTATCTCAGCGATCTAGAGTGTATTTCAAAGTAGAATTGTATTCAGAGTAATCTGAAGTAGGATGGGGGAGTACTAAAATCGCCGGAAAAAATAGTGGATTATGTCAACACTACCCGCGTTGAATTTATTGTTGATCCGGTGGTTTTATTCCATGGTTGACTAATTTACAGCTATTTGCAAATATTTAAGTTGATCAAGTGCAAGTGACTGCCAGGGGAGTGTGCAGATTGTTCTTTGACAATATTATGACATGATCAAATTGCCTACATAGACGATACAGCATGTCTCGGCAGAAAAACAGCATTTTGATATGTGAGCATGCACGAAATCGCGAACCTGTCCCTTTCAAACACAGAGTTCTATTCCACAGGTTGCTTTTCAAAGCTTTGAAACCGTTGGCTTATGTTATATATAACTTAGAGCTTATACATTAATTCACAGAGAATAATGCACCCCGAAAACTAAATAGATGTGGATTTCTCGTTCCTTTGAATTACATCATTGTTAACGTCGCAGAACTGAAGAGTTAGTTATTCTTAAAAGCTGAAGAAAAACAGCCTCTTTAATTGATAAGAGGCCATTATATGACAAAAGCCAAGGAAATTTCATGAACCTTTCGCGGACATTTTACCTGAAAGCACTTCGATAACAATCGGCAAACAACGAACGAGAAATGCTTACTCGTTTGACCATTTTTCCGCCACCAACACACACTCTTATGAGTATTTACCGATCTCTTATGGCACTTTCTTTAAGGTGGCCCGAACCTACTTATATGCGTTTTGGTTATGTTTTTGATTTGCGTTTTTAGAATGAAAGATTCAAACGATTTCTATGATTTTTGGCATCCTTAATAAACAATAATGGAGGTATAAAAACCTTTGAGATATCGGCATATATTTAAAACCACATTTTTACTAAAAATGCAAATAACTTCGAAATCCCACCACAGATTTTTCCCTACCTTCAGCAAATACGCCTCAGAGCTCTCTAGTTTTACATCTGCAAGTCTGAAGGCAATCGTGTCCGTAGAACTCGCTGCAAAAATGCTGGTCAAATTTGACCTTAAAATGCTAAGCTAACACATTAAGAGAAAGTTGACGCACGAATAGAGGTAGAGTGCCGACAGACTATCTCCTGTCTGAAAGGATATTCCTACCTAAAGCTTTATTGTGAGAAACAGAGTAATCAGAAACCTA
>CALNXK010000178.1:560000-602500 GCA_942486035.1 Porites lobata | reverse complement strand
CTAGTGCTCGTTCGTAGTTGGACCTCTTTATGGCTTCCAATTCATCTTGTAAGCTCAGTTTATGAAAGTTTTTTCACTTATTCTAATCTTATGTTTTTGCATCTTATTACAGGTTCAGCCAAGGCATCCTTCATTTACAGTATGTCTAACCCAGCTGATGTTGTCATAACAACATTAACGTCCATATTTCTAATGACCACTATCGTTGGAAACCTTCTTATTTGTGCCATTGTATTCAGAAATCGTGACATGAGGTGAGTGCAGTTCTCCTTATTCTGCGAAAGAGACGTACAATTCTCTTAGACCGCGGGACTCTAAGGACGAGCAACAGGTACCCAGAGAGCGTGGTTTAGTTTCCGCCGTGTAATAGTTTGATAAAAGTTTAGGTTGAAATCATTACATTTATTAATGACCGCATAACAGACTCAAATGTCATCTTGCAGAAGTATTCGATGTTGTTCGTGTACATCTGGTTCAATGTCGAGTACATAGCCCTTTTTATCTTTTGATAAGCACAGATTGAGAAAAAATGTCTAGCCGGAGACCGATTATTAAAAAGTTTGTCAGTTCACGGAACCCGGCTGTAAGAATCACACTTCAGTTACATCGTAACATCACTAAATTTTCCGAATTATCTAGCCAGTTCCAAGGAGAAAAATTTAATTGTGAAAACTGGACAAGAATACTCCATTCCACGTCTCTTTTCTCTCTTTTTTTTCTTTCAAGTTTTGATAAAGACCAGTTAGCGAATATCCATTCACACTCCTGGAAAGAGCGCTTTAAAATTAGGAAACTTGAAAACTTAAAGGTTATACGTTAAAAGCGAACGAACATAGTTTCTCCACAAAGTCGCGAAATTTTACAGACGTGTGTGTGGTGGGGGGGGTGGTGGGGGAACAAACTTGCCCCCCCCACCATACAAAAAGTCTGTAAAATTCGGTGACTTTGTGGAGCTATTTCTTCGGCAGTTTTCAACAAATCGTGATCAAAATTGGCATCTTTGAAAATGAAGAAATGATCGTCGCAGTGAACGCAATTTATGCAATTGCGTAAACAAGCCTGAAAAAAAATTCAGTACTTCAACGGGGTTTGAACCCTTGACCTCGCGATACCGGTGCAATGCTCTTCCAACTGAGCTATGAAGCCACTGACGTTGGGAGCAGGTCAATTGTGGGTTCATATGTTCCCGTGTGAGAAATGAGTGTTAATGATATATGAAATAAATCATATCTTTGCTGATTTTAATGTTGGGAATACCTCCTTAATCGTGCCATAAAGCGGATTAATCTTAACTTCCTCACTTGACAGGATTACTATAAATTTCCTACTTGTGAATTTGGCAGTGGGGGACATTACGTACGCGACTTTTAACATACCACTGTTAGTTATCAGCCACATCAACGGACATCCGGAAGGAGTGGCGGGGAGAGTTTTATGCATTTTCAGAAATGGAGCCCTGGCCTGGGTTGGAGAAGTTGCTTCGGTCTTCACCCTTGTTGCCATCGCAACGGAACGTTACTATGCCGTCATATATCCTCTTGGTAACAAAGGAAAGCTGACAATACGCAAGCTAAAGGTAAGCTTTACTGGAAGCACTGAAATTGCCGACCCCAATCCAATATTTTCCAATTATCGCACATTTTTTAAATCCCCCACGAATTTTCATTCATTTAAAACATTCGAAAAATCGTCTAAAATTTCTTAAACAATTGTAAAACTAAGGACTTTGACCTAATAGCGATACACACGCTGACGTTACTTATTGATATTACTTTACCGAGAGGAAATTATTTTTGTTCTCTTATTGGACCAATCCTAGCGTGCTTGAAGATTCAATAGATAATTTGTATTCCAAAAAAGCTTTAAAGGTTAAGAAACTAATTGGTTCGCTTTCTTTGGCTGCGGTATAGATGTTGCAGGTCAAAATCAAATTCAGGCTAACTTTTTTAACTTACGTTGATTCTCAATTTCCTTTGTATCCTAGCCTTAATTATTGAAAAATTATGGCTAGGAGAATTAAGAATCAACCAAGGTTAAAATTTTTTAACCTGAATGTAATTTTGACCTGTAACACAGATATAAAAAAGAGTAACTATCAGGCAAAGATTGAACGTGTGGAGGGAACGTTTCTGTTTTTGTAAATTTTTTACTGGTCAAAGACAGAATGGATAAGTTACTGCCGTTCCACCAAGAGGCAAAAAGGTTCCAGAGGGGGTGGACATGCTTGCATTCTACAAACAGATGCTCTAAGGTCTGCATCAATCCACACACGTGACAAGAGTCACTGTCAGTAATTTTGGCCTTGAAAAGTTTGCCGCGTGTGTACAGAATGTGATGGTTTGTTTTGTTGTGGTTGGTTAATGTTTGTTGTGCATGGTACAGATATTGTTGAGTTTCTTTTCAAAGTCGTAATTATAGCAATGACATCATAAGCAATACCAAGAAGCAGCCCTTCTTTTCTTTCATTTGGAATTTCTCAGAATAACTGCACTTACCAAAACCTTACATTGTCTAGGGTAGTCGAGGGGATGATGACCTCGACATATTTTGTTTTACAGCTAATAATTCCTGGTTCATGGATCCTCGCAGTGATCATTAATATTCCAAACTTTTGCAAGCAAGACTTTGTGGAGGAAAAAAATCCCAAGTATTGTATTTACGATTACGACTGGCCACAAAAATGGATGGAAAAAGCTTTTCTATTGGCACCAATTTGCGTAAATATGCTTTGCTTTACACTGATGATGGGTTTGTATTCAAGAGTCATACACACTATGTGTTTCAAGCGTGATGAGTATACTCAACACACATGCCAACAACAGGTATGACTTTATTGTCCCATAAATGTTTTGTGTGGAAGTACCGAGAAAAAAACTTGCAATTAAGTAAAGACAGTCTTTTATTTAGGGGTCCTGTTGTCGGAAAGACTGCCCGAGAATGTGAGAATATTTATACATTCAAAAGAGTTCTCAAAACACCTACCAACAAAGCAACACTTGAGAAGGTTTATCTTATTAGAGGAACCTGGATGAACTACAATAAGGGTCTTGTTATCTTTGTATATTTTTAATTTTCTTTTAGTCTTAGCTTTTGTATTAAGTCTTAATTGCCAGCTTGTAATTTTAAACTTTTCCTTTCTTATGCTAGTATATAGTTGTATTTCGTTATAGTTGTATACAGTATATATAAGTTTAATTTAAATGTATCTTTTATCTATTTATTTATTTATTTGATTATTAGGCAGGTCCACATCATCAGCTTTAATTAGTTGCCAGTATTTTCTAACCTGAAGTATCAAATAAATTATGTGTGTATGTATGTGATTTTATTATGGGCTGTTTACAACTGGTGTCAAAGCACCTGTGCCTGAGGGTACTACTGATTGAAGTTGTGCTTGCAAGGGAGTCCCTGATATGCACCCTGCATTCGTCTTGACGAAATTTAGCCAGTTTAGAGGCAAAAAACAAATCGGCACTTTATTTTAGTGTCAATGTATTTAGCACGAAAGTACTCATTGGGGACACTATTTTTTACGTCTCTCACTGGAGACGGAACCACCATTTTACGTGGTCATCCGAGCAACGCGAAGGTCTAGCCGGTTGCATTACAAAGGTAGTACCTTCATTTCTTTGGTCCGGCCCTGGTAATCGAACTCGCGTCCTCCCGCTCTGCAGTCACACGCTCTACCGACTGAGCAAATACTGCAGGAACTAATGCAGTTGCTTCACTATATATTTACATTATCTTAACTGCTAATGCCAGCACAGGTTTTAACGTGGTTTTAAGGGGGGGATACTTATAGAAACTTTCGACGATCAAGTGAGCAATAGCTGTCAGCACAGTAATTTATAAGTTAACTGTAAGGATTCTTACAACTTGTATTACAGAAACTCAGTTATTCGTGGCCCACGTTTTATCTCATATAGTTCTTCAAATCTGTGCATACTTTTTACTTAGTTTTGTTTATTTATTATTTATTGAACACGAAACTCTTTTCAAAGCAGGCTAAACGCTTCAATCGACCAATTCCGATATATTAAAATCCATAAATGGCTGCGATGCTTGGAGCCAAGTATGAATTTTAATATATCGAAAATGGTCTTTTCAAACCATTCTTTTTCGTGCTCATGAGTTTTCGTTCCTTTTTTCTTTACCCAGGCTGTACTGAAAGTGCGTAAGAGAGTCACCCTAATGGTTCTTATAGTGACTGTTATATTTGGAATATGCTTTGGTACAGACTTCATACTCCACGTGATGGACGTTGTTGCCTCCTACAATTTCAGCCGGGTAGCGATTCCCGTGGCTCACGTCATGATCATGTTTAACGCCGCTGTCAACCCGTTTGCATATGCTTTGGTTAACCAAAGGTTCCGACAGAAGATGAAGGGAATTTTAGTCTGCCGCTCACGTTTTTCGTCTGCGAGGGTGCAAACAGCAACAGAATCGCCTAGCATTGGGTCGGCCTGGCACGTCACACAGCCAAGAGAGAATGTCCTTGCACGAGACCCAGTTTGGAGTGGTATCGAGCTCCAGTTTTATAGAAACAGTTCTACAATGAAGCAATAGAAAACATTTCCCATGTTTGCATAGCCTGATATAATCACGAGAAAGGCTTGGGAGAATTCGAGACAGTTGCACAAACCTGGAAACGTCTATGTCAGGCTTTGCAAACATGGAAAACGTGTTCAATAATTGCTGTTATAAAATAACTTGTGTCTTAATTTCTGACAGAAATATCCCTTAAAAAGTCGATGGAATCCATCGAGGATCTTTTTTTTGCATATCATTGCGTTTCTTCCTTTCATTTTTAGTCAGAAATCTGGCCTTTTCGTCTTCGGTTAGCCGTGAAGGCCATTTTTTTTCAGTTGACTTGGGGCCTTAGCTAACTGATAAGCTAGATACATTGGCACTTAAATAAAGTCATTATTATCATTATTATTATTAGATACGATTACTGTTAGTTCTAAAAGCCAAATAAAAATTGAAAAAGAAAAGAAAATATGAAACGTTTTGTTTTTTCAGAAACCCAAAAATGAACAACCGCTCAGAAATAGTTGTCCTTATTTTTTGCTATCCGCAGTTTTGCGTTTTCATAAGTTATTCATAGGGTGTTAAACTAGCTAGCTATCACCAGCTAACGCACATAGACAGTATAGGTGGGAATTAAGGAATTCAAATAGTATGTCATAAGTAATTGAAAGTGGCTTTAAAAATTACGATAACCATGATAAACTCTGATTTCATTTCAACAATACTGATTCGTATATTAGCAGGCTAGCTGCTACTTTTGTTTTTCAAGCATTTGAAAGTGAAAGAAAAATGATTATTAATTATATATCATTCAATTATATTGGTATTTACTTAACTTTCTTTGTTTATTATTGTATTCCTATCGGTAACACCATGTATGGCCGAAATGGTAATACTGAATAAATATGTTGTTGTTGCTGTAATCAAAATTTGTGCCATTAAACTGGTTTTAAATTGCTGGCATTATTAAGATTTCTTTGTGAAACGTTAAGAGTTTTAATTTTTTACTCACAAAAATAGCAAACCCTCTCCCCCTTATCCCCCGGCTTCCCCCACAAGGTAACGACCTCTGAAAGCTTCTAAGTCCAACAGTAATGAGAGTGGACATGGTGGTAACCTTAGCAATGCTTATATAAACGAAACACTTAAAGCACGTGACACACCGGGACACCTTAGTTACGAGCTGTCCAGTGCCTTTCGCCTGTTCACAGCCATATCGCCCAAATTAGGGCGAAATTACTTACTGGGTGATATGGCTGGGCGCATGTGTAAAGCACTGGCTTAAACTGATCATGCTTGCATGGACTCTTTATTTCCCACAAGGCAAAGGATCAACGGGCAATTAGTGTACAGTGCCAATAGATTACTGGGTAGGGAGGTTCAGACAAGGTATACTCGGGCGGCAACCTCGTCACGACTGGAGTTGAAAAAAAAAAAAGAATCTACACTTCGATCGAATTGGAATATTTCAGTAGTGTTGTTTTCAGGCGATGTTCTATTGTTAATTTTTTTTGTTCATTGTTTTCCTAACCGATCCTGTGAAGGCTCCCGAGAGCTGCAAGATCGCCCAAATTTTTGGGTTTAATGATTTGCACATTTCTCTTTTTTTTGGGGGGGGGGGTTGGGATGGGTATGGATATTATTGTCACGCTAAAAAAAGAATCCTTTTTTAGATTTTCTAGGTGATTCGAGATCAAGAATCTAATTTTGGATTACCCCAGAGAAACGCACCCTCATGACATGAAAGGCATCAAAAGAAAAGTCATGCATACAACATTACGACGACAACTTTTATTTACATTGCAGGGATTTTGATCCTGAAAAAATAATCTCCGCTTCCTGATTTACAAAAATAAATATTCAATTATTTACAGTCATTTTTAACGTTGAAGTATGTCAGCAACATTGAAACGCATTCTCAGGAAAGTGTTTTTCAAGATTTCCAAGCGAAACAAATCTCCTTTTGCCCCTAATGAATCAAAAAACAACCTACTAGATTAACTTTTGTTAAATCAAGTTTGTAATCGAACAAAAAATCATTTACTGTTACATGTAATATCACGGATGACAATTACTCCTTGATTTTTTGATCAAAAATATGAAGATTTTAGGGCGCTTAAAAAAACAAAAACACATGAAAGAGCACAATATTTAAAAGAGGAAACAATGATTGTAACGAGTATTTTAGCCAAAAACTCAGAAAACTTTGAACTTCAAATGTTTGCATCAATCTTTTCAGCGCGTGGAGTTCTCTATGCAATGAGCAAGTCAAAAACTCACAATTGCGGGTGTAATAATGTCACCTAGGATATTAATAGGTGATCCACCGTTATACTGCTGTGCGAATCAATTCCAATAAAATTACTCCACAGAAATTTACAAAACGCGAGTGAAATTATTTCTAGTTTTACTCATCACTACAAATTTTAATCACGTAAAGAGCGCCTTTAGTCAAAAAAAGATGGTCCACAACACCAGCTTTTCACAGGAGCAGTGTAATGTCCAACGCGGTCAAACGTTTCAAGATTGTTACTTAGAAGGCTATCATGTTACCACGAAGTGATAATGCAAACATGATTTCCCGCGTTCGTAAAAGGAAAGTAAAAGAATTGCAATTTATTGATTGAGTTGGACACGGCAGTAACATGACATTTGAAACCAAGTCGTGCTACTAACGAGTAGCTCAGCAAAGCTTGGAACACGTTTGGAACACGAATTACTCTCAAACGTCGTTCTATTGCCGAGCTCAGGTCGTCACGGTAGTAGCACGAAGTTTAAAATGAGCCTCTTTCAGCGAACTTCAAATTGAAAACTTAATGTGTACTATTCCTTTACATTGGTCAAATAGAGAGCATTTAGAACTGTCAACGAGTGTTCATAGTTATTCCTAACATCACGATGGAATTTCTGCTGTCGTTTCTCAGACGTCATTTTGTGGGAAAACCTGTGGCGTCGCAAAATGTGGGCTGTTTTCTCGGGCTACGCTTAGCGCTCCTTAAAACCTCGCTAAAAATTTTGCCTGTTCGAACGCTTCCTGGCGCTCTTAAATTAGACGAACGAGCTTATTATTTAAAGTTGAACAAGATAATGGGTCGAATTGCACCATGGGATGGTCGCTCTTTTTACTGGCTGTAACGAGGTTCCGTAGGATAATGGATCAACTCGTCTCCCACAACAACCCCATGATACAGTTCTATGAAGGCCCGTTCTGGTCAAAATTGCATGATTAATTTTTCCCTCTTGATGAATTAATTTGATGAGTACCTGCTATTAATATTTTGTCTGTTTGTAATTATTTTTTCCTATGCCTGTAATTATTTTCGTGTTCTTTTTAACTTTTCCATGCGTCACAATTATTTTTTCCTCACCAGGAATTAATTTTTTTATGTGCCGCCTTTATTATTACGCTTCTTTGAAATTATTTTTGTCCATTACACAAATTAAGTTACGGTTGCGGATTAGTTTATTGTCTGCTATAATAATTTTTTTGGATAATTAATTGATTTTGTCCTACGCAACTCATAATATAATAATAATTTAATTTTTTCCATTCGAGAATTATTTTTTTCTTAGTCATAATTATTTTTTCGTCGTTTTGGCAAATGTCCCATAAGCCTCTGCGGCGAAGCTCTTGCCATGTGCTTTCTGAAACAAACATGGCGTCTTCAAACTATTCCAACAACGATCCCGCTTCTATTCAGTCCATTGCTAGCACTGCAATCAGCCACATCCAACAGCTTGTTTCGCTAGTGGAACAAAGGCCAACAGCGGCATCAACGTCTTCAAACGAGCTGCAAGTAGCGACTCCACGAGCTGGTACTGCTTTGGAGGAATTACGAAGGCGATTCCCAACAGTTTCAGCAAGGTCAAGCAGGAATGCTGCAACAGGAAGGTATGAAAGATCCAATACTTTCCGACCGTGTCCTAACGTAAGACGCACAGTTGCGAGACCATTGACGTCTGAAACAGTCTCGAAAGATATTGTAATCTTGGATTTTGGAAGAGAGAAAATACCAACAAAATCCGAGAAAGCTGAATTGGAAAGATCCGGCAGAATCATTTCGGGTTTTGACATCAATAGAAAGTGGGATGCCAAAACACTTCACAACGAAATATCACGTTTACTACCAGGTTATATGGAGGGACTGTATTTTGAAATCGTCAAGAATAGTGGCGGCACCCTGATAAGACCAAATCTCCATGCAGGAAAAGACATTGATGCTAAGCTTCTACTCAAATCAATTGCCCCGTCAGGATGGGTATATCTTAGACTGCTAGAGGAGCTACCAGATTCTTTCATGGATCCTAGTGATAAAAAACTTTTTGTTTCTCCTTTTGCTGTTGAAGACACAGGTGATCCGGGTGATCCAGGCTTGTGTATAGACTTGACCGATACTCCAGATGGAGAACGATTGTGTCATCAAAACTCAGCAAATGGCACTGAATCCTCTAATCCAGACGAAAGTTCAACACTCAATGCCAATGAGAGTCAGTCACAATCGAGTTCTTTGAACATTAACTCGATCATCAGGGGTGCTAAAGAGGGACAGTTGAGTGACCCCGTAGAGGTGCTGAAATATCTACAGAAGGAGATAGTAACGGGAAGACCCTTAGAAGTCACAAGCTCAGAAGACACCATTGAAGGAGAAACAAATTACATAACAGTCGACAGAGACAATATACTAGAAACAACATTTGCTGAACTTCAATATATATCCAACTACAAACTGACATTCCAGGTGGACTTTATGGGAGAGGAATGTGTAGATTATGGTGGGCCACGAAAAGAATGGATAAGATTAATGAACCAAGCCATAAAACAAAAAATACTTTGACCATGGTTTAAGGCCATTGTTGGCAGAAGATTATTTTAATGTTGGAATAATGATGGCAATAGCCATGCTTCAAAATGGCCAGCTGCCTTTGTTTGTAGAGGAGGATATTCTGCTGCAAATTGTTTCTGAAGGCGTGTGTTTGGATCCTTGTGTTGCCAAACTTCAACATGGTCTCGAAGTGCTGGGAATGTTATCAGCCCTTCAGGAGCTGCCAATGTTGATTCATCTCCTGAGACCTCAAGGACAGCAGAAGCTTGGAGTGCAAATGCTGCTTCACATTTTGAAGCCACAGTTTTCAGAGGAGGGGTCTAATGCACTCAAAAAGGAAAAAGAAGTTTATCAACTCTTTGTTAGATATGTTCGTGAAGTAGCAGCTTCCAGGAGGGTATGTGGAAAGACTACCCTTAATTTGAGTCATATTCTTCAATTTGCCACTGGTTCACCAGAGGAACCCGTCCTTGGTTTTACGCTTGCTCCGTCGTTGGAGTTCATATTACCCACAGAATTGAAAGTTACAAGTCAGCAAGGACTTAGTGAAGGGCAACACCCAAATGTGGAGGGTGGCTTCCTGCCTCTAGCCCATACCTGCACCAATTTGCTTCAGGTTCCAAGACCGACTGATGCATTGCCTTTGCCCTCTACCCAGAGACTGTTTGCCCTGTATGACTTGGCATTCTCGCAGTGTTACTTTGGCAAAAAGTAAAATGGTTTAGAGTTACAAGCCTAGATTGCTTTATTGATTTATGTTATCAAAAAGTCACCAAATTTAGTAAGTTGAGTTGTCTTCATTAATGCAAGTAAAGATATGTTATTCTTAACATTTTTGAAGAAATTGAATTTAAAGTTTTTCACTGACAATGCCATTTTTGTTATTATTTTGTGGGTCAGATATTTGCCAAGGGTGGAGATACATACTTTTTGCAACTCCTCTTATTTTGAAAGGAAAGTACTTTTTCATAGGAGCTTGCTTAATATTAAGTATGACAGTTGTAGTGACCAGCATCATTGATTAGTGTCCTAAGACACTCCTTTCTTCAAGGAATGTTTTGTTACTGTTAGTGATATAGGTTAATAAACATGTTGATTTGTCTGTGTGTTGTCATATAATTTACCTTAAATAAACACTACATAACAGTCACCTTGAACCCATAAAGCAAGGACTAGAGATGAAAAAGAATGTTCATTGTAACAATTGAGAACATTTGAGGGGGAAAACCTTCCCACTACATTATGTACCAAGCAAAGGACACTTGTTTCATCCTCTTTTTTGAATAGTTAAGTGATTTAATGTGGAACTCAATCACCCTCCCACCAAAAACAATAACCTTTCGGTTTCACTGATGTTATGTAGGATTGACAGTAGTCTGAGTTCAAGGTACTGCACTATCACTACCCATCCCTTAGGGAAACCCAGGGAAGCGGACGGAGTTAGTGTAGGATGCTGTTTATGGGGTTGTCCAGGCAATCAAATCCCCCTCCCAGAGGGGGATCATGTTGAGCAACATGAAAACACTCCAGAGTATAAAACGGTACCATAATAGAGCTTTCTTGACTTGACTAACAGAAGTAAAGTTTGATCATGTAAATTACATTTTTAACTGTGAAATTATTCTCATTTGTTATGAACAATACAATATAATAACAAAAAGATAATTGGGAACGCGTTTTTTCAACAATATTATTTTGATTTTTCAACTTGCCACATGGCTAGATTGTCACTGTGTGGTCTTGCTTCTAATATGAAGTACCACTAGGGATTGGATTAGCACTTACAGAATGTCTATAACAATAGTGGCAACCATTTCAGTCTGTGTGGTAAGACTATACAAGGAGGGGGAGAGGGGTACTCTCCTATATAGGCAATATAGGTATGTGCCGCTCTTAAGGGTGTGGTTTTGAAGTCGTTTTGGTCTTAAAATGTGCATAGGATTTCACATTATGGTTTTAACTCGAGTATGGTTTATACCCGGTTTGGAAGTCAAACAAACAAATGTAAACGTTTTCAACCCAAACTGAATTAACAAGACAGAGAACCGAGTAAAACATATCATTCAAGTTTCACAGCTTATTCTTGTTCACTTCTGAGCTTGGGTCTTAAAATGCATGTGGAAAAGTGGCAATTTTTAGTCTGAAATAGGGTCAGGGTTTCAAGAACCAGTGGCACATCCCCACCAAGAATTGCGAGGAGTACCTCCTGGCCTATACAGGCACACAACAGATTAAAACACAATAAGCCCTAATGACACTACCTAAATCAGACATATACAAGTCCATGCAGTGCATGACTTTTGGATACCAAAACTCCTTCATTTCCCCAACCTTCCGGGTAAAATAATATTATTGTTCTTCAAATCCGACTGAAAGTCTCCATACAACACTGTACTTGCCTGAGGTCTCCCCCAGGAGATGGTTAAGTGCATAAGCATAATAAATAAAATTGCATCGCTGATGATTGATTCCTGATACAGTGTAATCACCCCATGAGACACAACAGTGAGACATAATTGGACAATTAAAAGTATTTAATAACATATTCTAAAATGAGGCCTTTTCATAGACAACATCATTTTACCAAAACTTCAGTTTTCTGTTTTTCACTGGTAGAACTGGTAAAAGGTAGACATTCCATTAATCTGAGGAACTTCTCAACAACAATGGCCCTAATAACCAAACACAAAAAAAAAAAGTACAGGGGCAATGGCATCCTTAGTATGGCTTGCAGGCCACTTTGTATCTTGGAATTTTTGAAATGGGATTTTTACTGTACTGTAATAATTAGAATACAGTAAAAATGCAATTTGAGTGTACCAATAACAACTGTCAATAGCAATCTTGCTGAAGTATATAAGTATGGACCCATTTGGGATTTACATCGCCCATAGTAATACAACAATAGTGTTTGTGTGATTGGTTCACTTCACCCTAGAATACTTAACTAGAGCAAAGAAATCCATTAACGACCTCAATGCATTGCAAGTAAATATCTTTTCCACTGTTTCCATCATTTGTGAGAGGATCTGGAAGTTCTCCTTTCTGTTCTTCTGAAAGGCTGACCAATGGTGGATCAATCTCTACCTGATAATCCTCAACCTCCACTGAAAGCACACCATCTGGATCTACCCCCAAATGTTCAATCTCAGTCTCACTCAGTGCAGTATGTCCAGAGTGCAAGTTCTCTAACATACCCCTCTCCCACATTTGAAGTGGTGAATGGTTTCGTTCAGTTGATACTGGCCGATTATTCATTTGACTGACAAGCTCCTCTAGAGAATTCTGTATTCTTGGAATGTAGATGTGATGTAAGCTGAAAATATGAACATCATTTAGGACATCAAGGTTGCCTTCATCTTCCAGTTGTTGAAAAACACGGGAATAGAATGCTAACACCCCAGAATAGACATCACGATGTGTTCTCTCAACTCGAGAGTTATGGACAGATGATCCAGTAATGATGCTGCCTCTGGCTGGTCCGCGGTGCTGTATCATGTAGGCACCAACATGATAATTCTCCATACCGTAGTCACATCGGACGCGTGAGGGTAACCCCCATTTCTGCACCGCATTTTGAAACAAAGAAAGGACTGTTTCTGCTTTGTTATTGTCTCTGCAAGCAGCATACAAAATTAACCTTGTTTTCCCATCGATACAGACGTGTGTTATCAACTTGTACCTTATTAATTTGTGGCCCGAATCTATATGCCATAGGCTGTTAGGGGTTGGTACATAATATTTTCTACGGTGAATAGTCATTCTCCAGCGCAGGGCAGTTCAACAGGATCCATACGTCTTAAACAATCACTTACTCTCCATCTTTGAATGCTCCAGCCTCTACTCCTCAGGGCTCCTATAAATCGTCTCCTACCAATGTTGGGGGTAAGGGGTCCCGTGCTTGAACTGCCAGTTACGGTTCTGTAAATTTCATCCAGTTCGTCATCTGATATTTCTGAATAGGCTGGGGTGTTCACACCGAGTTATCTTCGTCGCCGCTGAAGGGTTGAAAGACTAACCTGAAGAATGCGAGCAATTGCTTCCCAAGAAAAATAAAGCGATCGTAAGTGTTCGAGTTGGTCTTTAGTTATTTCATAGCGTTTACGACCTCGTCCTGTCTGTGAAAGATTCAGCGGTGCAGAATAAGATATATCCAGTGAGTCATAAAAGTCTACATTGTTGCGGCCTTCTATCCGACTTGAAAGCAAATCAGTTATGTGGGTTAAAGAATTCTTCAGGTGCTGCACAGGAACTTGAATCGCATTTGACGGAATACCAGTAGCATTTGTGAGACCATTCGACATGTCATTCAGCAGAAATGACAACGTGCCCGAAGCATCCACTAATCGACTCCTCGTTTGAATCAGAACGTCTGCCTCTAACTCATCAGCACTAGCCAACAGATTAAGAACGCTTTTTAGATTCTGTAAGAAAAGCGCGAACCCACGTTCATTTCTCTCTCGTAACACCACCGGGCGTGACCGACGAGTACGAGCCGCCATGTTCGTTTTAGGTGCATTACCGCAGAGGCTTATCGGACATTTGCCAAAACTACGAAAAAATAATTATGACTAAGAAAAAAATAACTCTCGAATGGAAAAAATTAAATTATCATTATATTATGAGTTGCGTAGGACAAAATCAATTAATTAATTAAAAAAAAATTATTATGGCAGACAAAAACTAATCCGCAACCGTAACATAATTTGTGTAATGGACAAAAATAATTTCAAAGAAGCGTAATAATAAAGACGGCACATAAAAAAATTAATTCCTGGTGAGGAAAAAATAATTGTGACGCATGGAAAAGTTAAAAAGAACACGAAAATAATTACAGGCATAGGAATAAAATAATTACAAACAGACAAAATATTAATAGCAGGTACTCATCAAATTAATTCATCAAGAGGGAGAAATTAATCATGCAATTTTGACCAGAACGGGCCTTCATACAGTTCGACACCACACTGCGCAACTTCAAAATGGCGAACGTTAAATGTAAACTTCACCACTTTCTCCATCAAGGGACAAGACCGCAAAGGACTCGCGTCTGAGCGCATCGGAGTCTGCATCTTCGTCAGAACTTGTCCTTGCATTGTCCTCTGAACATTTCGATGGAGTGTTCACTTGAAATCTAGAGGGTGGTTTGGTAACAACGCTGGGGGGTGGGGAAGGATCAGTGACTCCATATTTAGGGACTCCTGACGTGACAAGTGGTCGGTCTTCTCCCATGGGACTGATGACGTCATCTGAGGACTTGGCAACTTGACACTGAAAATAAAAATTCGTTCACGTATCAGCTGCCGAAGTAACTGGTATATACTCGTTACCGAGATAGTGGGGGCAAGCGATTTGAAGCAGACAACATGAGTACGGTTCGGGTAAATCAAATAACATAATTTGCCACTTGCACATCTCCCGTAATACACTTTGTTTTCCTCTCAAAATTTTGCATGAGCAGTGTCTTCAGTTTTCTTGGGACGACTGTAATACCCAAGAGAGTTGACAACAAAAGCTACGCAAAATTTAGGGGGGGGGGGGGGGGGGTGGGGCAAAGAAGGAGTATTATGGGAGATGTCCAAGTGTCGAATGGAAAACGGGAGCACAATAAAATGCAAAGAGAAAAGGAGATTTCGATCTGCATGTCAAAGTCCGGATGCACAGATTCCCAAAAGAACTCGATATCCTTTTTTCAAAATCATTGTACATAATATAAACGGACTTTTTAATTTTTAAAGATTGTATAGTCGTAATTTACGCAGGGCCCCTTTTGATACGATCCTATGGTTGACAGGGCTACTCGATCTGCCTAAATAAAGTTGACTGTGACTTGATCAAAAACGGACTTATTTTTTCTCTAATTTGCTGATTCAAATCCACGTCAAAGAGGGATTTTCATATGGCAAAACCACCTTAGGGCTTTGTACCGTTTAGTTGGAAATCCAACATTTGCATTATCAAATCTCTATCCACTCTTTCTTTCGTTTCGGGCACTATCCATCGCAAGTTCGACGAAGTCAGGGTGTCCAGCGGCATGGTTGCTCCAAAAAATAGGAAAATAGGAAACTCAGGATTGAGAAAATAGGAAAAATAGGAAACTTTGCATTAAAAAATAGGAGAAAAATAGGAAAATCAAAAGTACTTTTGTCGACAAAGATAGCCTTCCTGCACCCCATCAGGGTTATAATAAAGGTTACGAGTCCTCAGATTCTATGTTCACAGGATTTAGATCAACGTTTGCGGCTAAGAAGGAGTGAACATGATCAGTAACGTTTAGTTTACTGGCTCAGTTACGCTGTAATCAGAATGATATGATTGACTACAGGTCGAGCGTGGTTCTATAATCAAAGGTGATCATATGGAAATTTCCTTCAAGTTAACAGCAAATCTTTGAAAAGCTCTGAAGAGTGAAATTTCTTAGGATAGAAATTTCTTACGATGAGTTGTCATTGAAGGACATCGAACTAGGACTTAAAAGTCCTGTGGAAAGCTTTCCTTCCATTAATCTGCAATATGCAGCTGGTGGAGAATATGCTTGTTTGAGTCAAAAGACCGCATAATTTTAAGTACGGAACCGGGCTCTCCGCGGTGTATGCAAAATGACACTGATCTATTTGGTACCAGATTGTAAGTGTGTCATAATTAAGTTCTAAGAAGAACATAACACTCTGCTTAGCGATGACTGCAAGACCAGTTTCACAACTAAAATATTGGATCCTTCACCAGTTGCTTAGGTATAGCTGTTAACAAGGTGTAGCGTCCACTCATAGCTACTTGAAACCGTAAACTTTAATCAGCTGTCTACTTGCTAGTTCGCTTCTAATCTGCACATAACTTGTATTCATTCCATTCACAAATTGCAAGTGAAAGAGAAAGATTCGCTGAAATAACAACAACGCGACTATTACAAAGATGATATTTACCGAATAAACCGAAAATGCTGCATACTTACAAATTATTGTGCCTTCTAATGGCAAGGAAAACTTGTCCTAACGAAACAATTACAGTACAACTCCATAACAAACATGTGCTTCGAGGGAAACAGCGCCCGCGATATCTCAGTGCGCGGTCACCGAAGACCACACCATATAAGGTTCATTTTCTGTCTCTTACACAAGGGTTCACCAAGAGAGCTAGTCCGCAAACTTTCATGTAGTATAGCATCCAGAATAAGCTAGTGATTGGTTTTTTAATCAAGAAGCTGATTGGATGATTTATCTGGCCAGTGTTCTGAGAGGACAACTTGATCCTGTTTTCAGTTTCAAAGATCAAGATAAAAGCAAGCAAGACTTCAAAATAAAATATAACATGTACAGATACTGAAATGGTTTCAGTAGATAGTTTTCAACTATCCTGTAGATGGTAAAGCTTAGTTTGAAAAAAAGGGAAAACACGTGAGAAAATACACTTTTGCAAAACTTTAGAAACAACACTCAATAAGGATATTCCTCTGTAATTATCCACGATTTCTTTATCATCAGACTTGAAAACTGGATCCAGGTTTGCCACGTTCCACAATTTTGGGAAGCAACCACTACCAAGTTGTTTGTTGAACAAGGTACACAACGGAGAGGAAATAGAATTTACACACTCCTTCAATAGGCGAAGTGATATCATGTCCGGTCCGCAAGATTTGCCAACTTTCAACTGTTCCTTGAGTTTCTTTTACATCAGCAGAAGAGATTGAGATGCTACTTAGAGCATCGCCATCAAAGTCACTGAAAAAGAAGTCCTCGTACAACGGATCACCATCATCCATCTTGAATACTGAATTGAAGTAGTTGTTTTACTTCCCTTTATAAGCTTTTGGGTATGGTAATGTATGATAACGAATTTTAAACGAATATTGAAATCAAGTAAACAGTGAACAACAACCAGAATAACAATTCTGTTTAAAATACTGAACTGTAAGTTTGAATGGGAATCTGCATTGCTATTACTCGTTACCTGCAATCAGGCGATCCTTCTTCCCAACGCCTGGTCACAGATTACATTACTCGTAGTTATAGGCCTCGGACTGTTCTGGCATGACTCCCCCAGGGTTCTGACTGTTAGCGTTGTATAGCCTGGGGCTCCTGATAAATGATGATTTTCTTTCACTATACACCGTATTCACAAATGGCGGACGCGCGGGAAAAAACTGGTGCCTAGTCATGAAAGCGAGGCGTTGGAGGATAAACAAAAATTGCAAATGAAGAATTCCAGTGAACTTGCAGAGTGTTTAGCACGGATTCCACCTAAAAATAACTTTGTACGGACTTCTTTTTAAATACAATTACGTGGGATGCCTTCTGCTTTTAATGTTTAGTAATGACTTGCTGTTTGCAATCAAAAGGGACGCGTATATCTTCAAGGAAACAGGATCAGTTTGTTGGTTTCTAAAGCATCAGAGGCTCGACAAGTGGACGATGGCTGGAGAAAAGCGGCAAACATGTTGGCCGAAACCTCACATTGAAACGGAGTACGAAAGCCACCTCACTAAATTCGGTGAAACAGAAATATAAACAAATCTTGGTAGCAAGAAAAAAAGAAATAAGCGACAGATATTTGGCCTACTTGTTAACGCAAGAGACGTCTGCCGTTGAACAAGCCGCCAAGCAAGAAAAGCGTACTGCATTTTTCAAGGTAGAAAGGCTAATTATATATGGGTCGCTTTACCGCGGCCCAGAGACAATTGTTTTCCCTCTCTACGGACATTTAATGGACGTATAAATTAGCTCAGAACTTTTATGTTATTATTCACGGCCATATTTTAGGGACCGGTAGTGTGCTTTACAAACCAAATTAGCTCGATGCGCAGTCAGTCAACGCCGCTCAAATTCAGAGGTAAGTCATGGAGTTTTTGTTCGTGCGTTTCGTGTTTTTGTTTTCTTTCTTGTCTCGTCTTAATTTTTGCACAGTCAATTTTGCTTCCCTTCCCTAAAGGGAAAAGCGATCGAGGCCATATAAATTTATACTTTTGTCTATAGATTGTGCCACACAGGCAGAAGGAAAACTACTTCATTATATAATTGAGCAATAAATATGTCACATAAGCTTTTGACACTGAATGTCATTATAGGAAAGTATTATTTTTACGTAAAAGCTCTTAACGGTAAATTTTACATCTTTAATGAATTTGTTTCCGTAGCTCGTGATAAAATTAGTCTAGAAAAATATTTTTCTTGTACGACTGGTCGCGAAAAAGATTTCAAAACAAAATGGTTTGTTTTTTCGTCTCTTTTAAATATGGTAATATATAGATTTAGTCACGGCTAAAAGCGAAGCTCCCATTGATAAATTTATAACTTAAATCAAACAACAATTTTGTATTCCACAAATCAGTTAACTTAAGGGCACATTCATGTGACTTTTGAGGGAAAAGCTAAGTGATTTTGGAGTGAAACAAATCAAATCCAGTTGTAGTGACCAGCATCATTGATTAGTGTCCTAAGACACTCCTTTCTTCAAGGAATGTTTTGTTACTGTTAGTGATATAGGTTAATAAACATGTTGATTTGTCTGTGTGTTGTCATATAATTTACCTTAAATAAACACTACATAACAGTCACCTTGAACCCATAAAGCAAGGACTAGAGATGAAAAAGAATGTTCATTGTAACAATTGAGAACATTTGAGGGGGAAAACCTTCCCACTACATTATGCACCAAGCAAAGGACACTTGTTTCATCCTCTTTTTTGAATAGTTAAGTGATTTAATGTGGAACTCAATCACCCTCCCACCAAAAACAATAACCTTTCGGTTTCACTGATGTTATGTAGGATTGACAGTAGTCTGAGTTCAAGGTACTGCACTATCACTACCCATCCCTTAGGGAAACCCAGGGAAGCGGACGGAGTTAGTGTAGGATGCTGTTTATGGGGTTGTCCAGGCAATCAAATCCCCCTCCCAGAGGGGGATCATGTTGAGCAACATGAAAACACTCCAGAGTATAAAACGGTACCATAATAGAGCTTTCTTGACTTGACTAACAGAAGTAAAGTTTGATCATGTAAATTACATTTTTAACTGTGAAATTATTCTCATTTGTTGTGAACAATACAATATAATAACAAAAAGATAATTGGGAACGCGTTTTTTCAACAATATTATTTTGATTTTTCAACTTGCCACATGGCTAGATTGTCACTGTGTGGTCTTGCTTCTAATATGAAGTACCACTAGGGATTGGATTAGCACTTACAGAATGTCTATAACAATAGTGGCAACCATTTCAGTCTGTGTGGTAAGACTATACAAGGAGGGGGAGAGGGGTACTCTCCTATATAGGCAATATAGGTATGTGCCGCTCTTAAGGGTGTGGTTTTGAAGTCGTTTTGGTCTTAAAATGTGCATAGGATTTCACATTATGGTTTTAACTCGAGTATGGTTTATACCCGGTTTGGAAGTAAAACAAACAAATGTAAACGTTTTCAACCCAAACTGAATTAACAAGACAGAGAACCGAGTAAAACATATCATTCAAGTTTCACAGCTTATTCTTGTTCACTTCTGAGCTTGGGTCTTAAAATGCATGTGGAAAAGTGGCAATTTTTAGTCTGAAATAGGGTCAGGGTTTCAAGAACCAGTGGCACATCCCCACCAAGAATTGCGAGGAGTACCTCCTGGCGCCTATACAGGCACACAACAGATTAAAACACAATAAGCCCTAATGACACTACCTAAATCAGACATATATAAGTCCATGCAGTGCATGACTTTTGGATACCAAAACTCCTTCATTTCCCCAACCTTCCGGGTAAAATAATATTATTGTTCTTCAAATCCGACTGAAAGTCTCCATACAACACTGTACTTGCCTGAGGTCTCCCCCAGGAGATGGTTAAGTGCATAAGCATAATAAATAAAATTGCATCGCTGATGATTGATTCCTGATACAGTGTAATCACCCCATGAGACACAACAGTGAGACATAATTGGACAATTAAAAGTATTTAATAACATATTCTAAAATGAGGCCTTTTCATAGACAACATCATTTTACCAAAACTTCAGTTTTCTGTTTTTCACTGGTAGAACTGGTAAAAGGTAGACATTCCATTAATCTGAGGAACTTCTCAACAACAATGGCCCTAATAACCAAACACAAAAAAAAAAGTACAGGGGCAATGGCATCCTTAGTATGGCTTGCAGGCCACTTTGTATCTTGGAATTTTTGAAATGGGATTTTTACTGTACTGTAATAATTAAAATACAGTAAAAATGCAATTTGAGTGTACCAATAACAACTGTCAATAGCAATCTTGCTGAAGTATATAAGTATGGACCCATTTGGGATTTACATCGCCCATAGTAATACAACAATAGTGTTTGTGTGATTGGTTCACTTCACCCTAGAATACTTAACTAGAGCAAAGAAATCCATTAACGACCTCAATGCATTGCAAGTAAATATCTTTTCCACTGTTTCCATCATTTGTGAGAGGATCTGGAAGTTCTCCTTTCTGTTCTTCTGAAAGGCTGACCAATGGTGGATCAATCTCTACCTGATAATCCTCAACCTCCACTGAAAGCACACCATCTGGATCTACCCCCAAATGTTCAATCTCAGTCTCACTCAGTGCAGTATGTCCAGAGTGCAAGTTCTCTAACATACCCCTCTCCCACATTTGAAGTGGTGAATGGTTTCGTTCAGTTGATACTGGCCGATTATTCATTTGACTGACAAGCTCCTCTAGAGAATTCTGTATTCTTGGAATGTAGATGTGATGTAAGCTGAAAATATGAACATCATTTAGGACATCAAGGTTGCCTTCATCTTCCAGTTGTTGAAAAACACGGGAATAGAATGCTAACACCCCAGAATAGACATCATGATGTGTTCTCTCAACTCGAGAGTTATGGACAGATGATCCAGTAATGATGCTGCCTCTGGCTGGTCCGCGGTGCTGTATCATGTAGGCACCAACATGATAATTCTCCATACCGTAGTCACATCGGACGCGTGAGGGTAACCCCCATTTCTGCACCGCATTTTGAAACAAAGAAAGGACTGTTTCTGCTTTGTTATTGTCTCTGCAAGCAGCATACAAAATTAACCTTGTTTTCCCATCGATACAGACGTGTGTTATCAACTTGTACCTTATTAATTTGTGGCCCGAATCTATATGCCATAGGCTGTTAGGGGTTGGTACATAATATTTTCTACGGTGAATAGTCATTCTCCAGCGCAGGGCAGTTCCAACAGGATCCATACGTCTTAAACAATCACTTACTCTCCATCTTTGAATGCTCCAGCCTCTACTCCTCAGGGCTCCTATAAATCGTCTCCTACCAATGTTGGGGGTAAGGGGTCCCGTGCTTGAACTGCCAGTTACGGTTCTGTAAATTTCATCCAGTTCGTCATCTGATATTTCTGAATAGGCTGGGGTGTTCACACCGAGTTATCTTCGTCGCCGCTGAAGGGTTGAAAGACTAACCTGAAGAATGCGAGCAATTGCTTCCCAAGAAAAATAAAGCGATCGTAAGTGTTCGAGTTGGTCTTTAGTTATTTCATAGCGTTTACGACCTCGTCCTGTCTGTGAAAGATTCAGCGGTGCAGAATAAGATATATCCAGTGAGTCATAAAAGTCTACATTGTTGCGGCCTTCTATCCGACTTGAAAGCAAATCAGTTATGTGGGTTAAAGAATTCTTCAGGTGCTGCACAGGAACTTGAATCGCATTTGACGGAATACCAGTAGCATTTGTGAGACCATTCGACATGTCATTCAGCAGAAATGACAACGTGCCCGAAGCATCCACTAATCGACTCCTCGTTTGAATCAGAACGTCTGTCTCTAACTCATCAGCACTAGCCAACAGATTAAGAACGCTTTTTAGATTCTGTAAGAAAAGCGCGAACCCACGTTCATTTCTCTCTCGTAACACCACCGGGCGTGACCGACGAGTACGAGCCGCCATGTTTGTTTTAGGTGCATTACCGCAGAGGCTTATGGGACATTTGCCAAAACTACGAAAAAATAATTATGACTAAGAAAAAAATAACTCTCGAATGGAAAAAATTAAATTATCATTATATTATGAGTTGCGTAGGACAAAATCAATTAATTATCCAAAAAAAATTATTATGGCAGACAAAAAACTAATCCGCAACCGTAACATAATTTGTGTAATGGACAAAAATAATTTCAAAGAAGCGTAATAATAAAGACGGCACATAAAAAAATTAATTCCTGGTGAGGAAAAAATAATTGTGACGCATGGAAAAGTTAAAAAGAACACGAAAATAATTACAGGCATAGGAATAAAATAATTACAAACAGACAAAATATTAATAGCAGGTACTCATCAAATTAATTCATCAAGAGGGAGAAATTAATCATGCAATTTTGACCAGAACGGGCCTTCATACAGTTCGACACCACACTGCGCAACTTCAAAATGGCGAACGTTAAATGTAAACTTCACCACTTTCTCCATCAAGGGACAAGACCGCAAAGGACTCGCGTCTGAGCGCATCGGAGTCTGCATCTTCGTCAGAACTTGTCCTTGCATTGTCCTCTGAACATTTCGATGGAGTGTTCACTTGAAATCTAGAGGGTGGTTTGGTAACAACGCTGGGGGGTGGGGAAGGATCAGTGACTCCATATTTAGGGACTCCTGACGTGACAAGTGGTCGGTCTTCTCCCATGGGACTGATGACGTCATCTGAGGACTTGGCAACTTGACACTGAAAATAAAAATTCGTTCACGTATCAGCTGCCGAAGTAACTGGTATATACTCGTTACCGAGATAGTGGGGGCAAGCGATTTGAAGCAGACAACATGAGTACGGTTCGGGTAAATCAAATAACATAATTTGCCACTTGCACATCTCCCGTAATACACTTTGTTTTCCTCCCAAAATTTTGCATGAGCAGTGTCTTCAGTTTTCTTGGGACGACTGTAATACCCAAGAGAGTTGACAACAAAAGCTACGCAAAATTTAGGGGGGGGGTGGGGGTGGGGCAAAGAAGGAGTATTATGGGAGATGTCCAAGTGTCGAATGGAAAACGGGAGCACAATAAAATGCAAAGAGAAAAGGAGATTTCGATTTGCATGTCAAAGTCCGGATTCACAGATTCCCAAAAGAACTCGATATCCTTTTTTCAAAATCATTGTACATAATATAAACGGACTTTTTAATTTTTAAAGATTGTATAGTCGTAATTTACGCAGGGCCCCTTTTGATACGATCCTATGGTTGACAGGGCTACTCGATCTGCCTAAATAAAGTTGACTGTGACTTGATCAAAAACGGACTTATTTTTTCTCTAATTTGCTGATTCAAATCCACGTCAAAGAGGGATTTTCATATGGCAAAACCACCTTAGGGCTTTGTACCGTTTAGTTGGAAATCCAACATTTGCATTATCAAATCTCTATCCACTCTTTCTTTCGTTTCGGGCACTATCCCATCGCAAGTTCGACGAAGTCAGGGTGTCCAGCGGCATGGTTGCTCCAAAAAAATAGGAAAATAGGAAACTCAGGATTGAGAAAATAGGAAAAATAGGAAACTTTGCATTAAAAAATAGGAGAAAAATAGGAAAATCAAAAGTACTTTTGTCGACAAAGATAGCCTTCCTGCACCCCATCAGGGTTATAATAAAGGTTACGAGTCCTCAGATTCTATGTTCACAGGATTTAGATCAACGTTTGCGGCTAAGAAGGAGTGAACATGATCAGTAACGTTTAGTTTACTGGCTCAGTTACGCTGTAATCAGAATGATATGATTGACTACAGGTCGAGCGTGGTTCTATAATCAAAGGTGATCATATGGAAATTTCCTTCAAGTTAACAGCAAATCTTTGAAAAGCTCTGAAGAGTGAAATTTCTTAGGATAGAAATTTCTTACGATGAGTTGTCATTGAAGGACATCGAACTAGGACTTAAAAGTCCTGTGGAAAGCTTTCCTTCCATTAATCTGCAATATGCAGCTGGTGGAGAATATGCTTGTTTGAGTCAAAAGACCGCATAATTTTAAGTACGGAACCGGGCTCTCCGCGGTGTATGCAAAATGACACTGATCTATTTGGTACCAGATTGTAAGTGTGTCATAATTAAGTTCTAAGAAGAACATAACACTCTGCTTAGCGATGACTGCAAGACCAGTTTCACAACTAAAATATTGGATCCTTCACCAGTTGCTTAGGTATAGCTGTTAACAAGGTGTAGCGTCCACTCATAGCTACTTGAAACCGTAAACTTTAATCAGCTGTCTACTTGCTAGTTCGCTTCTAATCTGCACATAACTTGTATTCATTCCATTCACAAATTGCAAGTGAAAGAGAAAGATTCGCTGAAATAACAACAACGCGACTATTACAAAGATGATATTTACCGAATAAACCGAAAATGCTGCATACTTACAAGTTATTGTGCCTTCTAATGGCAAGGAAAACTTGTCCTAACGAAACAATTACAGTACAACTCCATAACAAACATGTGCTTCGAGGGAAACAGCGCCCGCGATATCTCAGTGCGCGGTCACCGAAGACCACACCATATAAGGTTCATTTTCTGTCTCTTACACAAGGGTTCACCAAGAGAGCTAGTCCGCAAACTTTCATGTAGTATAGCATCCAGAATAAGCTAGTGATTGGTTTTTAATCAAGAAGCTGATTGGATGATTTATCTGGCCAGTGTTCTGAGAGGACAACTTGATCCTGTTTTCAGTTTCAAAGATCAAGATAAAAGCAAGCAAGACTTCAAAATAAAATATAACATGTACAGATACTGAAATGGTTTCAGTAGATAGTTTTCAACTATCCTGTAGATGGTAAAGCTTAGTTTGAAAAAAAGGGAAAACACGTGAGAAAATACACTTTTGCAAAACTTTAGAAACAACACTCAATAAGGATATTCCTCTGTAATTATCCACGATTTCTTTATCATCAGACTTGAAAACTGGATCCAGGTTTGCCACGTTCCACAATTTTGGGAAGCAACCACTACCAAGTTGTTTGTTGAACAAGGTACACAACGGAGAGGAAATAGAATTTACACACTCCTTCAATAGGCGAAGTGATATCATGTCCGGTCCGCAAGATTTGCCAACTTTCAACTGTTCCTTGAGTTTCTTTTACATCAGCAGAAGAGATTGAGATGCTACTTAGAGCATCGCCATCAAAGTCACTGAAAAAGAAGTCCTCGTACAACGGATCACCATCATCCATCTTGAATACTGAATTGAAGTAGTTGTTTTACTTCCCTTTATAAGCTTTTTGGGTATGGTAATGTATGATAACGAATTTTAAACGAATATTGAAATCAAGTAAACAGTGAACAACAACCAGAATAACAATTCTGTTTAAAATACTGAACTGTAAGTTTGAATGGGAATCTGCATTGCTATTACTCGTTACCTGCAATCAGGCGATCCTTCTTCCCAACGCCTGGTCACAGATTACATTACTCGTAGTTATAGGCCTCGGACTGTTCTGGCATGACTCCCCCAGGGTTCTGACTGTTAGCGTTGTATAGCCTGGGGCTCCTGATAAATGATGATTTTCTTTCACTATACACCGTATTCACAAATGGCGGACGCGCGGGAAAAAACTGGTGCCTAGTCATGAAAGCGAGGCGTTGGAGGATAAACAAAAATTGCAAATGAAGAATTCCAGTGAACTTGCAGAGTGTTTAGCACGGATTCCACCTAAAATAACTTTGTACGGACTTCTTTTTAAATACAATTACGTGGGATGCCTTCTGCTTTTAATGTTTAGTAATGATTTGCTGTTTGCAATCAAAAGGGACGCGTATATCTTCAAGGAAACAGGATGAGTTTGTTGGTTTCTAAAGCATCAGAGGCTCGACAAGTGGACGATGGCTGGAGAAAAGCGGCAAACATGTTGGCCGAAACCTCACATTGAAACGGAGTACGAAAGCCACCTCACTAAATTCGGTGAAACAGAAATATAAACAAATCTTGGTAGCAAGAAAAAAAGAAATAAGCGACAGATATTTGGCCTACTTGTTAACGCAAGAGACGTCTGCCGTTGAACAAGCCGCCAAGCAAGAAAAGCGTACTGCATTTTTCAAGGTAGAAAGGCTAATTATATATGGGTCGCTTTACCGCGGCCCAGAGACAATTGTTTTCCCTCTCTACGGACATTTAATGGACGTATAAATTAGCTCAGAACTTTTATGTTATTATTCACGGCCATATTTTAGGGACCGGTAGTGTGCTTTACAAACCAAATTAGCTCGATGCGCAGTCAGTCAACGCCGCTCAAATTCAGAGGTAAGTCATGGAGTTTTTGTTCGTGCGTTTCGTGTTTTTGTTTTCTTTCTTGTCTCGTCTTAATTTTTGCACAGTCAATTTTGCTTCCCTTCCCTAAAGGGAAAAGCGATCGAGGCCATATAAATTTATACTTTTGTCTATAGATTGTGCCACACAGGCAGAAGGAAAACTACTTCATTATATAATTGAGCAATAAATATGTCACATAAGCTTTTGACACTGAATGTCATTATAGGAAAGTATTATTTTTACGTAAAAGCTCTTAACGGTAAATTTTACATCTTTAATGAATTTGTTTCCGTAGCTCGTGATAAAATTAGTCTAGAAAAATATTTTTCTTGTACGACTGGTCGCGAAAAAGATTTCAAAACAAAATGGTTTGTTTTTTCGTCTCTTTTAAATATGGTAATATATAGATTTAGTCACGGCTAAAAGCGAAGCTCCCATTGATAAATTTATAACTTAAATCAAACAACAATTTTGTATTCCACAAATCAGTTAACTTAAGGGCACATTCATGTGACTTTTGAGGGAAAAGCTAAGTGATTTTGGAGTGAAACAAATCTTGTATCGAGTTGATATAGCTTTATATGTACACCCAAAAAATAGTCTTCGGTCACATTTAAGAGCAATAATGGCTCTTGATCACAGTAGATAAGGCGTGGAAAACAAATTCTTGGAAAACAAATCAGGTCGAATTTTTTGCGTTCGACAAGTTTACAAATTCTTGCCAATAAATCTGGGTGCGTGCAAACCAATCTTTTATTTATTTATTTTTTTTATACAGCACATCTGAGGAGAAAGAGTACCACGAGGCGCTGTTTTTATCATACAGACCTCGTACAAAATGCAGTATTTCACAATTTTTCAAGACAAATTGAATTCATTCAATATTCAGGACCATCGAAGCAAGCGGTTCTAACTTTTGACAAGCGCCAAATTTGCGAAGAAATTTTAAAAGAGTTACGCTTCAACGTGATAAAGAATTTATTGAGTCTATTTTTGATTAATGGTTTTATAACGATGTGTAATCTTAAAAAACGTTTGATACGCTCGGCATTTTGAGTACTCCTGCAAGCGATGTTTTTGAACGGCTGAAAACAAACGGAAAAGCGATGAAAATTACACTTTTGAGACTACCAACAATCAATAAAGAAATACAATTCGGTAGAACATTTACAGAGACAACAATTTTCATTCACGAAAACAAATGAGTATTTAAGTGTCTCTAAGAATCCTCAGGTCTTCACTAAGATTAAAGATGAAGTTTATGTTTTAAGCCGCCGGTTTCCCGGTGTTTGCTGTTTTCAAAGATGAACTCACGACAAGAAAGTCGCTCCAAGCTTTCTTTCTACAGCCAAAATTATAACTAAGTATCCTTCGGAAAGTCTTTTCTTTCTATTTACGGTGAATTAAATTCGACTAAAGGCTTTTTAAAGTTCTGTAAGCTTAAGCTTATATCAAACCTCATACTAGGTCAGATCAGTATCTCAGTCAAATCGTAATACAAACGTGCATAAACTAGCTTCATAAACTGCGCCGCTGGACTTCATGAAATTGTATTTAAATACAATAATTACTCAGGTTTACCATAATTCGAGATGCAGCTCCTGAAAGCTATCAAGTAAGGCAAGGATCGCTTGAGCCTTTATAATTCTCTTACGCATCCAGCAAGGTGAAAAACAAAAACGATGCCATTCGAAATCGGACTAGCGGCTTTGACAAGCGACGCATTTCTCGACCAAAAACCCAACAAACAAACCAGCCATGAATAAGAGAACACTCTTGATAGCAGCTGTATTTCATTTTGTACATCCAGTGGAAAAAGACAGTTAAAAACATCACAAGTTGACTCAAACTCTGTCAGCTTCAGCTGTCAAAGTAAACAACTTTCAAGATGCCGCATAAATTTTATGCATGAACTCACCTGTCAAATTTTAACCAAACAGAGCATAAAAATTGGACGTGGAGCGTGATCAACACGTGACCATGGTAAGAAAAGATCTTTCCCGCCTGTATTTTAAAAAAACTGGTTGAATTTTTGCGTCTGAGGTCAGTTTGAAATCAAAATCTTAATAGTGCGGGACGATACTGACATAAACACAACATATTTGATGTGAATTTTAAAAAAAGTAAACGTGAGCCTGCGATCATTTGAAAACGAGTAAATTGTCAGCGGATAACTTCAAAAAAGCACTCGGCCTTGATGGGTCGACACCTGAGCCCGTGATACGGTCAGGTGATACTGGTCAGCGGATACCCTGTTTTGACAGCTGTCAATTGATGACAACATTGATGTGCAGTCAGCTTTCTCCTGGGCTCCCAACCTAGCTAGAAAGTGTGAGAGTAAACATTGGTATGCCTGTGGTGCGGACGGACGGTCGGTCGGTCACGTGATTACCAAATTTTCTGGGATGGGTAGATTTATTTACCCATGGTGCTCCGCAGGCGCGCTTCGCGCGCGGAGCTCCGCTATGAAATTCTGTTTACTTAAGGTGATTCCATAGTAAAAGAACCTAACATAGATTTTAGCTAAAACTTGGTGCACTGATGTAACAAGTCAAGAAGATGATAAATAAGTAATAAAAAGCGGGGGTCACCGTGCTCGCGTTGACGTCACAATGCTGAGAAATACGGCTATTTAGGACCCTTTTACAAAAACCGCGGGCAGCGCAAAACTAGACAAAAAGGAGAGATTTTTTCGATGATGCATGTGATATCACACAGAATTTGACTTTAATGTATTGTTTATCCACTTACGTACCAGAAAAATGCCTTTTAATGCCCTTGTTTTTACTTTACGCTCCAAAGTAGAATTAAATTGGACGCGCGCTTTTCGACCCGTGATGGCTCAATCCGTACAATTTAGTAAAATTGCCAAAAAACTGAACATAGATTTGTGCCAATTTTTTTCTCATCGAAAGGAAGCACTGTCCTTATTAAAATCATGAAATAAAAAATGGGGGTCACCGTACTCGTTTTTGCGGTAGAGCTGCAGAGGGTGCGCATCAAACGCATTTTCTCCGATTTTTGAGAGAGGACTGGGGCGAGTTTCAAAATAGAATGTATGTGAAAGGGGGAAGAAAGTATTAAAAAATCCGTTTTTACAGAATTTACGTCGAGATATCACATTTAGGACACAATGTGATAAAGAAAGTGTTTAAATGAAAATCAAAGTGAGTAAGCACAAGTTAAACATCCACTATCGAGGTTCTCCGAGAGGAGGTCGAGCTCAGCAACACGCGTACTGCTTACGTTATGCACATTCCCAACACATTGAGTCTCACCTCGGCAAGAAACAACAGCAAGCAAAAATTCCAAGTGCTTTTCTCTTCAGTCAACTTCATTTTAATAATGTTACTCCACATGCTCTTTTTTACGGCGGCCATCTTGTTGTGCGCAGTAAGAGATGCGCAGTGCAAAACTAGGGAATCACCTTAACTGATTGCGCTCCCATTTAATTTTAGTTACCACTAATGTTTTTACTGTGTTAGGTATCTTTTTTGTCGGTTTCAAGTTGTAGTTTTCGTTTTGTTGCAGATTGTCTTTTGTGAATGTTAACTGTGCGTGTGTATGTTCAATAAAGTTGTATTGGAAATGAAAAAAAAAAACCATCAGAGGCAGCCGGGATAGGGCAGACCAACAGTTGAACCCCATACCATATCAAGCCGATTACTTTGGTCACAAACTACATGTTGACCAAAATGAGAAACTGGTTATATACGGTGTTGTTCACGTTTGTGCAGCAGATGGCTACAGTGGGAAGATTGTGAGCCATGCTCTTATGCCTGTTAAAACAATCTAGTTAGTTATGATAATATTTTCAGGTAAGGTGTACATCAAAACGATAAAATCTTGTTTTCCACCATTTGTCAACTTCGTTTGAGTGGCTTTTTAGTATTATACTTCTTCCCTAGCTTTACTATTAACTGTTACCAAAAATCATTGTGCAAATCTATGCGACACCAGCGAGTTCATTATAATCTTATTGCTGGTCCCAGGCTGTTGGTAATAGCAATGATTGTTTTAGATACTGTTTGTGCATTTTCACAGCCTAAAAAAACACACATTTAATTGACTTGTGTCTTGTAAGTATCCTTATCCTAACTGAATGTGACAGCCACCAGGCGGCTTTACACACAGTCTACTAAATTTAAGGCTATGCAATAAATTATTGGAAGTATTTTTATTAGTATTATCCAGATAAGAGCATTTACAATAATTCTCCTAAGCAGGCTGAATGAATACCTAGGCTGCTGATGCAAGAAGAACCTAGCAAGCTAAAACTGTTGCATAATTTTATCCCGAAGGGGATTGGGGGTACTCCTAGGAATTCTTGGTGGGGGTGTGCCGCCCGCTTCTCCAAATCCTGACCCTATTTCAGACCAAAAAATGTCATTTTCCACACACGTTTTCTGACCTGGCCTCTGAAATCCATACCCATTTTCAGACCGGCAGGTGGTCAAAAAACGCAACATTACCACAGGGTCCAGAGGAGATGTGTTTGTCGTTAGAACATCAAAACCCGTCGAAAACCTCTGATCGAGTTATAGTTTCGTTACACATTCTATATACCGCAAACCAAGAGACTGAGGGCTCGCAAGATCGGCTTACAATACAAAATACGGAAAGGGAGGAAACAAATTTGGGACCGATTTTCGAATCCCTGAAACTCAAATGGAAATTGAATGAAACTTGTCCTTTTTTTTACTGGGCACTTGTGCCTTGGTCGCCCTTCGGACGACGTGCTGTGCGCCAGCAAGGATATGGCTTGCGGTTATTGATTTTCAAAATGGCGAACAACAAAGTCGATCTGGGTCAGATAAGAAGCGAAGAAATCGTTTACAGTAGATTCATAAAGATCCCATTGGGCTAATTAATCGTGCTAAGCGACAGGTATAGACATTTTTCAAGGTGAGACTTAAAATGAGTAGTTCATTTATTCACACGAAACTCCTCTGAGCCCTTTGCATTAAGCAAAAATTATGTTATCATTGTTGAAATTAAAACCCCAGACTAAAATGTTAAAATCTTTACCCCTTTTCAGACCAAAACGGCGCAAACACCCTGCCCGATGAGGCGGCACATACCTATATGGCAGATATAGGGCAGTCCCCCCGGGATTTTATCATCCCCTTCAATAATGAAATATATCTCATTCTACAGGAAAAGTAAAGGAAAGAAAATTTGCTAGAAAATGGAAATAAGAATCGATGAAACTTACCATTTGGTGAGTTGTTGTCCTTTATAGGTACACGAAGTTTCGGGTTAAATAGTCTCATTCATCTTTCTTGCCACCATACTATGTAGGAAAGATGAGGAGACTATTTTTCTATAAACTTCGTGTGCATATTAAGGACACCAACAACTCGTCACATGGTAAGTTTCATCGATTTTTATTTTTATTTTCTAGCAAATTTCCACACCTAAACTTCGCCCCAATATGTTCTCTATATTTACACAAATAATGAGCCTGTGTTACCTGTAGTGAAAACGCTCTATAGTCCTCTTAGCTTGTATGTTTTTTCTTGTATGAATTCAACCTATTTGCTTACAAGTAAAGAGCGACGAGAAAGAGAAAGAAGAGAAAGGCAAATAGCAAGAATAAACAGGCCAAGAGCTAGCGAAGAGGAATCACGTGGAAAATTTATGAAGCATCTGGAGACTTGTTTACTGGTAGCTGAAGCTGACAGAGTTTTGTGTCACCTTCTTATATTTCAGCCGTCTTTTTGCACTGCATCTGCAAAATGAAATACAGCTACTATCAAGATTCTTTTGTTATTCTTGGCTGGCTCGTCTATTGGGTTTTTGGTTGAGAAATGCACCGCTTGACAAAAGGTAATCGGAAATCATCGTTTTCAAAAATAAGCTTCTCTTAGTACTTCGCCTTGCTGGATGCGTAAGAGGGTTTAAAAGTCCTTAGCGTTTCTGGTCTTACTTGATGGCTTTCACGAGCTGCATCTCGACCGGTAAACTTGAATAATTATGTTGCATTTGATGTTTGTTTGTTTGTTTGTTTTTTTGGTTTCATAAGTCGAGCATTGTTTCTGCCGTCAATTAACTCACTTTTGTAAGATTTGAGACCGTGATCTGACCTTTGTAGTAGTAGAGAACTTAAAAAGTGTTCAGACATTTTCTGGCCACGACTCTAAAGAAAACGTTCTGAAGAATACTTAGTTATCCTATCGATTGTACAAAGGAAGTTTTGAGTGATATTCTTGCCTCGAGTTCATCTTGAAAAATAGCAAACACGGCGAAGCCGGATTAAAACTTAAGCTTAAATCTGCAAAGTTTTGTTCATGGCTCAGGATTTTCTGAGACACTTCACTCTCATTACTTGTCTTCGTGAATGAAAATTATTGTCCTTTCAAATGTTTCATTTAATTATATTTCTTGTCTGGATTGTTTGTCAAGACTCTTTCTTATCGTGCTTATCGCTTTGCCGGTTCTTTTCAGTCGTACAAGAACATCGCATGCAGGAGTACTCAAAATGCCGCGTGTATCAAATTCATATGGTGTTCTAGAAGTAAAATGCAAACGAAAATGATTCTGAGGCCTCTTCCTACTATTATTCATTCAAACACCAACAGATTGCACTGCACGTTTGCCGCTTGGCAAAATTCAGAAGTTGCTAGGCGGATGGGTGACTTTGGACAGTGAATTAAAATATGATTTTTCGAACGTTTTTGGTCAAAGCCCATTATTGCCCTGCATACTCCATAACAGCAGAATGAACTGACTGAACAGTCCCGTCTAATGGTGAATTCGTATGTGTAATCAAATGGTGACGAGTGAAATTAGGGAATAATTTCACGCGCGTTTTGTCCAAAGCCTTCAGGCGAGGGAAATTATTAGGATTTGGACAAAACGCAAGTGAAATTATTCCCTAATTTCACGAGTATACCATTTGATTACCTATTAATATCATGGGTGACGAATTACGTTAGCAATCTTGGATTTTTGACATGTTTAGGGAAAGTTCATTTAATATGACAAGGGGGGGGAGGGATGAAGATATTGAAACTCGAAGCTTGAAATTTTAGCAGCCCCCCTCGCTAGCGGTTCAATTTTTTAGGAGCCCCCTCCTTGGTAGTCGAAAAAATTTCAGAGCCCCCCCCTCCTCCTTCAATTCCTTTGCTCCCCTGAAAAAAGCTCGCTAGACTGTATTAAATATATTTACCGTTATTGTCTTCAATGGTTTATACTATGACAAACTTGAGATACAGTTGTGATACAATTTTCTAAAGCATTTTTAGGATGAACAAGAGTGTAATAATTACTGAGACTACATTTGTTATATCTGTAAACCATGTGATATAGCTGAGTTGCACAGGTCATTAAATTGTTGAGTTGAAAACCATCCGATCTGTATGATGATGTCATGTGTTGGTTTTGAAGTATACAAATTTTGGGAGCCCCCCCTCCTTTCACATGTGAAATTACAAATTAACGCTGAAATTTCGCGCCAAAATTAAGGAGTAATTTGTCACCTATGATATTATCTATATAAAAACGTTTTATGTTGTTGTCATTTTTATAATTTGTTGTGGAAGGGAAGAGCGTGCTTCGATTGTCCTGAATATTGAATGTGTGCAATTTATCTTGTAAGATTATTCTGTAAAAAAAACTGCAGAATTATAAGGGCAAAAATGACATTGTCATATGTCTGAACGACAAGCAAACAACGCCTGATAGTTCTGTTTACCTCAGAGGTGATGTAATTAAGGCTGGTTTACGCGCTACCAGATTTGTGAAGTAAACTTGTAGCGAGCCGCAAAAAATTCGGCCTGATATTTCATTTTGGCCTTTCTTTTAGACAGACAAAACAGATAAGTTATAACGTGTAAATTGGCTGCCACCGAGGACTATCGTGTCTTAACGGCCTTTATAGCATAATAGCATAAAATTATATTTCGGGACTGTTCAATTACCCTTATAAAATAAAGGCGGTGTAGGTGGGCAGTAGGTCATTTTGCTTGGGAAGAATTTGTTTTCCACGCCTAATCTACTGTGGTCAAAGGTGATTGTTATTTATTAGGTGTGCCTATAACACTATTAACTCGATGTAAGATTTAAGATGTTGTTTCATTCTGGCACTGTTTGCAAATTATTTTTCTGCACTTACCAGAAGTTAATAGAAAAACAAGAAACGAAAATAGCCAACAAATACTGGAGAATATTGGATATGGCCTGGGAGTAACGCCATAACCCACTTTAATGATAGTCAAAAAGTGAACATAGCTACAGCAAAGGTAATTAAACTAAAGCTACATGTAAGCGTACCAGGGTGGCCAGAAAAAACCTGCCCCAAAAAACCCTGTAGGGAAAAAAGGACAGGAAATCTGGGACGGGCTAGGCACATCTTACGTCCCCCGTCAGGACTCTATATATTAAATAAATTACTCAAAATTACAAAGTCAGCAAAAGCGAAAATCTAATTCCGATTAAACAATCGCCAACGAATACTGAAAAATATATAATGATATAATGATAAAAATATATACGAATATCATAGACAACTAAATTGAAAGTTCCTTAGATACGGCTAAACGTTCGCTAAGACCATGCTTAAGTTATAACGTGCTTAGTGGATTCACACCTCCAACCAGCATGAATATCTAACAAGTCACCAGCTATTTTTCTACAAGCCGGGTTTGAAGCCGCCCCAGACTTCATACTATGTGTGCTGTACTTAGAAATATCACTAACAAATGGCTTGATATGCTTCTTAAATTCCTCCCTTAAAGTGGAAACAGAAACACCCAAACTACAATGAAAATACTCCTTAGACTTAGATTTGACAATTCTGCGAATGGAAACGCAGAGGAAGACTGTGGCAAAAGCTTAATCAACCGCTCGGTCACAGCTACAGGACAAGTAACCTTGCCGGTCCTAGCGAGAAAAGCAGTGTGGCCTTCCCTATACTGGACGTTTTTGCGCTGAGGCACATAGACTGACATATGATCACTATGTATTGAGACATCACGAAGTGCTATATTCCTAATCTCGTCAATGCGAAAAAAGCCTGCAAAACCAACTAAAAGAATAAATAAAAAACGAAGATCGGAAAGTGAAGCGCTTGAGGCAAAACGCGGAGCAATCGTCTGTACGGTGCTAACCGACAGCGGCTCCTTAGGCTGAACAGGTCGGGCAGGCCTTCTTTTGGCGCCTTCTAACGCAAACTTTACTAAGGGATGGCTAACAGGACAAGCCTCAATACCGGCCATGGCGTGGCCCCACTTAATAGCATAAACGGCAGATTCTATAGAAGATACACCGATGTTATTCTCGGAAGAACGCTTAGCTAGCTCAGAGATAAACAATGCGATATGCAAGGGTTTTGCTGGAATAACGGGAACACCAATCTTCGACAGAGCCCACTCGCGCCAACGCAACCAGCCAGACTTGTACTTCAGCACCGTGGACGGAGCCTCAGCATCTAATTGCAGATCAATAAGGCTTGGAACCATGTCACTCAAAGAAGAATCGGACAATGAGGCTGCCTCAAGCCAAATCCCGCAACAAACAAACAATTACTGCGCTAATGACCAATTTCAGCACAAAATACCGATGAAGGCACAAAACACGCGCGACGAGACCACATTGACTCAAAGCACGCCAGATAAGGCTCAAACTATGCCAATTCAGGCTCAAAATATGCCAAATCAGGCTCAAAAACACTATCCGTGACGGTATCTGTGTTGGGTGAATCTTCATTTACTATGGCTGTTTCAAAACTTAATGACAGCCCTGAAAAGGGATGGTTATATCTCTGTAGAGCAATCCTTGGAGTTATTATGTTTTTTTTTTACACCAACATACTTGCCCTCTTTGGGTCACAGAAGATTGCTAGCATTGGGGGTTTACCTGTACTGTTTACTTATTAATATTGTGATTGAGTACTTTTAAGTTTTATAATATATATACGCATAATCAGTTCTTGTTTTGCCAAAAAATGCTTTCCAAAATATGGGTTTTCTTATTTAAGATGTCAGCTAGAGCCAAAAATTGGCACATGATGCTTGTTAGTTTCAGCCGACGAGAAATTTGGTACATCAAGTACAAACTTGTCCAGTTTTCAATTCCAAACCTTTGTCAAATTCATGCTTGCATGATTTATGCATGCACAGCAAAACATTTTGACATCGTTTCATTTTCTTCAACAGAAGACCTATTTACATAACTTAAAAAAGGGTAAGAAAATACATGTAACTTAAAAAAAATATACATTTCCTTTCGTTAAGTTCCATCATGAGGTCACAGTATTACATCTTTCTGATTGTTGACTGTTGGATTTCCTTTTGTACATGTATCAAATTCATCCATGAGCTGGCTCACAGGAGGCATTGACTATGATTGATAAGAGTGCAGACCCTTCAAAGTATTATTGTACACTGTAGCATCCCATCAACAATGTAGCCAGTTTCAATTAATAAGTTGTTTCATATACCATCTGGAATATTAAGATAAAAAGAACTGCTGACAAATGAAATTAAGCACCACTTTATGGACAGCTCATTATTACAGACAGTTTCCTTTGTCCACAGAGAACCCAAACGCTGTATTAGCTAATAAAATTATTATTTAATAATAATTTAGATGTACATGTAGTAACAATGTATTAGCTTATAAGATAGTTATCTTGAGGTGTAACCGTCGCATCCGACTCGCTTGACAAGCAAGCATTTGATACTGGCAATGTTAACCATCTCTGATTCAAATCCCCTGTAAAACGAATCATAAAGAAACAGGAACACCACACAGGTTATTACATCTTATGTTATTAGCTACTACAGCATAAATGCATCTTAGAATTATTTCATTGGCTTGTACAGCATTCGAGTTCACTGTGTCCAGTCTTTGGGCCATAGCAAAAGGGGACTGCTCTACAATGTAAACTGTAGCTGTAATCAAAATACCAAGCTTTTCAGCATAAAACAACCAAATCTAAATCTAATGTAAAATCAGGTGAAAAAGTCGGCAAAAGGCGATTTGTAGGTTTTTTGATTAAGGGATAGGTAGCATAAATGATGGTCATGGACCGCTTGCGTGTGTATATCCAACAGTGTTTATTTACTGTGCAATATCAGGGCTGTCAAAAAGTTTTTAAGTAGCAGGCTCATAATAAAATAATAGTAGGCGGCTTTGGAACTCGCACCAAAGGCATTTGTTAGAGTCTCAATAGTGTCCCAGACCTTCCACGACATTGCACCGTTCTAATGTGTCACAGATCTAATTACTGTTTAAATATGCATTCAATGTGATTCAAACCTGGGAAACAGATGCTTTGCAATTTTATTCGATGGTACTTATTTTCTGTTAGATCCTGTGGTAGGAGGAGATGAAAGTAGCCAGTGAAGGATGGCTAACTAGCCAGCGGTTTTGGCTTGCTACCTGCCTTTGTTGACAGCCCTGCACTATTCCCCAGAAACAGCAACTCTAAGAATACTTTCCAAAATGCTTTGTTGAAATATAGTTTTAATACTGACTGTTTTTTTTGTAGTGTACATATTTAGCTAATACATCAGTACACTAAGAATGATCAAAACGCTTATAGTTAAAATTACTGTACTGTAATACTTTACCTTCATAGCTTCATTGTTATTATTGTTTGTTTCTATTCCTACAAACTTCTCATCAGGTCTCCATTTTGCATGAATTTAATGTGATATATATTTGAAGGGGTTTTTGTTTCACCATGAAGTAGTTTTCACTTTGTCTTTTTGATATGAAGTTCAGTTTCTTCTTAGTTGTTGGCTAAGACAGTGTTGAAGTATCTGACATGTTAACATACTTTACTTTTCATTTCTCTTCAGAAAAGATTGATTGATCCTGAATCAAACAAAGTGCAGCCTCACAAACAAGATTTTTTTGACGAACAAATTTGTACTCAAGGAAAGCTTATGTCCCTGACATTGTCAATAAAATTTATTAATGGAAAGGTCTGGGTTTTTTCTCCTTTGTAGCACTTTAGACTATATGCATCACTTTTTTAGCCTTTATGTACTAAAAAAATAAAATATAATCAGTATTTTTTCTAACTAACACTTAAATCAAAGTTCTCTTCTTCCAAATATAGTATTCCCCTAATTTTAAAAAATTCATTATCTTATTCAGATCAAGCACAGTAACCATTGAAAAGAAAAAAGAAAAAAAACCTTGCTCGGTCAAAGACGGCTTTAAAGTTTTGACATTAAAATTGCACCCGTTCACAATGAAAAGGCAGACACTACAGTTCATTTAGCTTATGTTAAAGCTTTTTTTTTTATAAATTAGAAAGTCATGCTGGAGAAAACATAAGTTTGCTTTATCTTTTCGGTAAAAAAAAAAAATTATAAAATAACTTCCAGGTGTCTAAGCAATTTCAAAGGACCCATAGTGTCTTATTTCTCCGCTGCATTGAGCTGTGGACAAAGGGAGTTCTTTCTAGTGATCCGGCTTTTATCAGAAATATTGTTGTCCTTCGTGATCGTGAAGAGTGATCGCTTAAACAAGTCCAAAGTTGAATCCTGTAAACCGGCCAAAACGCGAGCATCGCAGGGAACGGATCCCATAGGAATAGGTGAAAAAGGATAATAAAAAGTCTAGGCTATTCTAAAAATATCCGTATATGCATTTGCAACCCATATTAAGCTGCAATTAATCTTCTTACAAACGATGGAGGTATTGCCGCCATTTTGAATTTGGCAAAGTCACGTGGTCGCGCGTCGACCAATCAGACATTTTTCGCTGGTGAATAGTGTTCCAGTGTCAAGGAGACAGTACTGTTTAAGCCAATTCACTACTTCACATTAACCATAATACACCTTGTTTACCCCCTAAAAATTTTGCATAAGAATTGTTTTCAAGTTCTCTTGGGAGCATTGTAAATCCCAACAGGAACTGAAAACAATGCTTATGCAAGACTTTTGGGGGAGTAAAAAAGGTGTATTATGGTAATGTGAAAGAAGCGAATATGTAATCATGTTTATTGATTAGTTGCATAAATTTACCATCATACTTCGAGTCGACCCACCTTTGGCTGTATAAATATGATTTATTAAAACTTTATGAAAATGACAAGACGACTTACTGTTGGTTATAAGAGAGGTTAGGATTCACGTTCACCGCAAACGGCAAATGCCAGACTCAAGTTGAGAATTTCTCAGAATAGAAAATAAGCAGATAAAACCATAAGCAATAAACAGTTAACGAGAAGACTTGGTCACGTGGTACAAATTCACGTCTGCCGTTTGGCGTAAAAGTGAATCTTAATCTCTCCATTTTGTGAAATGGGCCTCGTTGCGAATATCCAGCACATTCACCTCCACTTCGGTGAATAATTGCTAAGGATTATATCTTTTGGTCAATGACCAATGCACACACTCTGAAATCTCTGAGGAGAAAATTAAAGGGTACTGTGGTCAGTCATCGTCTAGCGCGCATCATCGCACGTGACAATAAATCCCCCGTTTTCCGTTTAGAGGGTGGGTAAATGAGAAATAGATGGCGGTCGCGCAACTCGCTTGCTTGTTATAAGAAAAAAATGAACGATAAAACATCTGGAGGACAAGGCTATGTTGTCAACAAAACATGTAAGGATGAAAGGATATTGGTTAGCTGCAGTGTTTTTGGTTGTCTGCTTGCAGACGGGTCCTACGCGCGTGGGCCATGTTTTCGGCTTCTTGAAAAGCTAGTTTACGATGCCTGAAATTTCTGCTGAGAGGTGAAATGATCAGTGTTCCACTACTTTTTTTTTCATTATAAGTATTTTTGTTTTGTTTTGCGCTTTTGTATTTGCTCGTCTGTTTCGAGTGGACAAATATAAGCCACGAGATAAATGTAAAACCTTGAAACAAAGGATCGCTTGAAATCATAGCTTTTAAAAATGTTATCAATATCGACTGACATCTTCTCTTTTAATTTTTTTGAAACAGGTGGCATTTAAGGGATCGTTCAATAATCCAAAACTGAGGTAGTAATTACAAGAATTAATAACCTTCATTCTTAACGAGCAACGATGAAAACATAATAAATAATAATGTGACCTCTCACGCGAAAACGTACACTAATGGCTTTCTGTTAAACGGGTGAAACGCACGGCTGTCGAATGGGTAAGAAACGGCCCACCAAGCCGTTTGAAACGGATGAAACCGAACGGCTGAACGGCTGATAATTTATTCCGAACGGATTGGTATGACGGCTGAACGGCTAGCGAAAAATTTCGAACGGATGGTAATCACGTCTGAACGGCTAAAAAAATTTTCGAACGGTAGACCTGAACGGCTGAACGGCAGGAGTAACATTTCGAACGGATGGTCCTGAACAGCTGAACGGCTCGAGCGCAAGCTGTTGATGTTTTGGTGGGGCGAGCAAAGAATATTAAGTTTTGATTAGCGTATTTCAAAATAATTTCACTGACAAGTACATTACCGGACAAATGTAAGTTTGTCTAATTGTTGGTGACTATTGAAAGTTACCGCTGGCAAACCCCAAGGGATACATAGACGTGTCCCCGAGTCCCAGACATCAACCGAAAGCACGTGTAAACAACTTCTCAGTCAATAAGTTGTTTTACAGCTTGAATCGCATTAAAATATTAAGCGTTCAGTTTTGCATCTTTTCTCTTAGGAAAATTAATAATGAGGCATGAGAAAATAATAGTCTGTCAATGACAAGAGTCTAGAAGATAAGTGAGTAGCGCAACAAAAAAGCGTGAGAACAAAGGATAAACCTCTTCGCCGGCGACACTGACACGCAGTTTACACGGAGAGATAATACCGCCATCAAATTACTATACTCAGTTTTGATCAAACAACTATTTTAATAAATAAACAGGTAGGCATACAAAAGGATTTTTAAAAAAGCATTTTTTCCGAGTCTAAAGTTTCTAGTTTACATAAAAGTTACAATGAACGAACCGGAGTAACTTCTTTGGCTAAATGAAGAATATAAACAAACTTGTTCTAGACAAACAACACAAAAAGAGCGATTAAACGCTTTGATGCTTTTAAATAAAAACTTGCTATGGCCATCACAAATGGAAAACGTGAATAGAAATAATGATAAAAAGCTCAAATCACGATGAATAAATCGGCAGCGGTAAGTATTTTTGAATATCGAATTATGAATGAAAGTAAAGCTTGCATGGTCCGTGCACGGTTCGGCCAACCCTTTTTTTAAATTTTCTGTTCCATGTTGAGCAAACAGAAAGATATGAAATTGACATCTTTTTCGATTAATTAGTTTGCAATGTTACAAGTGTCTAAATTGCTTTTGCTTTAAAAGCACCTTTTTATTGAAATTTTATAATATGACGGCGCCAAATAATTTTTGCACTTAAAAATAATGGTAAAATCTCAAAAAATTGCCAAAATTCCAGAAGTCCTTGTTTCTTTTCTTGAATCCGTAAATCTTATCCCTCCATAACAAAAATTACTCAATATCTTCTTTTTACTGTTTTATGCTATCTTTTTCCAAAAAAAGATAAACAAAATTTGACTTCCGTTTTATCGTTTTTTGTTTTTTCGAAAGAAGAAACACAAAAAACGAAAAACGAAATTCGACTTCCGTTTTATCGTTTTTCCATTTATGTACAAACAAACACAAAAAAAGGAAAAACGAAAAATGACTTCCGTTTTATCGTTTTTCCTTTTATGTACGAGAAAACAAAAAAACGGAAAAACAAAAATCGACTTCCGTTTTATCTTTTTTCGTTTTTTGTACGAACAAACACAACAACGGAAAAACGACAAATGACTTCCGTCTTATCGTTTTTCCTTTTATGTACGAGAAAACACAAAAACGGAAAAACAAAAATCGACTTCCGTTTTATCTTTTTCTTTTTATCTACAGACAAACACATAAAACGGAAAAACAAAAATCGACTTCCCTTTTATCGTTTCTTGGTTTTTCAAAGAACAGACACAAAAAACGGGAAAA
>CALNXK010000178.1:545000-555000 GCA_942486035.1 Porites lobata | reverse complement strand
CTCCTCCCTCGCACCCTTTCTCATATTCTTCATTTCCACGACCGGTACGGTACGGTTTTCCCGCCTCTTTCATCCACAGTCGACTCCCGACAACTCAAACCTTCAGTGGAAATCGAGATCAAAAGAGAATGGAACTACGTCCGCATCTCGAAAACTAAGACGCCCCCCCCCCTAAATTCCCCCACATCTCCGCCGACCCTGTGTAAGATGTGTAAATCTTCTAACCAAATCAGTGAGTCGATAGTGGATACGAATTAGGTTTTTCCTTTCTTCACCGTTAAAATATTCATAACTTCTCACTTTTCTACGCAATTTTTCAATAAAATAAAAAATGAAAAACTATCTGAAAGGGTCTATCGTTAAAGTTTTTCTATTTATCCAAAAAAAAAGGAAAAATGGAAAATTGCTCGCAACACTTATCATATTTTCATTTTTCTTGTTAAAATGGAATTATGGAAAATTAGGCGATAGGTATGATACTTTTCTATTTTTTCATTTTTTGAACAAAATGGAAAAAATGGTGCGAATAAATATGATTTTTTCATTTTTCCGTTTTTCTATTTTTCGCGAAAAACGGAAAAATAGAAAAATGAGTTAAAAATCGGAAATTATTTCATTTTTCTCATTTTCTAACAATAGCAAGAAAATAAAAAATAGCAAAGTATCGCGGGTCCGTGCACACTTCGGCCAATCTAACTTTCCATTTTTCCAACAAAAACGGAAAAAGGACATATTACTTATCCTTATCATATTTACATATTTTAAAGTACGGACAAAAATAGAAAAAAAGAAAATGATCAGGAAATTGATCATTTTTTAATTTTTCTAATTTTGAAGTCCGCTTCAAAAATACAAAAATACTGTAAAGGGCTAAAAGAGATATTTTGCTATTTTTCATTTTTTTGCTATTGTTAGAAAATGAGAAAAATGAAATAATGTTCAATTCCTAACTCATTTTTCTATTTTTCCGTTTTTCGCCAAAAATAGAAAAACAGAAAAATGAAAAAAATTATATTTATTCGCACCATTTTTCTATTTTTTCCATTTTGTTCAAAAAATGAAAAAATAGAAAAAAAGCATACTTGTCGCAATTTTCCACAATTCCATTTTAATAAGAAAAATGAAAAAAATGACAAGTGTTACGAGCAATTTTCCATTTTTCCATTTTTTAATAAATAGTAAAACTTTAAAACGATACACCCTTTCAGACAGTTTTTCATTTTTTATTTTATTGAAAAATGGCGCAGAAAAGTGAGAAGTTATGAATATTTTAACGGTGAAGAAAGGAAAAACCTAATTCGTATCCACTACCGACGCACTAATTTGGTTAGAAAATTTACACAGGGTCGGCGGAGATGTGGGGGAATTGGGGGGGGGGAGGGCTTAGTTTTCGAGAAGCGGACGTAGTTCCATTCACTTTTGATCTCGATTTCCCTGAAGGTTTGAGTTGTCGGGAGTCGACTTGTGGATGAAAGCGGCGGGAAAACCGTAACGTACCGGCCGTGGAAATGAAGAACATTAGAAAGGGTACGAGGGAGGAGGAGAAGGCGTGAAAATTGGTACGGGAAAAGGGGGTGGTAACTCAACGGTTTTCATGCCAGCAACAGTAGGATGTTACTAAAACGGGGAACGGGGAGCGGGGAGCGGGGAACGAGGAACGGAAGTCTGGGAACGAGTTGTCAGCGGAAACCTCCATAAAAATCCAAAATGGCCGGTAAGGATCAAGAACCCGGTAAGATCGATGATAGGGAAGCGTCGAAACAACACTTAAGGTGGCTATTTTACTAATGAACTATATGCTCATGAGGTGCTTGAAATAATACGGAGGTAATAATGTCATGACATTTTTCACCTTTTTGCGTTTTACTAAACAACAAAATATGCTCCAACAGCAGTTGAAAGAAGCTACAGTCGGGACAAAAACTCTCAAAGCACAGCCATATTTGGAACTCAAGCGAATCTATACTGGGTCTAACCCACAAAGCAATGAACCACTTTTGCTTGACGCTTTCGAAGGGTTTTGGCTTAAATACATGCTGAAAGATAACGTAGATCGAAGCAGCCAGGTGTATTTCCTCGACAGTGATAGTGTAGCAGTGGAGCTCCTTCCTAGCTGTAGCGTTTTTTCAAGCCCAAATTAAAACATGTTGGCGATGAGATAAAACTGTCTAATAATATTATATTTACAAACCTATGATGAGAAGTAAGTGCAATTGTATTATTTGAAAAGATAAGATGGATCAGGTTATTTAATACATCAATAAAAGGCAACTTTAAACATATTAACGGGCAATGTGCCAGGAACATCAATCATACCTTGGTCTTAAAGATGTCAGTTGTTTCAAAGCAAATGGCTATGCTGTGGTTATATTTTATTATATCCTAGGTGTAAATTTTGCTTCCCTTTGTTTGGGGGTACGGTAATATGAATTTTATGATAATTATGAGTTCAAAACAAAGAGAATAATACTCACCAAAGAGGCTCTGCCCCAGGGACCAACCCTTTACCCTTTGTATGTACCATTTTAGACAGAAAAGGTACCCCTTTTGTATACCCTCTAGTGACAAATGGTACCCCTTTCACATACCTAATTTTGAACTCTGCATCCCTTTTTAACTGCTGTAAATACACCATCTTTACAATATGAATAAATAGCTAAAACAGGTTTTCTTGTCTCTCACATCCATAAAATGCATCTGTGACTGATCTCATTTTGGTCCCTTTCATATACTTCAACTATAAAAACCCCTTCCCTTTCATGTACCTGAAGCCTGAAAAAGGCTTCAGGCTCTGTTTAGGCCATTATAGTACCCCCTCCTCCTGCACCGAGAACAGTACTTGATACAGCGATATTGCATGGTATGAATTGCACCAAACGTTTCGTGCCCATGAAGAGGTACACTCGCGGGAAAGACCTCTTCACTGGCGTGCTCTTTATTTATTTTGTGCATGTGACTGTTCAACGACCTTCTTCTTTTCCCCTTAATCTCTCTCACGAACCGCTTTTTTTGTGCTGGGACCATAGTGTTGCTGGCATGAAAGCCAATGCTATTGGTACGTGAAAAGGGGGTGGTAACTCAACGGTTTTCCTGCCAGCAGCAGTATGGTCCCAGCACAAAAAAGCGGTTCGTGAGGGAGATTGAGGAGAAGGAGTTAAAAAGAAGGTCGTTCAACAGTCACATGCACAAAATAAATAAAGAGCACGCAGAACAGTACTTGATACAGCGATATTGCATGGTATGAATTGCACCAAACGTTTCGTGGCCATGAAGAGGTACTTTGATTATTTTACGACATTTTTCTTCAAAAGGGAGGGGTTTGGGATCTCATTCTTAGGGGGGCGGGGGGTTAATTGAGGATCTGCAGTGAGTGAGAATGTTGCATTCAATGCAATCCAATGGTTTTGATTCAGGAAAGGGTCGTAAGGGGTATTTTGCAGAAAGACAAATGGCCACTGTACGACTTTAAGGCAGTTACTGATTAGGGTGAGGAAAATGAGTGAATTAGGTTCCATTAGGGTCATTATACTGGTCTATACTGGGCAAACTGACCTGAAACAAATTGTTTTACAAAATAATAAAATGATATTATTTTATTTTCATGGATCAGTGAAACACTTCAATATCGTGAATGCTTGCAGTGTAGTGGATCTAATAATATTAATAGCAGAACCAGATTGTTAAAGTAGTCTTACTAATTATGTGATGACGTGGTCAATAACATTTTTCAAAGCAGTCACCTCTATCAAAGGAAATAGAAGAAGTCTGCACACAAGCTACTTGACTACTTCGATGTATGTTATCTATCATGGAAAAGTAGTTCATTGCTTTGTGGGCTAGACTCAGTATAGATTCGCTTGAGTTCCAAATATGGCTGTACATGTGCTTTGAGACTTTTTGTCCCGATTGGCTTCTTTCAACTGCTGTTGGAGCATATTTTGTTTCCTACGGATAATTGTTTAGTAAAACGCAAAAAGGTGAAAAACGTCATGAACTTATTACCTCCGTATTATTTCAAGCACCTCATGAGCATATAGTTCAAGAAAAATAACGCCGTCGTCGGTTAAGTTTGTTTCGACGGTTCTCTATCATCGATCATCGGCCATATTGGATTTTTATGGAGGTTTCCGCTGACAACTCGTTCCCAGACTTCCGTTCCCCGTTCCCCGCTCCCCGCTCCCCGTTCTTCGTTTTAGTAACATCCGCAACAGTATGATCCCAGCACAAAAAAAGCGGTTCATGAGAGAGATTAAGGGGAAGGAGTTAAAAAGAAGGTCGTTGAACAGTCACATGCAAAAAAATAAATAAAGAGCACGCTAGTGAAGAGGTCAGACCCTTTTAAATGAAATAGATGCTCAAAAGTAGACTGCTTAGCCTGCCGAAATAACGGATCTTGCCGCAGAACGGGTGATTTAGGATTGCAAGAGTAAAGTATGTTGAATTTGAATTGTTATTATGGAGGAGAAACATAACGAGGCGCCTATTATACACTCGCGGGAAAGACCTCTTCACTGGCGTGCTCTTTATTTATTTTGTGCATGTGACTGTTCAACGACCTTCTTCTTTTCCCCTTAATCTCTCTCACGAACCGCTTTTTTTGTGCTGGGACCATAGTGTTGCTGGCATGAAAGCCGTTGAGTTATCCCCCCCCCTTTTCCCGTACCAATTTTCACGCCTCCTCCTCCTCCCTCGTACCCTTTCTAATATTTTTCTTTTCCAGGACCGGTACGGTACGGTACGGTTTTCCCGCCGTTTTCATCCACAGTCCACTCCCGACAACTCAAACCTTCAGGGAAATGGAGATCAAAAGTGAATGGAACTACGTCTGCATCTCGAAAACTAAGCCGTCCCCCCCCTCAAGCCCCCTCACATCTCCGCCGACCCTTTGTAAATCTTCTAACCAAATTAGTGAGTCGATAGTGGATACGAATTAGGATTTTCATTTCTTCACCGTTAAAATATTCATAACTTCTCACTTTTCAGCGCCATTTTTTTCAATAAAATGAAAAATGAAAAACTGTCCGAAAGAGTGTATCGTTAAAGTTTTTCTATTTATCCAAAAAAAAAGGAAAAATAGAGAATTGCTCGCAACACTTGTCATATTTTCAATTTTCTTGTTAAAATGGAAGTATGGAAAATTAGGCTATAGGTATGCCCTTTTTCTATTTTTTCATTTTTTGAACAAAATGAAAAAAATGAAAAAATGGTGCGAATAAATATCATTTTTTCATTTTTCTGTTTGTCTGTTTTTTGGGAAAAACGGAAAAATAGGAAAATGATGTAGGACTCGGAGATTATTATATTTTTCTCACTTTTCTAACAATATCAAGAAAATAAAAACAGCAAAATATCGCTTTTAGACGTTTACAGTATTTTTTGTATTTTTGAAGCGGACTTCAAAATTAGAAAAATGAAAAAATGATCAATTTTCCTGACCATTTTCTCTTTTTCTATTTTTGGCTGTACTTTAAAATATGTAAATATGATAACGATAAGTAATATGTCCTTTTTCCGTTTTTGTTGGAAAAATGAAAAAATAGATCGGCCGAAGTGTGCACGGACCCACAAGCCGTTCGAACGGATGGATGATTTTTGTGAACGGATGACCAAACCGCTCGAACGGATGCAAATTTTTCCGAACGGGTACACTAGCCGTTCGAACGGTTGGGCATTTTTTGTGAACGGATGACACAGCCGTTCGAACGGCTTGACTTCCTTTTTAAACGGATCGCCCAAGCCGTTCGAACGGATGCAAATTTTTTCTGAACGGATGAGAAACGGCTTGTGAACGGATTTCCGTTCGAAAACGGGAAGCCGTTAGTGTACGTTTTCGCGTGAGAGGTCACCTGTCTTTTATTATATTATTTTATTAAGTTAACATCTATATAACCTGAGATCAGGCTCTATTTACGTTTCGCTTATTCTGGCGGGAAAAACGACTACGTAAGAGGGAATGTATGGAGGCTACTAAAATTGGGCCTGATCTCAGGTTAGTATCAGTGTTTTATTTTGTTTCAGTTGTTGATAATGGTCACATCCTGACCGAAAAGACGAAAGAAAGTCGTGAGTAAATGGTGGAAGCCAACAGTTTTCTCTCTTTCAGTGTTTTGTGTCTGTCCTTTTATGATACAGCTCCTTTCCAGCAAAAATCTCGCGACACAGGCTCCCAAATTTGCTTAGATGCGATCAGGTTGTACTTGCTTTTCAAGGCCCTTTGGGTGGGGTTTAACGTTTTTCCTCATAGTAGAAATACAACGGAACTGTTAGTTCTTTCAGTATTTGCTCTGTATTTTAGTTAGTAGTTAGTAACGTAGTTATAGTTCTGCAGCATATTGGTTTTTGTAAATGTCAAGCGTGTGTGTGTTTTTAATAAAGTTGTAAAAAAAAAAAAAGAAATGCAACGAAACATTAGGGTGTCTGACCTAGAAATGGGTCTTCACATTTAAGACATTTCTTAGAACAGAATATTGAAGCTGAGCGCTCAAAACCATGATTTTTGTCAGCGAACGGTTTTTTTGCTAATCTTTACTGAAACGATTGGCCAAAATCTAGAATTGTGTATTATTTTGAATGCATGATCTTTTTAAAGGGTTTAATTTCAGCTGGCTGGTTCAATACTTATCTCACTAAACCGGCTAATTGCAGTTAGTAATTACGTTGGATCGGCAATTTAAACAAAACACACGAATGCAAAATTAAACCTATAACGCTGGAAACAGCTGTTCAGTAAAATGTATACATCATGCTGTTAGATTTTAAACGTCTCATTTTCTTAAATAGTTCTTGACTTTTTCCACCAGAGCAAACAGAGGAAAGAGCGCTAGTCTTTGCAGCTGCTGAAAATAAGAGAACAATAATAACTATTTAGTTTTCTTTGAATAATTATATCAGTCCTGCAAACCTGGATAGAAAGGAAGCATTTCCAAAGGGGTATGTTTAGCGGAGTCTGATTCTCCTTGAATGCTTTAAAATAATGTAACCACTTGCCAAAAGCTACTAGCAATCTGACGGACAATCGGCAAACAATGAATGAGGAATGCTTGCTCGTTTGACCATTTTCCCGCCACCAACACACACTCTTATGAATATTTACCGATCTCTTATCGCACTTTCTTTAACCGGTGGCTTGAAAGTTTGGGCGAAGCATGTAACACGAGCTCTCCAATTCTATTTTTACTCAACCGTACTGAATCAAGTTGCAGTCCTCTATCGGCCAATGCCGGTGTTTTACCTTACAATTTCCCTACTGTGAACTAACAGTCAACTAGGACACCAGACCCAGAAATACACATAGCTTTATAGTATGCAAGATCTTTTTAAGACATTTCGGATATTCACCCTTAGTCTACACGACTGATCATCTGCTTCCAACGAATTCCCACCAAAATCTCCTAACCTTAAAGTCCACTTATTAAATTCATTCACTAGAGCTGGAGGAAAAATATGGAATGAGATGCCTATAACACACTGTAAAATCTTCCGACAAATGCATTTAAAAGGAGAATAAAAAATTTCTTGACATCCTAACATTAGAAAATCCTACAGATGTCGATGGAGAGCTAAACCGGAGAGCTATGTCTCTTTTTAAATCCTCCTCCTGTAAATATTTTTGCTTTTTTTTGTCCGTTTAGCGTGTTTAGTGCTTGCTTTATATCCTAGCTTATATTTGAACATAATTTCGCCGCTTATTTATTAAATTTAATAAGCGCAGCCCTTACGGTTTCAATACGAACTTCCATGCCAAAATACTACTAGTTGTTCCACTTAACTTCAAATGTCATATGCGCACCAAATTCCTATTAGGCTATTTTGCTAGCAACAAGAACTTAAACATCTGCCAGATAAAAAAATGAGGACCTGCACAAGTAAGTGCTATCAGTCATTAGTAAAATCCAGCTAGTGGTCTATTATCAATGCTGCGTTTTGATTGGTCGAGCTACTACTAGGCTATATGTTATAGCCCACTAATCGCGTTTTGCTAGCTAAACTTGTTTTATCTCAATATTTTTGACCAACCAGTTGGATTTTACTAAAACAATTATTCCTCTCGCCCTCATGGCCTCTGAGTCAATAGCCCTTTCGGCCTTCGGCCTGACTCAGAGCTCATTCAGGCTCGAGGAATAATTGTTAAATGTAAGATCATTTAGATAGACTGCATTCGAAAGACCCTTGAAAATGGACGCATAACAGAACGGGTGCGTGATGATGAATAACCCAGCCTTGGAGCGTTGGTCCTTGTGTGGAGCGAATCTAAGGATTGTGTTGTACACAGTATGTCGAATTGTTGGGCTACGCTATTGGTGAAAAAATGGTTAAATTAGTGTTTCCAAAATTTGTAAGAGCGTTATGCCTTTCTTAGACCGATTAAGGGATAGTGCTCGTTCGTAGTTGGACCTCTTTATGGCTTCCAATTCATCTTGTAAGCTCAGTTTATGAAAGTTTTTTCACTTATTCTAATCTTATGTTTTTCCATCGTATTACAGGTTCAGCCAAGGCATCCTTCATTTACAGTATGTCTAACCCAGCTGATGTTGTCATAACAACATTAACGTCCATATTTCTAATAACCACCATCGTTGGAAACCTTCTTATTTGTGCCATTGTATTCAGAAATCGTGACATGAGGTGAGTGCAGTTCTCCTTATTCTGCGAAACAGACGTAGAATTCTCTTAGACCGCGGGACTCTAAGGACGAGCAACAGGTACCCAAAGAGCGCGGTTTAGTTTCCGCCTTGTAATAGTTTGATAAAAGTTTGGGTTGAAATTATTACATTTATTAATGACCACATAACAGACTCAAACGTCATCTTACAGAAGTATTCGATGTTGTTCGTGTTCATCTGGTTCAATGTCGAGTACATAGCCCTTTTTATCTTTCCATAAGCACGGAGTGGGAAAAAATATCTAGCCGGAGGCCGATTATTAAAAAGTTTGTCGGTTCACGGAACCCAGCTGTAAGAGTCACACTTCAGTTACATCGTATTATCACTAAATTTTCCAAATTATATAGCCAGTTCCAAGGAGAAAAATTTTCTTCGGTAGTTTTCAGCAAATCGTGATCAAAATTGGCAGCCATGTTGACGTTTGACGAATTTTCGCTAACTGGTTCCAGTCAAAAGTTGAAAAACCCGTGGAAGAGTCTATTGAGCAGAAACTGCTAAATGATCTTCCAAAAAGAAAGGAAAAATAAAGGAATACCTCCTTAATCGTGCCATAAAGTGGATCAATCTTAATTTCCTCACTTGACAGGATTACTATAAATTTCCTACTCGTGAATTTGGCAGTGGGGGACATTACCTACGCGACTTTTAACATACCACAGTTAGTTATCAGTCACATCAACGGACATCCGGAAGGAATGGCGGGGAGAGTTTTATGCATCTTCAGAAATGGACTCTTGGCCTGGGTTGGAGAAGGTGCTTCGCTCTTCACCCTTGTTGCCATCGCAACGGAACGTTACTATGCCGTCATATATCCTCTTGGTAACAAAAGAAAGCTGACAATGCGCAAGCTAAAGGTAACCTTTTCTGGAAGCACTGCAGTGTTGACCTCCAATCCAATATTTTCCAATTATCGCACATTTTTTAAATCCCCCACGAATTTTCATTCATTTAAAACATTCGAAAAATCATCTAAAAATTCTTAAACAATTGTTGACCCAAGGACTTTGACCTAATAGCAATACACACGCTGACGTTACTTACTGATATTACTTTACCGAGTGGAAATTATTTTTGTTCTCTTATTGTACCAATCTTAACGTGCTTGAAGATTCAATAGATAATTTGTATTCCAGAAAAGCTTTAAAGATTAAGAAACAAACTGGTTCCCTTTCTTTGTCTGCGGTGTAGATGTTACAGGTCAAAATCAAATTCAGGCTAACTTTTTTAACCTAGGTTGATTCTCAATTTCCTTTGTCTCCTAGCCTTAATTATTGAAAAATTAGGGCTAGGAGAATTAAGAATCAACCAAGGTTAAAATTTTTTAACCTGAATGTAAT
>CALNXK010000178.1:530000-540000 GCA_942486035.1 Porites lobata | reverse complement strand
CTTTCTTTCTTTAAAAACATTTCTTCGGATAATTTTCTCTGTTATTTTTAAGAGCATCCAATCATCAACTTGTTGACGAAATGAATTACATTGAATTTACTGTTTTAAAAGCTTTCACATCTGAATTCAAACTTCGCCCCTATCAAAGCCTTCAATGGAACGTGTGTGCGGCTCACGTCAATAACTTTTCCAGTAATTTGGTCGAGCGTGTTGATTTCAGTGACTCGAGAGTGGCGCTACTGTGGGCTGGTTTAGAAGTTTTTCCTCGCGTTACAGTTTCGTTACACATTCTATATACCGCAAACCAAGAGACTGAGGGCTCGCAAGATCGGCTTACAATATAAAATAGGGAAAGGGAGGAAACAAATTTGGTACCGATTTTCGAATCCCTGAAACGCAAATGGAAATTGAATGAAATTTGTCCTTTTATATACTCGGCACTTTTGCCTTGATCGCCCTTCGGGCGACGTGCCGTGCGCCAGCGAGGATATGGCTTGCGGTTATTGATTTTCAAAATGGCGAACAACAAAGTCGATCTGGGTCAGATAAGAAGCGAAGAAATCGTTTACAGTAGATTCATAAAGATCCCATTGGGCTAATTAATCGTGCTAAGCGACAGGTATAGACATTTTTCAAGGTGAGACTTAAAATGAGTAGTTCATTTATTCACACGAAACTCCTCTGAGCCCTTTGCATTAAGCAAAAATTATGTTATCATTGTTGAAATTAAAACCCCAGACTAAAATGTTAAAATCTTTACCCCTTTTCAGACCAAAACGGCGCAAACACCCTACCCGATGAGGCGGCACATACCTATATGGCAGATATAGGGCAGTCCCCACGGGATTTTATCATCCCCTTCAATAATGAAATAAATCTCATTCTACAGGTAAAGTAAAGGAAAGGAAATTTGCTAGAAAATGGAAATAAGAATCGATGAAACTTACCATGTGGTGAGTTGTTGTCCTCAATAGGTACACGAAGTTTCGGGTTAAATAGTCTCATTCATCTTTCTTGCCACTATACTATGTAGGAAAGATGAGACTATTTTTCTTTATAAAATAACTGAGATAGTACGCGTGATCTGATTGGTCAAAAACCTATGGTTTATTATACCGGTAAACCCATAGAAAAAGGCATCCGGACCACGAGCCATAAACAAAACCGGATTGATCTGCAAACAACGATTTTAGAACGGCTAAAAAACAGAACAAGTTACTTACCCAGCCCTTCTTAATATTAAAAGCGTTGGTTTCCGCATTTTATTACTGAGCCTCACAATTCGCTACTGCCATAGCTTTAGAAGTTATAAAGTACAAAGCTGGAAAACAGTTTACATTTTACGACGATGCCAATCGCAGAGAAAGACAACAACTGTGTGAATTTCTGGTGAGAGTCTCTAGGAAAACTTAACCATGTGCCAACCAGCAACAAAACGGATAGTTTTAGCATTCTTGATTTATTTTACGTCAAAATAAAATTCCTTAATGAAAGAAATTGCTCCAAAAAGAGATCTCTGATCAAGATATGGTACAAAATCGCCCGCTGTAGGTTCAGTAAACAAGCTGCCAACGATGATGAAAGATGTCAGAGTTTCGGGCTGGTTTTTTCCAACATTTGCACAAATTATTCGGTGATATCGATGCCATAACCTACCTCAAACCACCTGACTTCACGAATCGACAAATATTAACGCCAATATGTGGCTACGGCAAAGAAACCTTTGACCACTGACATATTTCCATCGGTCGCTGTACGTGCATATAAAGTTACATGTGACAACTTCGCAAATGCAGCCACGTCGTTACCGCAGCATTTCTTGATCATTATAAAGTCCAGAAAACAGATCTTAAACCACTGCGGCTTGTAAAAAGTGAATGAAGTCCTCCATTACAATAGCTGTCAGTTCCGTCTGTAACAATGAAATTCTTACGGATCGACTCAACAAAATACAGCTACGTACAGTCTGATGTCCAATTAATTTCTACTTCTTTAGTAAACAAACCATGAACTTATTCTTTCATTCTACGTTCGCATGAATTTGTGTTGACTTTTCCTGTAAAACAGCTTTCATAAGTTATCATGTAATGAGTGCAAAAACTCGTGTTTTGAAGTGCTGCTGTTTGTTGTTTGACTGAACTGAGTTTTCTGAGTTTTGAGAAAGTTCAACGCTATTAAATCGAGAGTTATGATTGGCTTATGATGACTTTAGAGAGAAGACGTGACTTGATCACGGTACTAAAACCATATTTTTTACCTAAAAGACTCCATTCTACGAGACGTTATTTCATAAAAGCAATAGACCACACTTTCTATGGGTTTTGATTTACAAGCTTTTCTCCTGTTCTCCCAACATCCCGCGTGGGTTATCACGCCGGTAAACCCATAGAAAGTGTGGTCTATTGCTTAAATAAACTTCGTGTGCATATTAAGGTCACCAACAACTCGTCACCTGGTAAGTTTCATCGATTTTTATTTGCATTTTCTAGCAAATTTCCACACCTAAACTTCGCCCCATATGTTCTCTATATTTACTCATTTTATGAAACCCGTACGAGACACAAATAGTGAGCCTGTGTTACTTGTGGTGAAAACGCCCTATAGTCCTATTAGCTTGTATGTTTTTTCTTGTATGAATTCAACCTATTTGCTTACAATTGAAGAGCGACGGGAAAGAGAAAGAAGAGAAAGGCAAAGAGCAAGAATAAACAGGCCAAGAGCTAGCGAAGAGGAATCATGTGGAAAATTTATGCGGCATCTGAAGACTTGTTTACTGGTAGCTGAAGCTGACAGAGTTTTGTGTCACCTTCTTATCTTTTAGCCGTCTTTTTGCACTGCATCTGCAAAATGAAATGCAGCTGCTATCAAGATTCTTTTGTTATTCTTGGCTGGCTCGTCTATTGGGTTTTTGGTTGAGAAATGCGCCGCCTGACAAAACGTAATCGGAAATCATCGTTTTCAAAAATAAGCTTCTCTTAGTACTTCGCCTTGCTGGATGCGTAAGAGGGTTGAAAAGTCCTTAGCGTTTCTGGCCTTACTTGATGGCTTTCACGAGCTGCATCTCCACCGGTAAACTTGAATAATTATGTTGCATTTGATGTTTGTTTGTTTGTTTGTTTTTTTGGTTTCATAAGTCGAGCATTGTTTCTGCCGTCAATTAACTCACTTTTGTAAGATTTGAGACCGTGATCTGACCTTTGTAGTAGTACAGAACTTAAAAAGTGTTCAGACATTTTCTGGCCACGACTCTAAAGAAAACGTTCTGAAGAATACTTAGTTATCCTACCGATTGTACAAAGGAAGTTTTGAGCGATATTCTTGCCTCCGGTTCATCTTGAAAAAGAGCAAACACGGCGAAGCCGGATTAAAACTTAAGCTTAAATCTGCAAAGTTTTGTTCATGGCTCAGGATTTTCTGAGACACTTCACTCTCATTACTTGTCTTCGTGAATGAAAATTGTTGTCTGGATTGTTTGTCAAGACTCTTTCTTATCGTGCTTATCGCTTTGCCGGTTCTTTTCAGTCGTACAAGAACATCGCATGCAGGAGTCCTCAAAATGCCGCGTGTATCAAATTCATATGGTGTTCTGGAAGTAAAATGCAAACGAAAATGATTCTGAGGCCTCTTCCTACTATTATTCATTCAAACACCAACAGCTCGCACTGCAAGTTTGCCGCTTGGCAAAATTCAGAAGTTGCTAGGCGGATGGGTGACTTTGGAAAGTGAATTAAAATATGATTTTTCGAACGTTTTTGGTCAAAGCCCATTATTGCCCTGCATACTCCATAAACAGCAGAATGAACTGACTGAACAGTCCCGCCTAATGGTGAATTCGTATGTGTAATCAAATGGTGACGAGTGAAATTAGGGAATAATTTCACGCGCGTTTAGTCCAAAGCCTTCAGGCGAGGGAAATTATTAGGATTTGGACAAAACGCAAGTGAAATTATTCCCTAATTTCACGAGTATACCATTTGATTACCTATTAATATCATGGGTGACGAATTACGTTAGCAATCTTGGATTTTTGACATGTTTATCCTGGATCGTATCGATCGCGAACTTCACTCTCTCAAATGTTTAGACCTTAAATTTGGCTTATAAAGTTCAGAATTTTTCAGACTTTTTCGGCAAAATACCTGTTAGAATCCTTCTGATGTTCTCTTGTGTGTTCAGGTTTTCTAAAGCGTCTTTTTGTGCCCTGACAATTTCATTCACGGCATTTTAAAACTTCGTCGCCATCTTGAGACTAAGACGTACGGAAGGGTTGCCATGGCAATTTCGTAATTTCACATGTGAAATTACAAATTAACGCTGAAATTTCGCGCCAAAATTAAGGAGTAATTTGTCACCTATGATATTATCTATATAAAAACTTTTTATGGTGTTGTCATTTTTATAATTTGTTGTGGAAGGGAAGAGCGTGCTTCGATTGTCCTGAATATTGAATGCGTGCAATTTATCTTGTAAGATTATTCTGTAAAAAAAACTGCAGAATTATAAGGGCAAAAATGACATTGTCATATGTCTTAACGACAAGCAAACAACGCCTGATAGTTCTGTTTACCTCAGAGGTGATGTAATTACGGCTGGTTTACGCGCTACCAGATTTGTGAAGTAAACTTGTAGCGTGCCACAAAAAATCCGGCCTGATATTTCATTTTGGCTTTTCTTTTAGACAGACAAAACAGATAAGTTATAACGTGCAAATTGGCTGCCACCGAGGACTATCGTGTCTTAACGGCCTTTATAGCATAAAATTCATATGGCTTTCCCCAGTTAACTGATTTGTGGCCCTGGCTAAATCTATATATTAAAACTTGTTAGTTAAACAGGTTTTCAAGGTAATTGTTGATTTTTGTAACGTTTAATGAAATGCTTGCGCCGGACATTTGTTAGACAAGAAGATTTAAGCTGTCTTGCAAAAAATATCGTTGCTGACGTTAAGTTACACAGCGAATAAAAAACGCGCACAACCGAAACGGCAAAATGAACAAAATGAACGAGACAGCCTCTTCACTTTGACATCAGCGCGGGTTCAAGTGTTGAAAGGAATCTCTAGAAATTGGGTCGGCCAAACACTTTACAAATCCAAGGGAGACATTCTTTGGTTTCGAGTGGTATAGTGCTCCAGCCTCAAGGAGGCAGTACTGTTTAAGCCAATTCACTACTTCACATTTTAAAATAACTAAAATGGTACGCGCGCTCTGATTGGCCGAGAGGAGTGTTTGCATGAGAGTTTGTAAACATGGTTGTGGGGTAAAGATGTTTTGTTTTTCGCGCGCTAATCACGCAAGCACGAATTTGAAAACGTTTTCGAGTTGAAAACTCGGCAAGTTTACTTTATTTACCGATCCCTTTGTCGGCTGAAACTTGGAAAATCCTTACAAAGAAGGTGTGTCAATTTTTTTCCGCTTAAGCTGACATTTTAAGCGAGAAAACTCTGTATTTTGGAAAGTATCTTCTTGCAAAACAAGAACTGATTACGCGTGGAAGACTTCGTGGACAAGACTTTGCAACTGGTAAGAATTTCTCTTTTAATCAGTGCCATACAAGGAGTTTTGCGTTTTTTCTCGGGAAAGTTATTTTATAAAAGCAAACTTCGTCACGGGTTTGCATAACTGTCGAGAATTTTCTCAGCCCCTCTCGTGTTGATATTGGGCTATGCAAACACGAGAAACGTTTTCTATTGCTTAATTAACCATAAGAAACCTTTTTTACCCCCCCCCAAATTTTGCATAAGAATTGTTTTCAAGTTCTCTTGGGAGGATTATAAATCCCAACAGGAACTGAAAACAATGCTTATGCAGGACCTTTGGGGGAGTAAACAAGGTGTATTAAGGTAATGTTAAAAAAGCGACTTTGTAATCATGTTTATCTATTAGTTGCATAAATTTACCATCATACTTCGAGTCGACGCGCCTTTGGCTGTATAAATATGATGTATTAAAACTTCATGAAAATGACAAGAAGACTTACTGTTGGTTATTAGAGAGATTAAGATTCACGTTCACCGCAAACGGCAAACGCCAGACTCAAGTTGAGAATTTCTCAAAATGGAAAATAAGCAGCTAAAACCGTAAAAAAAAAAACATAAAACCAGTCCCGAACGACTCCTATGGTTAAAACTTGCATAAAACTACTTATTTTTTTCTGTAGAAGCAATAAAGAGTTAACGGAAAATATAGGGGAGACTTGGTCACGTGGTACAAATTCACGTCTGCCGTTTGGCGTAAAAGGGAATCTTAATCTCTCCATTATGTGAAATGGGCCTCGTCGCGAATATCCAGCACATTCACCTTCACTTCGGAGAATAATTGTTAAGGACGATGTCTTGTGGTCGATGACCGATGCACACACTCTGAAATCTCTGAGGAGAAAATGAAAGGGTACTGTGGACAGTCATCGTCTAGCGCACATCATGGCATGTGACAATAAATCCCCCCTTTTCCGTTTAGAGGGCGGGTAAATGAGAAATAGATGGCGGTCGCGCAACTCGCGTGCTTTTTAAAAGAAAATAATGAACGATAAAACATCTGAAGGAAAGGGCTATGTTGTCAACAAAACATGTAAGGATGAGCGCGCGGATATTGGTTAGCTGCAGTGTTTTTGGTTGTCTGCTTGCAGACGGGTCCTAGGCGCGTAGGCCATGTTTTTGGCTTCTTGAAAAGCTAGTTTACGATGCCTGAAATTTCTGCTGAGAGGTGAAATGTTCAGTGTTCCACTGCTTGTTTTTCATTATAAGTATTTTTGTTTTGTTTTGCGCTTTTCTGTTTGCTCGTCTGTTTCGAGCGGACAAATGTAAGCCACGAGATAAATGTAAAACCTTGAAACAGAGGATCGCTTGAAATCATAGCTTTTAAAAATGTTCTTAAGTTATCATTATCGACTGACATCTTTCTCTTTTAATTCGTTTGAAACAGGTGGCATTTAAGGGTCTTTCAATAATCCAAAACTGAGGTAGTAATTACAAGAATTAATAACCGTCATTCTTAACGAGCAACGATGAAAACATCATAAATTAACATCGATATAACCTGAGATCAGGCTCTATTTACTTTGCGCTTTTTAAATAAAATTCCGGCGGGAAAAACGACTACGTAAGAGAGAATGTATGGAGGCTGCTAAAATTGGGCCTGATCTCAGGTTAGTATCAGTGTTTTATTTTGTTTCAGTTGTTGATAATGGTCACATCCTGACCGAAAAGAAGAAAGAAAGTCGTGAGTAAATTGTGGAAGCCAACAGTTTTCTCTCTCTCAGTGTTTTGTCTGACTCGTCCCCAGTCGTCTCTCTTGAGAAAGGAGAGAAGCGACTGGGGACGAGTCAGGTGTTTTGTGTCTATCCTTTTATGATACAGCTCCTTTCCAGCATGAATCTCGCCACACAGGCTACCAAATTTGCTTACATGCGATCAGGCTGTACTTGCTTTTCCAGGCCCTTTTTGGTGGGGTTTAACGTTTTTCGCCATCGTAGAAATACAACGGAACTGTAGTTCTTTCAGTATTTGCTCTTTATTTTGGTTAGCGTTTCTGTATCATATTGGTTGTTCTGTCAGTATTTTCTCTGTACTGTAGTTATAGTTCTGCAGCATATTGGTTTTTGTAAATGTCAAGCGTGTGTGTGTTTTCAATAAAGTTGTAAAAAAAAAAAGAAATACAACGAAACTATGACATTAGTGTGTCTGACCTAGAAATGGGTCTTCACATTTAAGACATTTCTTAGAACAGAATGTTGAAGCTGAGCGCTCAAAATCATGATCTTTGTCAGCGAACGGTTTTTTTTTGCCAATCTTTACTGAAACGATTGGCCAAAATCTAGAATTGTGTATTATTTTGAATGCATGATCTTTTTAAAGAGTTTAATTTCAGGTGGCTTGGTTCAATACTTATCTCACTGAACCGGCTAATTGCAGTTAGTAATTACGTTGGATGATTTCCAATAGCTTCTTGCGGCGATTTGAACAAAACACACGAATGCCAAATTAAACAAACCTATAACGCTGGAAACAGCTGTTGAGTAAAATGTATACATCATGCTGTTAGATTTTAAACATCCCCTTTTCTTAAATAGTTCTTGACTTCTTCCACCAGAGCAAACAGAAGAAAGAGCGCGGAATTGGAATTCCGGAAGCCATTTTTCAGGTATTTTATACGCTAGTCTTTGCAGCTGCTGAAAATAAGCGAACGATAATAACTATTTACTTTTCTTTGAATAATTATGTCCGTCCTGCAAGCCTGCATAGAAAGGAAGCATTTCCAAAGGGGTATGTTTAGCGGAGTCTAATTCTCCTTGAATGCCTTAAAATAATGTAACCACTTGCCAAAAGCTACTAGCAATCTGACGGACAATCGGCAAACAATGAATGAGGAATGCTTACTCGTTTGATCATTTTCCCGCCACCAACACACACTCTTATGAATATTTCCCGATCCTTTATCGCACTTTCTTTAACCGGTGGCTTGAAAGTTTGGGGGAAGCATGTAACACGAGCTCTCCAATTTATCTATTTTTACTCAACCGTACTGAATCAAGTTGCAATCCTCTATTGGCCAATGCCGTTATTTTACCTTACAATTTCCCTGGTGCGAACTAACAGTCAGCTATGACATCAGACCCAGAAATACACATAGCTTTATAGTATGCAAGATCTTTTTAAGACATTTCGGATATTCACCCTTAGTCTACACGACTGATCATCTACTTCCTACGAACTTCCCACCAAAATCTCTTACCCTTAAAGTTCACTTCTTAAATTCATTCATTAGAGCTGGAGGAAAAATATGGAGCGAGATGTCTATAACACACTGTAAAATCTTTCGACAAATGCATTTAAAGGAGAATAAAAAATTTCTTGACATCCTAACATTAGAAGATCCTACAGATGTCGATGGAGAGCTAAACCGGAGAGCTATCTCTCTTTTTAATTTTAGATTGAAAGCATTTCTCTTTGGCTGATTCTCCACCTGTAAATATTTTTGCTGCTTTTTGTCCGTTTAGCGTGTTTTGTGTTGCTTGCTTTTTATCCTAACTTATATTTGAACATAATTTCGCCGCTTATTTATTATATTTAATAAGCCCAGCCCTTACGGTTTCAATACGAACTTCCTCGCCAAAAATACTACTAGCTGTTCCACTTAACTTCAAATGTCATATGCGCACCATATTCCTATTAGGCTATTTTGCTAGCAACAACAACTTAAACATCTGCCAGATAAAAAAATGAGGACCCACACAAGCAAGTGCTATCAGTCATTAGTAAAATCCAGCTAGTGGTCTATTATCAATGCTGTGTTCTGATTGGTCGAGTTACTATTAGGCTATATGTTATAGCCCACTAATCGCGTTTTGTAGCTAAACTTGTTTTGTCTCAATATTTTTGACCAACCAGTTGGATTTTACTAAAACAATTATTCCTAACGCCCTCATGGCCTCTGAGTCAATAGCCCATTCGGCCTTCGGCCTGACTCAGAGCTTATTCGGGCTTGAGGAATAATTGTTAAATGCAAGATCATTTAGATAGACTACATTCGAAAGACCTTGAAAATGGAGGCATAACAGAACGGGTGCGTGATGATGAATAAACCAGCCTTGGAGCGTTGGTGCTTGTGTGGAGCGAATCAAAGGATTGTCTTGTACACAGTATGTCGAATGGTTGGGCTTCGCTATTGGTGAAAAAATGGTTAAATTAGTGTTCCCAAAATTAGTAAGAGCGTTATCCCTTTGTTAGACCGATTGAGGGCTACTGCTCTGTCGTAGTTGGACCTCTTTATGGCTTCCAATTCATCTCTTAAGCTCAGTTTATGAACGTTTCTTCACTTATTCTAATCTTATGTTTTTCCATCGTATTACAGGTTCAGCCAAGGCATCCTTCATTTACAGTATGTCTAACCCAGCTGATGTTGTCATAACAACATTAACGTCCATATTTCTAATAACCACCATCGTTGGAAACCTTCTTATTTGTGCCATTGTATTCAGAAATCGTGACATGAGGTGAGTG
>CALNXK010000178.1:512500-525000 GCA_942486035.1 Porites lobata | reverse complement strand
TCAGTCGAATAGAACGGCCGTTTCTGAAAACAAAACACAAAAATATAGAAACGGTTTAGCAAAATTTTGAATGTATTCTAATGTATTTATACTTTATGAATTGAGTTCGGCACAGCGGTAGCACGACGTTTGAAACCAAGTCGAGCTACTGCCGTGTAGCACGACTTGGTTTCAAACATCTCGCTACTGCCGTGCTAAAGTCGAATTTAATTCGAGCAACTGAGCTCGGCACGGCAGTAGCACGACGTTTGAAACAGGCCTTACTGTCAGTAATTTTGCCCTTGAAAAGTTTGCCGCGTGTGTACAAGATGTGATGGTTTATTTTGTTGTGGTTGGTTAATGTTTGTTGTACAGATATTGTCGAGTTTCTTTTCAAAGTGGTAGTTATAGTAATGACATCATAAGCAATACCAAGAAGCAGCCCTTATTTTCTTTCATTTGGAATTTCTCAGAATAACTGCACTTACCAAAACCTTACATTGTCAAGGTTAGTCGAGGGGATGATGACCTCGACATATTTTGTTTTACAGCTAATAATTCCTGGCTCATGGATCCTCGCAGTGATTATTAATATTCCAGAATTTATCAAGCAAAACTTTGTGGAGGAACAAAATCCCAACTATTGTATTTACGATTACGACTGGCCACAAGAATGGATGGAAAAAGCCTTTCTATTGGCAGGAATTTGCATTCCTATGCTTTGCTTTACCCTGATGATGGGGTTGTATTCAAGAGTCATATACACTATGTGTTTCAAGCGTGATGATTATACTCAACACACATGCCAACAACAGGTATGACTTTATTGTCCAATAAATGTTTTGTGTGGAAGTACCGAGAAAAAAACTTGTAATTAAGTAGAGACAGTCTTTTATTTAGGGGTCCTGCTGTCTGAAAGACTGCCCGAGAACGTGAGAATATTTATACATTCAAAAGAGTTCTCAAAACACCTACCAACAAAGCAGCCCTTGAGAAGTTTTATCTTATTAGAAGAACCTGGATGAACTACAATAAGGGTCTTGTTATCTTTGTATATTTTTAATTTTCTTTTAGTCTTAGCTTTTGTATTAAGTCTTAATTGCCAGCTTGTAATTTTAAACTTTACCTCCTTATGCTTGTATATAGTTGTATTTCGTTATGGTTGTATATCATATAGGTGTAATTTACAAATGTGTCTTTTATCTATCTATCTTTTTATTTATTTATTTATTTATTTGATTATTAGTCAGGTCCACAGCATCAGCTTTAATTAGTTGCCTGTATTTTCTAACCCGCGGTATCAAATAAATTATAATTAATATGTATGTATGTATGTGTTTTTATTATGGGCTGTTTACAACTGGTGGTACCTGAGGGTACTACTGATTGGCGTTGTGCTTGCAAGGGAGTCCCTGATATGCACCTTGCATTTGTCTTGACGAAATTTAGCCAGTTTAGAGACAAAAAATTAAACACATGCACTTTATTTGAGTGTCAATGTATTTAGCACGAAAGTACTCATTGGGGACACTATTTTTTACGTCTCTTACTGGAGACGGAACCACCATTTTACGTAGTCATCCGAGCAACGCGAAGGTCTAGCCGGTTGCATTACAAAGGTAGTACCTTCATTTCTTAGGTCCGGCCTCGGGAATCGAACCCGCGTCCTCCCGCTCTGCGGTCACACGCTCTACCGACTGAGCTAACACTGCAGGAACTAATGCATTTGTTTCACTATATCTTAATATTATCTTAATTGTTAATGCCAGCACAGGTTTTAACGTGGTTTTAAGAGGGGGATACTGATAGAAACGTTCGACGATCAAGTGACCAATAGCTGTCAGCACAGTAATTTATAAGATAACTGTAATTATTCATAACGATTCTTACAACTTGTATTACAGAACCTCAGTTATTGGTGGCCCACGTTTTATCCCATATCGTTTTTTTAAATTTGTGCATACTTTTTACTCACTTTTGTTTGTTTATTATTTATTGATCTCGAAACTCTTTTCAAAGCAGGCTAGACGCTTCAATCGACCAATTCCGATATATTAAAATCCATAAATGGCTGCGATGCTTGGAGCCAAGTATGAATTTTAATATATCGAAACCATTCTTTTTAGTGCTCATGAGTTTTCGTTCCTTTTTTCTTTACCCAGGCTGTACTGAAAGTGCGTAAGAGAGTCACCCTAATGGTTCTTATAGTGACTGTCATATTTGGAATATGCTGGGGTACAGACTGTATACTCCACGTGATGGAAGTTGTTGCCTCCTACAATTTCAGCCGGGTAGCGATTCCCGTGGCTCACGTCATGATCATGTTTAATGCCGCTGTCAACCCGTTCGCATATGCTTTGGTTAACCAAAGGTTCCGAGAGAAGATGAAGAGAATCTTAGTCCGCAGCTTACGTTTTTCGTCTGCGAGGGTGCAAACAGCTACAAAATCGCCTAGCATTGGGTCGGCCTGGCACGTCACACAGCCAAGAGAGAATGTCCTTGCACGAGACCCAGTTTGGAGTGGTATCGAGCTCCAGTTTTATAGAAACAGTTCTACAATGAAGCAATAGAAAACATTTCCCATGTTTGCATAGCCTGATATAATCACGAGAAAGGCTTGGGAGAATTCGAGACAGTTGCACAAACCTGGAAACGTCTATGTCAGGCTTTGCAAACATGGAAAACGTGTTCAATAATTGCTGTTATAAAATAACTTGTGTCTTAATTTCTGACAGAAATATCCCTTAAAAAGTAGATGGAATCCATCGAGGATCTTTTTTTTGCACATCATTGCGTTTCTTCCTTTCATTTTTAGTCAGAAATCTGGCCTTTCCGTCTTCGGTTAGCCGTGAAGGCCATTTTTTTCACTTGACTTGGGGCCTTAGCTAACTGATGAGCTAAATACATTGGCACTTAAATAAAGTCATTATTATCATTATTATTATTAGATACGATTACTGTTAGTCCTAAAAGCCAAATAAAAATTGAAAAAGAAAAGAAAATATGAAAAGTTTTGTTTTTTTAGAAACCCAAAAATGAACAACCGCTCAGAAATAGTTGTCCTAGTTTTTGCTATTCGCAGTTTTGCGTTTTCATAAGTTATTCATAGGGTGTCAAACTAGCTAGCTATCACCAGCTAACGCACATAGACAGTATGGATGGGAATTAAGGAATTCAAATAGTATGTCACAAGTAATTGAAAGTGGCTTTAAAAATTACAATAACCATGATAAACTCTGTTTTCATTTCAACAATACTGATTCGTATATTAGCAGGCTAGCTGCTACTTTTGTTTTTCAAGCATTTGAAAGCGAAAGAAAAATGATTATTAATTATATATCATTCAATTATATTGGTATTTACTTAACTTTCTTTGTTTATTATTGTATTCCTATCGGTAACACCATGTATGGCCGAAATGGTAATACTGAATAAACATGTTTTTGTTGCTGTAATCAAAATTTGTGCCATTAAACTGGTTTTTAATTGCTGGCATTATTAAGATTTCTTTGTGAAACGTTAAGAGTTAATTTTTTACTCACAAAAATAGCAAACCCTCTCCCCCTTATCCCCCGGCTTCCCCCACAAGGTAACGACCTCTGAAAGCTTTTAAGTCCAACAGTAATGAGTGGACATGGTGGTAACCTTAGCAATGCTTATATAAACGAAACACTTAAAGCACGTGACACACCGGGACACCTTAGTTACGAGCTGTCCAGTGCCTTTCGCCTGTTCACAGCCATATCGCCCAAATTAGGGCGAAATTACTTACTGGGTGATATGGCTGGGCGCATGTGTAAAGTACTGGCAGAAAGTGATCATGCTTGCATGGACCCTTTATTTCCCACAAGGCAAAGGATCAACGGGCAATTAGTGTACAGTGCCAATAGATTACTGGGTAGGGAGGTTCAGACAAGGTATACTCGGGCGGCAACCTCGTCACGACTGGAGTTGAAAAAAAAAAGAATCTACACTTCGATCGAATTGGAATATTTCAGTAGTCTTGTTTTCAGGCGAGGTTCTATTGTTAATTTTTTTTGTTCATTGTTTTCCTAACCGATCCTGTGAAGGCTCCCGAGAGCTGCAAGGTCGCCCAAATTTTTGGGTTTAATGATTTGCACATTTCTCTTTTTTTTTTTTTTTTTTGGGGGGGGTTGGGATGGGTATGGATATTATTTTCACGCTAAAAAAAGAATCCATTTTTAGATTTTCTAGGTGATTCGAGATCAAGAATCTAATTTTGGATTACCCCAGAGAAACGCACCCTCATGACATGAAAGGCATCAAAAGAAAAGTCATGCATACAACTTTTATTTACATTGCAGGGATTTTGATCCTGAAAAAATAATCTCCGCTTCCTGATTTACAAAAATAAATATTCAATTATTTACAGTCATTTTTAACGTTGAAGTATGTCAGCAACATTGAAACGCATTCTCAGGAAAGTGTTTTTCAAGATTTCCAAGCGAAACAAATCTCCTTTTGCCCCTCATGAATCAAAAAACAACCTACTAGATTAACTTTTGTTAAATCAAGTTTGTAATCGAACAAAAAATCATTTACTGTTACATGTAATATCACGGATGACAATTACTCCTTGATTTTTTGATAAAAAATATGAAGATTTTAGGGCGTTTAAAAAAACAAAAACACATGAAAGAGCACAATATTTAAAAGAGGAAACAATGATTGTAACGAGTATTTTAGCCAAAAACTCAGAAAACTTTGAACTTCAAATGTTTGCATCTATCTTTTCAGCGCGTGGAGTTCTCTATGCAATGAGCAAGTCAAAAACTCACAATTGCGGGTGTAATAATGTCACCTAGGATATTAATAGGTGATCCACCGTTATACTGCTGTGTGAATCAATTCCAATAAAATTACTCCACAGAAATTTACAAAACGCGAGTGAAATTATTTCTAGTTTTACTCATCACTACAAATTTTAATCACGTAAAGAGCGCCTTTAGTCAAAAAAAGATGGTCCACAACACCAGCTTTTCACAGGAGCAGTGTAATGTCCAACGCGGTCAAACGTTTCAAGATTGTTACTTAGAAGGTTATTATGTTACCACGAAGTGATAATGCAAACATGATTTCCCGCGTTCGTAAAAGGAAAGTAAAAGAATTGCAATTTATTGACTGAGTTGGACACGGCAGTAGCATGACATTTGAAACCAAATCGTGCTACTAACGAGTAGCACAGCAAAGCTTGGAACACGTTTGTAACACGAATTACTCTCTAACGTCGTTCTATTGCCGAGCTCAGGTCGTCACGGTAGTAGCACGAAGTTTAAAATGAGCCTCTTTCAGCGAACTTCAAATTGAAAACTTAATGTGTACTATTCCTTTACATTGGTCAAATAGAGAGCATTTAGAACTGTCAACGAGTGTTCATAGTTATTCCTAACATCACCATGGAATTTCTGCTCTCGTTTCTCAGACGTCATTTTGTGGGAAAACCTGTGGCGTCGCAAAATGGGGGCTGTTTTCTCGGGCTATGCTTAGCGCTCCTTAAAAATCTCGCTAAAATTTGGCCAGTCCGAACGCTCCCTGGCGCCCTTAAATTAGACGAACGAGTTTATTATTTAAAGTTAAACAAGATAATGGGTCGAATTGCACCATGGGATTGTCGCTCTTGTTACTGGCTGTAACGAGGTTGCGTAGGATAATGGATCAACTCGTCTCCCACAACAACCCCATGGTACAATTCGACACTACACTGCGCAACTTCAAAATGGCAAACGTTAAATGTAAACTTCACCACTTTCTCCATCAAGGGACAAGACCGCAAAGGACTCGCGTCCGACCGCATCGGGGTCTGCATCTTCGTCAGAACTTGTCGCTGTATTATTCTCTGAACATTTTGATGGAGTGTTCACTTGAAATCTAGAGGGTGGTGTGGTAAGAACGCTGGGGGGTGGGGAAGGATCAGTGACTCCATAGTTAGGGACTCCTGACGTGACGAGTGGTCGGTCTTCTCCCTTGGGACTGATGACGTCATCTGAGGACTTGGCTACTTGAAACTGAAAATAAAAATTCGTTCACGTATCAGTTGCAGAAGTAACTTGTATATACTGGTTACCGGGATAGTGGGGGCAATCGATTTGAAGCAGACAACATGAGTACGGTTCGGGTAAATCAAATAACATAATTCGCCACTTGCACATCTCCCTTAATACACTTTGTTTTCCCCCACAAATTTTGCATGAGCAGTGTCTTCAATTTTCCTTGGGACGACTGTAACACCCAAGAGAGTTGAAAACAAAGGCTACGCAAAATTGGGGGGGGGGGGAGGGGGCAAAGAAAGTGTATTGTGGGAGATGTGCAAGTGTCGAATAGAAGACGGGAGCACAATAAAATGCAAAGAGAAAAATACATTTGCATGTGAAAGTCCGGATTCACAGATTCCCAAAAGAACTCGATATCCTTTTTTCAAAATCATTGTACATAATTTAAACGGACTTTTTAATTTTTAAAATTTTATTGTATAGTCGTAATTTACGCAGGGCCCCTTTTGATACCATCCAATGGTTGACAGGGCAACTCGATCTGCCTGAATAAAGTTGACTTGACTTGATCAAAAACGGACTTATTTTTTCTCTAATTTGTTGATTGAAATCCACGTCAAAGAGGGATTTTCATTTGGCGAAACCACCTTAGGGCTTTCTGTCGTTTACTTGGGAAATCCAACATTTGCATTGTCAAATCTCTATCCACTCTTTCTTTCGTTTCGAGCACTATCCCATCGCAAGTTCGACGAAACACATTCCGTTTTCATTCCTTTTCAATGGTACATTGACTTAATAAGCTCCGTTGATAAAAACAAATTTTTGCCTTATTCCCTCACTGACACAGCACCAGTTTCTTGAATTTCATCTTTTGATTCAGTTTTACTAAGGTGTGGATTAGTCTTTTCAGCTGTACTTGACGAGTTGAATTTAACCTTGTCGTACATTCTTTAGTAGGTTCATAAAGCCCATGTAATGAACGCTTGTTTAGAGACCACGTGACAACGACTCAGCTACTCGTATTTGTATTTTGTAATCACGTGAACGGCTTACATGAAAATTCAACCCGTAACTGAACGTGGTAAAACCAAATTAACTTCAACTACGTCACAATGAAAACTGCTATACTCCAAAGTCCAAACTTTCGCATTCAAAAACACCCGACATTACAACAAAAGCCGGAGTAGCTAGGCCATCTCGGTTTGCATTTGTAGGACTTTGTTTTCGTTTTTGGTATCCTTGCAAGAATCGTTAGCTAACAAAGAGGTAAGAAAGGAAGTTGGATAACTATCAAGTTTCATAGACTTGACTGGTACTTATGTTTTGACTTACCCTTGATCTTGGCATATCAATCGGTTTGGAAGGTTTCATCTTCTCTGCGGGAGAGCTATCCTCTTTTACCGGAGACCTTGCAAGTTCTGTTGAATTGTCTTTCACAATGTCCTTATCAGGAGGTTTGACTGAAAACCTTGAATTCCCTGATGATTCTTTCACTTTGGAGGGCAACGAGTCATCATCTTTTGACATTTCAACTTCGGGAGACTGGGAAGACGATCTACCTGCAAATCTTGAATCTTCTGATAACGCATCACGAGAATTTCTTCTTTTAGGAGTTGACGACAGGACTGGCGAACTTGGCGACAGAACCGGCGAATTTGGCGAGGAGTCTTGTGAAAGTGGGGCTGCACTGTCGACGTCAAATCTCATTTCAGCTGATTTTTTTCTCAAGGGAAAGCCCGCTGACTGCTGGCAACTTGCTTTTAGAGGAATAGAAACCGTATCAGGAGGCGAGGGACTGATTGGTGAATTCCACCTTCTTTCTTGTTCTGGAGTAGTTGGAGCTGAGCGGCTAATACGAGAGCTAGGTAAAGAAGCAAGCTTGGAACGAGAACGAGGAAGACTATCCGTACAAGCTAAAGGGGATATAGGAAGAACACGTGGACGGGGAGTTTTATTAGGAGGCGATACAACGCCACTAGGCGGAGGAATTTTTTTGTCCTGATCTTGCGGAGGGCCAAATAAATTTCTCAAGGAAGACGGCATAGCGGCCGGTTGCGGTTGGCTTGATTTAGAAGTGCCAGGTCCATCTGTTGTATCTGGGTCTCCTTCTCGTTGTCTGTTAAAAAGATTCGCTAAACTTTTAGGAGTATCATTACTTTTTTTCTGAACTGAGAAGCGTCCATCAACTAAAGTAGTACCAGGAGAATTCTTTAGGCCCTCGAAGAGATCTTCAGGAAGTTGTCTACGCTCCAATTCAGATGAATCTAAAGGAGTAGAGGCTGTTTCAGAAGAACGTGTAGACCCTGTATTGCTGCCTGACTGAAGCAAAGGTTCATTTTCATCTAACATCCATTCCGGCAGGGGATAGCCCGCTGAGCTGAATGAGATGGAGGACGAGCAAAAGCACTGTCTTCGTGATCAGAAACTGCGAGTCCATCTGAAAACCAAACCCTCTTGGCATCATGCGACTCCTGCCCATTAACTTCGGCTCCCTGAGCTCTAAAAAATTCAGGCAAAGAGCCACGCGAGCTGTTAGTGGTCAAGCTATCGCTATTGGACCTCTTCAATTTCATGCCCGGAAGTATAGTGGTACTTCCGGTCATTCCACGTCGTGCCAAATCTTCTAAGCGATGAGCAGTGTCCGGGTTCAGAGACTTCTTAGAACGTTCATCCTCTGGCTCTTCTTCTCCGTGTTCTACTTTTCTAAAGCTGGTTCTTCTTAGGATTGGTTTTCTCTTATGAGGCACCTTAGCAGGTTGGATTATCTTGGGAATAGGACTATGGCCCATATCATTGTCACTGTCACTGTCCGAATATGGTTCGTCCTTTCCTTTTGCTTTTGTGGTGACAGTGAAGCGACCAACTGTGATAACTCTGTTTGTAAGTAGGGAGTGCGCAGTCCAGTCCTCCAACTGAAACAACAGAAAAAACGGTGGTACTACAATACAGAGACTCTCTCTTAACGGATACTTCTATAAGAGGACAACTCTGTATAAGAACACCAAGTGTCGATCCCTGTTTGGAGTATATTTGCAGACCTGGACAGACCTTTATCTCCTAAACTTCCTGATAAAGGTGCATTATCGATATTGACTTACATCGACCAAAGTTAGCATGTTTTAGCTTGATTTTAAACTTAGAATTATTTTGAATGAATAATAAACAGTTATTGAATTTGGCTTTCGTAGGATATGAAGAATTCTGCAGATCGAGGAGGGTGTTATCCACCTCGGCCTTCGGCCTCGTTGGATAACACCCTCCGAGATCTGCAGAATTCTTCGTATCCTACGAAAGCCGAATTCAATAATTGCAAGTTACATTTAGGCTAACCCTGTAATAACGCAGCACTGGTGTTATTCCCCCAGCGGGGGGAGGGTACTCAACAAAGTTTTATACGAGAGGCTCCGCTCCGAGGTCCAACCCCTTACCCTTTTATTTACCATTTTTGACCGAAAAGGAAGTGGCACCCCTTTCGTGTACCTTCTATCGAAAAATGGTACCCCTTTGACATATCTACAATTGTAGTTTATAAGAAATATCTATTTCGTTAAACTGCTGTAAATCCACTATGTTTTAAGTCTAAATAAATCCCAGAGGCAGAACCTTTTTTTTCGGCTTTTCACAGCAATAAAATGTATCTGCTAGCCCTTTGGGCTTTTTTACAGCCTGAATATCCTTTCATATAAGTCAACTCAGTAGTAACATCCCGGCTCTTTCATATACCTGAAGCCTGAAAAAAGTATCCCTTCCAAGCGGAACCTCCCCGTATAGGCCATTATAGCGAGTACCTCCACCCCTCCCCCCCCCTCCCCCAAGGTGCTATGCATTGAATCTAAAAATAAAGATTACAGTCGACTCTCTCGGCTTAACGGACACCTCGGAAAACGGACACCTAGAATTCATCCCTGCCTTACTTTACCCCCGTTATTTGACTCTCTATAAGCCAGACATCACTCTTAGACGGACACGTATAGTACCGGCTCCAAAGGTTTCTAGCCTGTTCCAGGCTCCGAGATAGTCGGGACCGCTGAACTGAGAATGCGCGAACATGAGAGAAAAAAACAGGAGGTTCCTTCCTTTTTGCCGTCCCGCCAACCATTCGCGTGCCTTTTACTTTTGCGTCTTCCCCACTATCTGAGAGCCCGCAACGGGCTAAAAGGCGTCCGTCTTAGGGTTGATTTCCGCTGTCGCGTAATTTTTCCGTCCAAACGCACGAGAAATTTACGCGCGTAAATGAAAAAGAAGCAGTGTATGAAAGGCAACGCGTAAACTTGAAAATTGAGCGAGGTTCAACTTTTACGTTTACGCGAGACCTTCCATACATTGTCTCTATTTCATTAACGCGCGTAAAATAATTACGCGATGGCGGAAATCCACTTTTAGAGAGAGTTCACTGTATTCTTTTAAACACGCTTCCTACCTGACCGAGATTAATATCGTCCGCACTTATCCCATCAAACGGATCATCCAACACGTCCTGGACGCCTTGCAACGTACCAAATATGAAAGATGTCAACACGGCGATGTAATATGGACTCCATGTGTTACCCGACTTGATTCCCATGTGTACGTAATATGGCGACAATAAGATTGGCATAAGAAAAATAAACACCTTAGTGAATGACCGTATGGTCCGCGGGGAGCGGTATTCCCTGATAACACGAAGCCTCTCGAATGCATGGCACATCAAACTGTAGGAAGAAAGGTGAAATATAAATTAAGGGCCTGTTTACATGGAGTGGGGGATTTCGGTCTAGTGGGGTAGGTTTCTTTTGTTTTGTGTCCCCCAGAGCGTGAAAACAAAAGAAACCAACCCCACTAGACCGGGGTCCCCCACTCCATGTAAACAGGCCCTAAGAGGCCAAGTTATGGCGTTGGGCCATGTGCTTTAATTATCTCTGTCTGAAATCCACATTTCCGGTAAAAGCTAGGATTTTCACTAGGTTACTCCTAAAATGTGCTACCAGATTTCATTTTATCTCTATAACAAAATTTCATCTAAACAAAAGCAAACTGACCCAATCTAGCCGAGTACTAATATGAAAGTTCTTAGTTGTGAAGGCGAATACGGCACATTCTAACAGAACTTGACTTTTCGGGTAACAAGATGGTGAAAGTTATTTAACATACTTCATAGTAGAATATGGGGAGTCAAAATGTGGAGAGGGAGCGAGAGAGCTCTTAAACAAACTCTCCACACTGACTCTTATTGTACTACTTCCACCGTTCGTTCTTATCTTGTTCTAGCTGGATACACTGGAGTGGAATTCATGGAGGGCATTCAGTGAGAGAGCAAAGCCACACGACTGACCTATGCACATGCGTCCGGTGTATGGCTACGTTTGTACAAAAGGAGGTTTTTTCCAGATTTATTCCATCTCGGGTATTCAAATTTGTTTACACACATCACTAATAAACGAGAGAAAATTCGGGTTTACCTCGGTGTAAAAACCTGTGAAGGTTTCCTTTGTTTACTAGCTACCGGGTATTATTTTCCTTGGCTCTATTGTGTTGAGTTCTCAGTGGTTTCTCTGTCGTCATTGTTTTACGTCACTCGTGAGTTTCACAGGTTTTTACACCGAGGATGAGCCGAACATTCAGTCGGATGCAAAGTATTCACTTTAGATTCCGGATTCAAAATCTTCAGACACGTGAACAATTGAACCCACTGGGACGTTCTTATTTCGGACTGACGCACCTACGTATAAAGAGCAAAACGAATCCGCTACAAAAATCCTCCAGATTCGTCATCACCCCGGAAAAATCTCCTCTGGTCTTAATGTAGCCTACCTCTAAAAACGCTTACAACCTACAACTGAGTCTTAATGACTTTATGTCTGTCCACAACAAAACCGTGAACTTATCCACTCCGGAGACTGCTTACGACTCCCAGTTTACATCATCGTTCACGCGCAGACTGAAGCCGTAACACATACGACATGCATAGCACGATTTCGTATGCGTTTACAAACGTAAATCCATGAGGAAAAAGCCAACAGGGGTCTTTTTTGCATGAGCATGCGCGACCGCTGAACAAGCGATGTGCATGGAGGCTCACCACAGGATTTGCCTTCATCAAAATGGCGCGTCTCAAAGCTATCATAGCGATTATTTTACTCTTTGGTCTTGGCGAATGTGCTCGTGATTTAACAAAATGTGTGGTTTGCGAAAAAAACTCTAACATGGTCTTAACAAAAGCGAAGTAGACCGGCTTTAACATACACGAGCAACTATCAAATTTCATCTCCTCACTTGACCTGGACAACAGCGCGCGTATATGTAGTGCCTGGAGGATCGCGCTGACCTCATCAAAATCTAAACAAAGTGCAGAAACGTTTGTTGATGCAAGTAAACACTTTCCAATTTTCTTTGTTTTGAAATGGGAAAGGAAGAGAACTATTGCAAAAAAACAGCAAATTTCAGAGAGTGGGTTCGAAGTGCGCGAAAGCCGATGTTCAGTTCAGCAGTGAATTAATATATGTTCTACAATTTTCCCAGCACTTTAAAGCT
>CALNXK010000178.1:407500-507500 GCA_942486035.1 Porites lobata | reverse complement strand
CGAGTAATTTCGTATTTCTTATCTTTGGCTGTTAAGAGTCTTAACTTTATGTTCCATAATATTTTAAAGTTGAAAAATACATAACTAAAAAAAGTGATGGTCTTCTTAAACGGATCTAGGCTCAAATTTAATTGTTCGAAATAGAAGCTTGCCGTGTTCAGTCCTGACCCAAACATTGCGTTAAAAGTTTAACGTAGTAAAATGTAAGCTTTATACCACTTTTTTACCAAGAGCTCTCTGAGATAATGCCCTAAAGGAGACCAGACAAATAGCAAGCCATAAGATTCACACACTACCGCTTCTAATTTTGATAAAATTATTTTTAATTATTTCGCAATGACAAAGAAATCATGAGCTTTTTGCTGAGTTCTGCCAACGTATCTCTAACAATTCACTCCAAAGTGACGGAATTAATATCATCTAAAGGAAGTTGTAAATACAGACATACATATATACATAGATATGTATAAAATGATACTGACATGGGTGAATGAGCCTCGTAAATGAATCTTTCACCCGCTCTCGACTTGACCTGTTTTGTGTAATGGCGGAGGTCTCTTCCTTTGACAAGTAGGCCATATATCCGTCGCTTATTTCTCTTTTTCTTGCCACCAATATCTGTTTTTATTTCTGGTTTACAGAATTGTAGTGATCTGGCTTTCGCACTCGGTTTCAGTGTGAAGTTTGGGCCAACATGTTTGCCGCTTTTCTCCAGTCATCGCCCACTTGTCTTGTCAAGCTTCTGATGCTTCGGAAACCTACAAAATCATCCTGTTTCCTTGAAGATATACGCGTCCCTTTTGATTGCAACAGCAAATCATTACTAAACATTAAAAGCAGAAGACATCCCACGTAATTGTATTTAAAAAGAAGTCCGTACAAAGTTATTTTGGGTGGAATCCGTGCTAAACACTCTGCAAGTTCACTGGAATTCTTCATTTGCAATTTTTTTTTATTCTCCAACGCCTCCCTTTCATGACTAGGCACCAGTTTTTTTCCCGCTTGTCCGCCATTTGTGAATACGGTGTATTCATTGTTGTAATTCTAATGACGTTTCCTCGAAGGTTGGCCCAGCATATGGAAGGAAGATGCTTACTGTCGAATGGCATTACTGTTTCTTAAAGAAGGGTTGGCAGGTCCCATGTACGCGTTGCTCCAAGTTATCACCATCAGAGGCAGGATAGGGCAGACCAACAGTTGAACCCTATACCATATCAAGGCGATTACTTTGGTCACAAACTGCATGTTGACCAAAATGAGAAACTGGTTATTTACGGTGTTGTGCATGTTTGTGCAACAGATGGCTACAGTGGGAAGATTGTGAGCCATGCTCTTATGCCTGTTAAAACAATCTAGTTAGTTATGATAATATTTTCAGGTAGGGTGTACATCAAAACGGTAAAATCTTGTTTTCCACCATTTGTCAACTTCGTTTGAGTAGCTTTTTAGTATTATACTTCCTCCCTAGCTTTACTATTAACTGTTACCAAAAACCATTGTGCAAATCTATGCGACACCAGCGAGTTCATTATAATCTTATTGCTGGTCCCAGGCTGTTGGTAATAGCAACGATTGTTTTAGATACTGTTTGTGCATTTTCACAGCCGTAAAAAAATACACATTTAATTGTGTTGTGTCTTGTAAGTATCCTTATCCTAACTGAATGTGACAGCCACCAGGCGGCTTTACACACAGTCTACTAAATTTAAGGCTATGCAATAAATTATTGGAAGTGTTTTTATCAGTATTATCCAGATAAGAGCATTTACAATAATTCTCCTAAGCAGGCTGAATGAATACCTAGGCTCCTGAGACAAGTAGAACCTAGGAAGCTAAAACTGCTGCATAATTTTGTCCCGAAGGGGATTGGGGGTACTCCTAGGAATTCTTGGTGGGGGTGTGCCGCCCGCTTCTCCAAATCCTGACCCTGTTTCAAACCAAAACATGTAATTTTCTACACACGTTTTCTGACCTGGCCTCTGAAATCCATACCCATTTTCAGACCGGGAGGTGGTCAAAAAACGCAACATTACAACAGGGTCCAGAGGAGATGTGTTTGTCGGAAAGAAAGGAAACAAATTTGGGGCCGATTTTCGAATCCCTGAAACTCAAATGGAAATTGAATGAAACTTGTCCTTTTTTTACTGGGCACTTCTGCCTTGGTCGATCTGGGTCAGATTAGAAGCGAAGAAATCGTTTACAGTAGATTCATAAAGATCCCATTGGGCTAATTAATCGTGCTAAACGACAGGTATAGGCATTTTTCAAGGTGAGACTTTAACTAAATAGTTCATTTATTCACACGAAACTCCTCTGGACCCTTTGCATTAAGCAAAAATTATGTTATCATTGTTGAAATTAAAACCCCAGACCAAAATGTTCAAAATCTCTACCCCTTTTCAGACCAAAACGGCGCAAAATCCCTACCCAATGAGGCGGCACATAGCTATATGGCAGATATAGGGCAGTCCCCCCGGGATTTTATCATCCCCTTCAATAATGAAATAAATCTCATTCTACAGGAAACGTAAAGGAAAGGACATTTGCTAGAAAATGGAAATAAGAATCGATGAAACTTACCATGTGGTGAGTTGTTGTCCTTTATAGGTACACGAAGTTTCGGGTTAAATAGTCTCATTCATCTTTCTTGCCACCATACTATGTAGGAAAGATGAGGAGACTATTTTTCTATAAACTTCGTATGCATATTAAGGACACCAACAACTCGTCACATGGTAAGTTTCATCGATTTTTATTTCCATTTTATAGCAAATTTCAACACCTAAACTTCGCCCCAATATGTTTCTATATTTACACAAATAATGAGCCTGTGTTACCTGTAGTGAAAACGCTCTATAGTCCTCTTAACTTGTATGTTTTTTCTTGTATGAATTCAACCTATTTGCTTACAAGTGAAGAGCGACGAGAAAGAGAAAGAAGAGAAAGGCAAAGAGCAAGAATAAACAGGCCGAGAGCTAGCGAAGAGGAATCATGTGGAAAATTTATGCAGCATCTGGAGACGTGTTTACTGGTAGCTGAAGCTGACAGAGTTTTGTGTCACCGTCTTATCTTTTAGCCGTCTTTTTGCACTGCATCTGCAAAATGAAATACAGCTGCTATCAAGATTCTTTTGTTATTCTTGGCTGGCTCGTCTATTGGGTTTTTGGTTGAGAAATGCGCCGCTTGACGAAAGGTAATCGGAAATCATTTTTTTTCAGAAATAAGCTTCTCTTAGTACTTCGCCTTGCTGGATGCGTAAGAGGGTTGAAAAGTCCTTAGCGTTTCTGGCCTTACTTGATGGCTTTCACGAGCTGCATCTCGACCGGTAAGCTTGAATAATTATGTTGCATTTGATCGTGCCACGATCGAATCTTTGCTGAACTACGGGGAAGAAGCTAAAACAAGTCAACTTTCTATGGCCATGTTTTACAAAGATACTGCCGGAAAGATGAATGTAGTGAACCCCTTGGTTGCAGACGATGAAGCAAACCTTGGATTAAAGGCTCGCTATGAGTTTACCAAAGAGAGTCATACGGTGGATATGATGGGACCCATTCACAGTGATATATTCTTTCAAGACCGGTTGATGCTCAATGGAGTTAATTTAAAAATCAAACTGAACCTAGCCAAGAATGTTTTTTGTCTTGTGCACTCAGCAGCCGCAGCTAATTTCAAAGTGGTTATCACAGAAGCCATCTTGTTTGTACGCAGAGTTAAGGTTGCCTCTTCTATCATTCTAGGCCATGCAGCTGGGCTAAAACACTCCAGCGCCAAGTACCCCAGTATTGGGATTGGTGGACACAGAGGCGCACAATGGGAGTTACCGTACCAACCCCTTCTACTTCAAACACCACTATTTAACCCAAGTGGGTGTGTACGTGGACGGAGAACAAATTCCCCGAAAACCTTTGTTCCTGAATTTTGACGCCGCTGGTGGTCAAAATGTGATAGCTGGCTATCAAAGTCTTTTCTCTGGTATTGGAAAGCCTTCCCAGGATACGAGCAATCAGATAAATAGAAGTGATTACGGCTCTGGTTACACCTTATTCGCATTTGATTTGACCCCAGATCACTGCCCGGGAGATCATTTTGAGCTCATAAAACGGGGAAACCTACGCTTGAAGCTTCATTTCTCGGAAGCACTCGCCAACACGGTTAACCTTATCGTGTACGCCGAATTTCCAAACGTGATTGAGATCAACACAAACCGAAACGTTCTCTACGACTACACAAACTAAAAATGGACACCATTCAACTGACCCTTATTTTGAGAAAGGATAAATATACACGCGGTGTGTTTCAAGGCGTGTATCCTTCAGACAAGCTGCCTGCAAGTGTTTCGCAATACCCAGCCCTATACGTCACCAATGTGGATACAAGTGACAAGCCAGGTTCGCACTGGGTGGCGTTTTATTTCAACAAGGAGCAAGAGGGAGGATTTTTCGATTCTTACGGAGTACCTCCCAGCAAATATTCAGGAACATTTACTACCTTTTTAAACAACAGTTCTAACAAGTGGATTTTTAATACTGTGACATTACAAAGTATCTATTCCAGAGTCTGCGGACATTACTATTTGTATCTTGCTTTATATCGTAGTCGGCAAATAAGTATGAGTACAATTGTGCATCGTTTTTCTAAAAACATACGTAAAAATGGTAGTCTTGTCAAACGATAAAACAAGCAAAGAGCACAAGCCCAACACAATGTTCAATAAACAAACACCTTGTAGTTTCTTTTCAACGTCTTTTATTGAGTGAACAAAATAAAGAGATGATTTACAATAACAATGTCTCTTGTGGTGATTTTATAACCGTAACCAGCGTACAGCCTCAGGGCGCCGACTCGCATTTCTTCGCCGCTCCTTTTTACGGGGGATACCGTCACAGGTGGGCTAGGTAACCATCGGGAAGGACTCTTAGGGGTTTCATCTCTCACCCTTGCTTTAAATTCTCGAATAGCACTTTGCCTCTGTGTATTACGTGTTGTGGATTTTCCGGGACATTCATTCGCACCAGACCCCTCGCAAACACGGACCACCCCACCGGCTCAAATTCTTTTCGGTGACGCAATGTGTCGTTGACTAAGTCGACCAGATGAGAACCTGGAATGGGTTTGGTCTCATAAAACAGCTGTCCTTTATCATTCCAATGCAATACATCTTGATGCTCTTTAATTTTATTCAACAATTGTCTAGCCCCGGCTTTGTAAATTTTGGGTACACTCTTTATGACTCATGACAATAGATTTTTCTGGGGCAGGTTCTTCCGTTGGTTGCTCATTCTCTTCTGGTTTAGGTGTCTATAACTTTGGAAGTTGATATTTTCACATGAAGAGGTTGACCTTTTCTCTGATCGTAATAAGTCAAGTACCGCTGCAAAAGCAAAATATAGAGTCTACGAAAAACTGTCAAGAGTTTATAGCGTTGCCGGTTCCTATTTTGAAGAGAAATAAGGCCACCAACTCCAGTACTTTTAACCATCCATATTTAAGCTGCAATGAAAACCCTTGTATTTGGTAAGTTATTCAAGCTTTTTAGACTTGCCAGCACATTCGCACGGGGAGTTTACCACTTGGGAATAAAGATGAAGACAAATATGACAATCGTCTTATTCTTCTCATTATCCCCAACAGCAAATTACCCGTGCGAACGTGATGGGAAATCTTAAAAGCGTGAATAAATTACCAAATACAAGGGTTTTCATTGCAGCTGAAAAATGGATGGTTAGAAGTACTGGAGTTGGTGGCCTTATTTCTCTTTAAAACGGGAACCTGCGACGCTAAAAACGCTTGACAGTTTTTCGTCGAAGCTGTATTCTGCTTTATTGAGATTTGTTTCTAAAAGAGAGGGACAAATAAAAGTAAGTTTGATGAAAAGAAGTTCTTTAATATCACCCCTCACTCGATATCTCAAAGGTCTTTATACCCACAAGAAAGTAACTAACATTTTCGTAAAGTTCCATTATTGGTTATTAACGATGCCAAAAATCATAGAAATCGGTTAAATCTTTCATTCTAAAAGTCGCAAATCAAAAACATAACCAACACGCATATAAATAGGTTCGGGCCACCTTAAATGCCACTCGGCGTTGCGTGTTTGTTTGGCTATCGGCGCTTAACATGATGAAGTAATAAATGATCAACAAAGTTTATAGGTAGACAAAAAAGTTTTATTTCCTTTCTTTAAATTCACAGTGCATCGATTCTAACGGTAGGATATAACAACATCGTTATTAAGCGAAGAATATTTACAGACATTTGTTGTACTAATTAAAAAGCGTCTGATTCTCGATAACTCCATGCTGTCGCTGGAGTTTCGGTCGCTTGGGATTCTTGACATTCAGTGTTTTGCGTTTTCTCTTAATCTTTCGAATTCCAGTGAGTTGACTAGCCTCGCGTTTTCTAGGATCCTCTCGCCTCCACTGGTCAGAGTTTTTACCGTCTGTGGGTAAAACGGTGAATTTACTTCCACATCGAAATTTGACCATGTTGATCAGGTTTTCTATTTGTATCCACACCACCTTGGCGAATGCTTCATCTTTTGTTTCATCACGTTCTGTAAAAGTTCCAGGAGGAGACTTATGACCTCCCAGGCGATTTCAAATTCGCTTAAGTTCTCTCCGAAAAAGCAATGAAACATGATTGTTGAGCTTTGCTGGTGTATGAACAATTTTAATTGTAAAAATGTAGGTTGAGTTTGATTGTCCGGGTGAACGTAGTCCTGAATAGGACTGTTGTTGTTGACAGTGACTGACGTTTCGACAACCTGTGCGGTAGTCATCTTCAGAGTCAAAGTGAGTTATATCACGTCAGTTGATGGTATTATTAGACTTATTGACGAGATCAGGCAAAACTAACTGCGATAGAACGACTGGAGAACTGACAATTTGACTAACAATAGACGACTGTTTAACTGTGACAATAGAAGGATCGAAACGCACCAATTAATGATTACGAGTGTTCATAGCCAATAACATCACGGCTTAACTGACAGACGACCAATAACATCGCAACGAAATAGACCAATCAGACCAATAACCAGAGTATAATACCATCAACTTACGTCATACAACTCACTTTGACTCTGAAGATGACTACCGCACAGGTTGTCGAAACGTCAGTCACTGTCAACAACAACAGACCTATTCAGGACTACGTTCACCTGGACGATCAAACTCAACCTACTTTTGAAATGACTCCTGGGTTCAAACCTTTCACAATTTTAATTGTCTTAAGCTTTCTGTGATACTTCCGTTGTTCCGTTCAGGGTTTTGAAACAGGTAGCTTAGTTTCCGATACTCTTTCAGCATCAATATTCCCCACTTTTCCTTGGGAATAAAGATGACGACAAATATGACAATCGTCTTATTCTTCTCATTATCCCCAACAGCAAATTACCCGTGCGAACGTGATGGGAAGTCTTTAAAGCGTGAATAAATTACCAAATACAAGGGTTTTCATTGCAGCTGAAAAATGGATGGTTAGAAGTACTGGAGTTGGTGGCCTTATTTCTCTTTAAAACGGGAACCTGCGACGCTAAAAACGCTTGACAGTTTTTCGTAGAAGCTGTATTCTGCTTTGTTGAGATTTGTTTCTAAAAGAGAGGGACAAATACAAAGTAAGTTTCATGAATAGAAGTTCTTTAATATCACCGCTCACTCAGCTTAAAATTGTTCTTCTTAAAGTGCTAACTGTATTCGCCGTAAGTTTCTGATTACTCTGTTTCTTGCAATAAAGCTTTAGGTAGGAATATCCTTTCAGATAGGAGATAGTCTGTCGGCAGTCTTCCTCTATTTGTGCGTCAACTTTCACAAATGTGTTAGCGTAGCATTTTAAGGTTAAATTTGAGCAGCGGGTTGTACGGTTACGATTGCCTTCAAACTTGTAGATGTAAAACTAGAGAGCTCTGAGGCTTATTTGCTGAAGTTAGGGAAAAATCTGTCGTGGGATTCGAAAGTTATTTACATTTTTCGTAAAAATGCGGTTTTAAATATATGCCGATATCTCAAAGGTCTTTATACCTACAAGAAAGTAACTAACATTTTCGTAAAGTTCCATTATTGGTTATTAACGATGCCAAAAATCATAGAAATCGGTTAAATCTTTCATTCTAAAAGTCGCAAATCAAAAACATAACCAACACGCATATAAATAGGTTCGGGCCACCTTAAACGCCACTCGGCGTTGCGTGTTTGTTTGGCTATCGGCGCTCAACATGATGAAGTAATAAATGATCAACAAAGTTTATAGGTAGACAAAAAAGTTTTATTTCCTTTCTTTAAATTCACAGTTCATCGATTCTAACGGTAGGATATAACAACATCGTTATTAAGCGAAGAATATTTACAGACATTTGTTGTACTAATTAAAAAGCGTCTGATTCTCGATAACTCCATGCTGTCGCTGGAGTTTCGGTCGCTTGGGATTCTTGACATTCAGTGTTTTGCGTTTTCTCTTAATCTTTCGAATTCCAGTGAGTTGACTAGCCTCGCGTTTTCTAGGATCCTCTCGCCTCCACTGGTCAGAGTTTTTACCGTCTGTGGGTAAAACGGTGAATTTACTTCCACATCGAAATTTGACCATGTTGATCAGGTTTTCTATTTGTATCCACACCACCTTGGCGAATGCTTCATCTTTTGTTTCATCACGTTCTGTAAAAGTTCCAGGCGATTTCAAATTCGCTTAAGTTCTCTCCGAAAAAGCAATGAAACATGATTGTTGAGCTTTGCTGGTGTATGAACAATTTTAATTGTAAAAATGTAGGTTGAGTTTGATTGTCCGGGTGAACGTAGTCCTGAATAGGACTGTTGTTGTTGACAGTGACTGACGTTTCGACAACCTGTGCGGTAGTCATCTTCAGAGTCAAAGTGAGTTAGGGCTAGTCCGGGCTAGTGCTCGTTCGTAGTTGGACCTCTCTATGGCTTCCAATTCATCTTGTAAGCTCAGTTTATGAGAGTTTTTTCACTTATTCTAATTTTATGTTTTTCCATCGTATTACAGGTTCAGCCAAGGTATCCTTCATTTACAGTATGTCTAACCCAGCTGATATTGTCATAACAACATTAACGTCCATATTTCTAATGACCACCATCGTTGGAAATCTTCTTATTTGTGCCATTGTATTTAGAAATCGTGACATGAGGTGAGTGCAGTTCTCCTTATTCTGCGAAACAGACGTAAAATTCTCTTAGTCCGCGGGACTCTAAGGACGAGCAACAGGTACCCAGAGAGCGCGGTTTAGTTTCCGCCGTGTAATAGTTTGATAAAAGTTTAGGTTTAATGACCACATAACAGACTCAAATGTCATCTTGCAGAAGTATTCGATGTTGTACGTGTACATCTGGTTCAATGTCGAGTACATAGCCCTTTTTACTATATAGTAAAACAGTGGATAGTTGTTTTCGCGCGCTCTGATTGGCTACTCAATCAGTGAATATCCTGCACCATTCACTGATTCGCCTCCAGTTCCTCCGAGCGAGCGACACCAAACTCGCGTAAGTTTCGAGCAAAATGCCTTCCCGGTTTGCTGCCGTAACAAACAAAGAAATTTCACAACTAATCAAGCGAGCTGTTCCCGAAATACACGAAGAAGGTGACGAAGTTCGGGGTGGAAGTTTTAACAGGTAAAGCTTTGTCTTTTTGACTTGAATTTATCGATAAAACCGACGAAAAAGTTTTTTGTTTACAAATGCAAATTAAGATTAAGTCTTGCGTTACTTTGTTTAGTTGACTTCTTCATAAATAAGCTTAGAACTAAATTTAATAATCTTTTTTACGTAGTGATTTTTAATACAAAAAGAATTCACAACTCCTTTCGGGAAATTTCCCCGCAAGAGCTAAAGAAATGCCTTCAAAAGTGTTACTTGTCGGCAAGAAAAAGCGACGAGTGCGGCCGTTCGGTCAATGCGCGCCAAAATTGTAATCGTTGCAGGCAACAGTAAATGAGTTAAAAATCATCATTTTTCTGCTCAATTATCTCACTGTTTTAGTATATACTAAAACAGTTATTCACCGAAGTGGAGGTGGCTAGTGGTGGCCTCATTAAATACCCACCACTAGCCACCTGCACTTCGGTGAATAATTGTTATTTATCTTTCGATAAGCACAGATTGTGAAAAAATATCTAGCCGGAGACCGATTATTATATAGCTAGTTCCAAGGAGGAAAATTTAATTGTGAAAACTGGACAAGAATACTCCGTTCCACGTCTCTTTTCTCCTTTTTTTTCAAGTTTTGATAAAGACCAGTTAGCGAATATCCATTCATACTCCTGGAAAGAGCGCTTTAAAATTAGCAAACTTTAAAGGTTATACGTTAAAAGCGAACGAATATAGTTGCTCCACAAAGTCGCGAAATTTTACAGACGTTTGTGTGGTGGGAGAGGGGAGGTGGGGGGAACGAACTTGCCCACCCCCTACCATACAAAAGTCTGTAAAATAGACCTTTTTACCGATACGACGGCCGTATTGAATTAATTCGATTTAAGGAGTATTATAGGATGCCCAAGGGGCATGAGCACATCTCGTTTGTATTTTTGAGCGCTTTTCGGGACATTTTTTCTTAAAGTTTTCTTAGAATAAGATTGTAATGAGAGAGAAGATCCTTGTGCCGTGTTTGGATGTAATACTGATCGCCTTTTTCTGGTTTAGTATTAGAAATATGATCTTTCACTGTATATTTCTCGAGAAAAAGGCGATCATTATTACATCCAAACACGGCACAGGGATCTTTTTTCCCATTACAATCTTATTCTAAGAAAAATTCAAGAAAAAATGTCCCGAAAAGCGCTCGAAAACACAAACGAAATGTGCTCATGCCGCCTGGGCATCCTATAATACTCCTTAAATCGAATTAATTCAATATGGCCGCCGTATCGGTAAAAAGGTCTATTCGGCGACTTTGTGGAGCTATATCTTCGGTAGTTATCAACAAATCGTGATCAAATTTGGCATCTTTGCTGATTTTAAAGGAGCTGTGTCAGGAAATTTAGCCAAATTAGGGAATTACAAAATGCCCGTTAAATTAAGAGAAACATAAAAATAACCGCTTAAAACTTTAAAGGAAGGTTAAAATAACATAACAGAAACAACAGATGCCACGGATGGGCAAAACTGAAGAATATTGAAACGGATTAAAATTAGGGTTTTTGAAAATTGTTCAGCCTAACAGTTTTTCAAAGTTGATCCCTGCGGCTTGCAACTTCAAAAATAATGCTCATGAGACATATTTGTTCGTCTCGGATCTCTGATTTTGTCATTTACATGTAATTTCTTTGCTTACTTTAAGTTCCATAGCGATTGAGGGCAAACGCAGGGCGAGTAATTGGCAAAATTAAACAAAAGAAAGAACACAGAAGACACACGTGACACAGCCCCTTTAATGCGTTCTCGTCAGCCATGTTGACGATTGACGGATTTTCGCTGTCTGGTTCCAGTCAAAAGTTGAAAAACCCGTGGAAGAGTCTATTGAGCAGAAAATGCTAAATGATCTTCCGAGAAGAAAGGAAAAGTAAAGGAATACCTCCTTAATCGTGCCATAAAGTGGATTAATCTTAATTTCCTCACTTGACAGGATTACTATAAATTTCCTACTTGTGAATTTGGCAGTGGGGGACATTACCTACGCGACTTTTAACATACCACAGTTAGTTATCAGCCACATCAACGGACATCCGGAAGGAGTGGCAGGGAGAGTTTTATGCATCTTTAGAAATGGACTCTTGGCCTGGGTTGGAGAAGGTGCTTCGGTCTTCACCCTTGTTGCCATAGCAACGGAACGTTACTATGCCGTCATATATCCTCTTGGTAACAAAGGAAAGCTGACAATACGCAAGCTAAAGGTAACCTTTTCTGGAAGCACTGCAGTGTTGACCCAATATTTTCCAATTATCGCACGTTTTTTAAATCCCCCACGAATTTTCACTCATTTAAAACATTCGAAAAATCATCTAGAAATTCTCAAACAATTGTTGAACTAAGGACTTTGACCTTGGCCGTTTTTCTGCCAGAGACGTTAAAGTCGTCTAGTGTAAAAACGGGACGCACAAAAGTAGACGACCTTATTTAAAAAAGTAGATTTTTCTGAAAAAAGGACTAGGCTCTACTCTCGGAAGACACTGGACACGAGTTAAAGCGACACCAAAAATGAACTTCAAGCCCGCGAAATGTGAACAAATTGTTCAGACTCTAACATGGCGGCGCGTTACAACTTTTAGAGTCTATTTCTCGCCGTCGCCAAGAAAGGCAGTGACTTAGAAATGCAGATGTTGGTAACACAGAAGAGTGAATCTCCAAAGTTAATGCAAATTCAGTTCGGTCGTCTGTGAGAACAGATGCAAACTCCTTAAATTCATTCTCACTCCACTCTCTACCACGAGACTCCTTCATGCTCTTCTTGGCCGCCATGTTGTTTTGCACTCGTCCCAGTCGTCTCTGGACGAGTCGAGCATAAATGCGTCCTAGTTTACGACGTCCCGTCTTTATACCAGACGAGTTTAACGTCTGAGACGTTAAAGTCGTCTGTTAAGTGCGTCGTTCGGACGCACTTAACAGAAGACGTTAAAGTCGTCTGCCTTATTTACCGTTTTTATGCTAGGCGACGACTTTAACGTCTCAGACGACTTTAACGTCTCTAGCATGAAAACGGCCAATAGCGATACAGACGCTGACGTTATCTATTGATGTTACTTTATCAAGAAGAAATTATTTCGGTTCACTAATTGGACCAATCTTAGAGCGCTTGACGATTCAATAGATAATTTGTGTTATAGAAAAGCTTTAAAGGCTAAGAAACTAAACGGGTCATTTTCTTTGGCTGCGGCCTAGATGTTACGGGTCAAATTAAATTCAGCTTAATTTTTTTTTCAACCTAGGTTGATTCTCTATTTCCTTAATTCTCCTAGTCCTAATTTTTGAATAATTAGGGCGAGGAGAATTAAGCAAATAGAGAATCAACTTAGGTTAAAAATTTTTAACCTAAATGTAATTTTGACCTGTAACACCGATATAAATAAGAGCAACTATCAGGCAAAATTGAATATGTGGAAGAAACTTTTCTTTTTTTGTATTTTTTGTTACTGGTCAAAGGCAGAATGGATAAGTTACTGCTGTTCCACCAAGTGACAAGAAGGTTCCAGAGGGGGTAGACATCCTTGCATTCTTCCAGCAGATGCTCTAAGGTCTGCATCAATCCACACACATGACAAGAGTCAGGCCTGTTTCAAACGTCGTGCTACTGCCGTGCCAAGCTGGCTAATGTATTTATACTTTATGAATTGAGTTCTGCACGGCGGTAGCACGACGTTTGAAACCAAGTCGAGCTACTGCCGTGTAGCACGACTTGGTTTCAAACGTCGCGCTACTGCCGTGCTAAAGTCGAATTTAATTCGAGCAATTGAGTTCGGCACGGCAGTAGCACGACGTTTGAAACGGGCCTCACTGTCAGTGATTTTTGGCCTTGAAAAGTTTGCTGCGTGTGTACAGGATGTGATGGTTTATTTTGTTGTGGTTGGTTAATGTTTGGTGTGCATGGTACAGATATTGTTGAGTTTCTTTTCAAAGTCGTAGTTATAGTAATGACATCATAAGCAATACCAAGAAGCAGCCCTTATTTTCTTTCATTTGGAATTTCCCAGAATAACTGCACTTACCAAAACCTAACATTGTCTAGGTTAGTCGAGGGGATGATGACCTCGACATATTTTGTTTTACAGCTAATAATTCCTGGTTCATGGATCCTCGCAGTGATTATTAATATTCCAGCATTTATCAAGCAAGACTTTGTGAAGGAACAAAATCCCAACTATTGCATTTACGATTACGACTGGCCACAAGAATGGATGGAAAAAGCCTTTCTATTGGCAGGAATTTGCATTCCTATGCTTTGCTTTACCCTGATGATGGGGTTGTATTCCAGAGTCATATACACTATGTGTTTCAAGCGTGATGATTATACTCAACACACATGCCAACAACAGGTATGACTTTATTGTCCAATAAATGTTTTGTGTGGAAGTACCGAGAAAAAAACCTGTAATTAAGTAGAGACAGTCTTTTATTTAGGGGTCCTGTTGTCGGAAAGACTGCCCGAGAATGTGAGAATATTTATACATTCAAAAGAGTTCTCAAAACGCCTACCAACAAAGCAGCACTTGAGAAGGTTTATCTTATTAGAGGAACCTGGATGAACTACAGTAAGGGTCTTGTTATCTTTGTATATTTTTAATTTTCTTTTAGTCTTAGCTTTTGTATTAAGTCTTAATTGCCACCTTGTAATTTTAAACTTTACCTTCTTATGCTAGTATATAGTTGTATTTCGTTAAAGTTGTATATCATATAGGTGTAATTTACAAATGTGACTTTTATCTATCTATCTATCTATTTATCTATTTATTTGATTATTAGTGAGGTCCACAGCATCAGCTTTAATTAGTTGCCTGTATTTTCTAACCCGCGGTATCAAATAAATTATAATTAATATGTATGTATGTATGTATGTATGTATGTGTTTTTATTATGGGCTGTTTACAACTAGTGTCAAAGCACCTGTACCTGAGGGTACTACTGATTGGCGTTGTGCTTGCAAGGGAGTCCCTGATATGCACCTTGCATTTGTCTTGACGAAATTTAGCCAGTTTAGAGGCAAAAAATTAAACACATGTACTTTATTTGAGTGTCAATGTATTTAGCACGAAAGTACTCATTGGGGACACTATTTTTTACGTCTCTTACTGGAGACGGAACCACCATTTTACGTAGTCATCCGAGCACCGCGAAGGTCTAGCCGGTTGCATTACAAAGGTAGTACCTTCATTTCTTAGGTCCGGCCCCGGGAATCGAACCCGCGTCCTCCCGCTCTGCGGTCACACGCTCTACCGACTGAGCTAACACTGCAGGAAATAACGCATTTGTTTCACTATATTTTTATATTATCTTAATTGCTAATGCCAGCACAGGTTTTAACGTGGTTTTAAGAGGGGTATACTGATAGAAACGTTCGACGATCAAGTGACCAATAGCTGTCAGCACAGTAATTTATAAGTTAACTGTAATTATTCATAACGATTCTTACAACTTGTATTACAGAACCTCAGTTATTGGTGGCACACGTTTTATCCCATATCGTTTTTTTAAATTTGTGCATACTTTTTACTTAGTTTTGTTTGTTTATTATTTATTGATCTCGAAACTCTTTTCAAAGCAGGCTAGACGCTTCAATCGACCAATTCCGATATATTAAAATCCATAAATGGCTGCGATGCTTGGAGCCAAGTATGAATTTTAATATATCGAAACCATTTTTTTAGTGCTCATGAGTTTTTTTCGTTTTTTTTTTTCTTTACCCAGGCTGTACTGAAAGTGCGTAAGAGAGTCACCCTAATGGTTCTTATAGTGACTGTCATATTTGGAATATGCTGGGGTACAGACTGTATACTCCACGTGATGGAAGTTGTTGCCTCCTACAATTTCAGCCGGGTAGCGATTCCCGTGGCTCACGTCATGATCATGTTTAATGCCGCTGTCAACCCGTTTGCATATGCTTTGGTTAACCAAAGGTTCCGAGAGAAGATGAAGGGAATCTTAGTCCGCAGCTTACGTTTTTCGTCTGCGAGGGTGCAAACAGCAACAAAATCGCCTAGCATTGGGTCGGCCTGGCACGTCACACAGCCAAGAGAGAATGTCCTTGCACGAGACCCAGTTTGGAGTGATATCGAGCTCCAGTCTTATAGAAACAGTTCTACAATTAAGCAATAGAAAACGTTTCCCCTGTTTGCATAGCCTGATATAATCACGAGAAAGACTTTGGAGAATTCGAGACAGTTGCACAAACCTGGAAACGTCTATGTCTGGTTTTGCAAACATGGAAAAACGTGTTCAATAATTGCTGTTATAAAATAACTTGTGTCTTTCTGACAGAAAGAAGCTTAACTCTTTGTTATCCCTGAAAAAGTAGATGGAATCCATCGAGGATCTTTTTATTTTTTGCATATCATTGCGTTTCTTCCTTCCATTTTTAGTCAGAAATCTGGCCTTTTCGTCTTCGGTTAGCCGTGAAGGCCATTTTTTTTTCAGTTCACTTGGGGCCTTGGCTAACTGATAAGCTAAATCATTGGCACTTAAATAAAGTCATTATTATCAGATACGATTACTGTTAGTTCTAAAAGCCATATAAAAAATTGAAAAAGAAAAGAAAAGATGAAAATTTTTGTTTTTTAAGAAACCCAAAAATGAACAACCGCTCAGAAATAGTTGTCCTTGTTTTTTCTATTCGCAGTTTTGCGTTGTCATAAGTTATTCATAGGGTGTTAAACTAGCTAGCTATCACTAGCTAACGCACATAGACAGTATGGATGGGAATTAAGGAATTCAAATAGTATGTCATAAGTAATTGAAAGTGGCTTTAAAAATTACAGTAACCATGATAAACTCTGTTTTCATTTCAACAATACTGATTCGTATATTAGCAGGCTAGCTGCTACTTTTGTTTTTCAAGCATTTGAAAGCGAAAGAAAAATGATTATTAATTATATCATTCAATTATATTGGTATTTACTTAACTTTCTTTGTTTATTATTGTATTCAACACCATGTATGGCCGAAATGGTAATACTGAATAAACATGTTGTTGCTGTAATCAAAATTTGTGCCACTAAACTGGTTGTTAATTGCTGGCATTATTATGATTTCTTTGTGAAACGTTAACAGTTTTAATTTTTTACTCACAAAAATAGCAAACCCCCTCCCCCTTATCCCCCGGCTTCCCCCACAAGGTAACGACCTCTGAAAGCTTCTAAGTTCAACAGTAATTAGAGTGGACATGGTGGTAACCTTAGCAATGCTTATATAAACGAAACACTTAAAGCACGTGACACACCGGGACACCTTAGTTACGAGCTGTCCAGTGCCTTTCGCCTGTTTACAGCCATATCGCCCAAATTAGGGCGAAATTACTTACTGGGTGATATGGCTGAGCGCATGCGTAAAGTACTGGCAGAAAGTGATCATGCTTGCATGGACTCTTTATTTCCCACAAGGCAAAGGATCAACGGGCAATTAGTGTACAGTGCCAATAGATTACTGGGTAGGGAGGTTCAGACAAGGTATACTCGGGCGCAACCTCGTCACGACTGGAGTTGAAAAAAAAAAAAAAAAGAATCTACACTTCGATCGAATTGGAATATTTCAGTAGTGTTGTTTTCAGGCGATGTTCTATTGTTAATTTTTTTTGTTCATTGTTTTCCTAACCGATCCTGTGAAGGCTCCCGAGAGCTGCAAGATCGCCCAAATTTTTGGGTTTAATGATTTGCACATTTCTCTTTCTTTTTTTTGGGGGGGGGGGTTGGGATGGGTATGGATCTGTAAAAAAGAAGATCTAGCAACTATTATTGTCACGCTAAAAAAGGAATCCATTTTTAGATTTTCTAGGTGATTCGAGATCAAGAATCTAATTTTGGATTACCCCAGAGAAACGCACCCTCATGACATGAAAGGCATCAAAAGAAAAGTCATGCATACAACATTACGACGACAACTTTTATTTACATTGCAGGGATTTTGATCCTGAAAAAATAATCTCCGCTTCCTGATTTACAAAAATAAATATTCAATTATTTACAGTCATTTTTAACGTTGAAGTATGTCAGCAACATTGAAACGCATTCTCAGGAAAGTGTTTTTCAAGATTTCCAAGAGAAACAAATCTCCTTTTGCCCCTCATGAATCAAAAAACAACCTACTAGATTAACTTTTGTTAAATCAAGTTTGTAATCGAACAAAAAATCATTTACTGTTACATGTAATATCACGGATGACAATTACTCCTTGATTTTTTGATCAAAAATACGAAGATTTTAGGGCGTTTAAAAAAAGAAAAACACATGAAAGAGCACAATATTTAAAAGAGGAAACAATGATTGTAACGAGTATTTTAGCCAAAAACTCAGAAAACTTTGAACTTCAAATGTTTGCATCAATCTTTTCAGCGCGTGGAGTTCTCTATGCAATGAGCAAGTCAAAAACTCACAATTGCGGGTGTAATAATGTCACCTAGGATATTAATAGGTGATCCACCGTTATACTGCTGTGTGAATCAATTCCAATAAAATTACTCCACAGAAATTTACAAAATGCGAGTGAAATTATTTCTAGTTTTACTCATCACTACAAATTTTAATCACGTAAAGAGCGCCTTTAGTCAAAAAAGGATGGTCCACAACACCAGCTTTTCACAGGAGCAGTGTAATGTCCAACGCGGTCAAACGTTTCAAGATTGTTACTTAGAAGGTTATTATGTTACCACGAAGTGACAATGCAAACATGATTTCCGTCGTTCGTAAGAGGAAAGTAAAAGAATTATAATTTATTGACTGAGTTGGACACGGCAGTAGCATGACGTTTGAAACCAAGTCGTGCTACTAACGAGTAGCACAGCAAAGCTTGGAACACGTTTGTAACACGAATTACTCTCAAACGTCGTTCTATTGCAGAGCTCAGGTCGTCACGGTAGTAGCACGAAGTTTAAAATGAGCCTCTTTCAGCGAACTTCAAATTGAAAACTTAATGTGTACTATTCCTTTTACATTGGTCAAACAGAGAGCATTTAAAACTGTCAACGAGTGTTCATAGTTATTCCTAACATCACCATGGAATTTCTGCTCTCCTTTCTCAGACGTCATTTTGTGGGAAAACCTGTGGCGTCGCAAAATGGGGGCTGTTTTCTCGGGCTATGCTTAGCGCTCCTTAAAAATCTCGCTAAAATTTGGCCTGTCCGAACGCTTCCTGACGCCCTTAAATTACACGAACGAGTTTATTATTTAAAGTTGAACAACATAATGGGTCGAATTGCACTATGGGATTGTCGCTCTTGTTACTGGCTGTAACGAGGTTGCGTAGGATAATGGATCAACTCGTCTCCCACAACAACCCCACGGTACAATTCGACACCACACTGCGCAACTTCAAAATGGCAAACGTTAAATGTAAACTTCACCACTTTCTCAATCAAGGGACAAGACCGCAAAGGACTCGCGTCTGACCGCATCGGGGTCTGCATCTTCGTCAGAACTTGTCGCTGTATTATTCTCTGAACATTTTGATGGAGTGTTCACTTGAAATCTAGAGGGTGGTGTGGTAAGAACGCTGGGGGGTGGGGAAGGATCAGTGACTCCATAGTTAGGGACTCCTGACGTGACGAGTGGTCGATCTTCTCCCTTGGGACTGATGACGTCATCTGAGGACTTGGCAACATGAAACTGATAATAAAAATTCGTTTACGAATCAGCGGTAGAAGTAAATTGTATATACTGGTCACCGGGATAGTGGGGGCAAGCGATTTGAAGTAGACAACATGAGTACGGTTCGGGTAAATCAAATAACATAATTCGCCACTTGCACATCTCCCTTAATACACTTTGTTTTCCCCCACAAATTTTGCATGAGCAGTGTCTTCAATTTTCCTTGGGACGACTGTAACACCCAAGAGAGTTGAAAACAAAGGCTACGCAAAATTGGGGGGGGGGCAAAGAAAGTGTATTGTGGGAGATGTGCAAGTGTCGAATAGAAGACGGGAGCACAATAAAATGCAAAGAGAAAAAGACATTTGCATGTGAAAGTCCGGATTCACAGATTCCCAAAAGAACTCGATATCCTTTTTTCAAAATCATTGTACATAATTTAAACGGACTTTTTAATTTTTAAAATTTTATTGTATAGTCGTAATTTACGCAGGGCCCCTTTTGATACCATCCAATGGTTGACAGGGCAACTCGATCTGCCTGAATAAAGTTGACTTGACTTGATCAAAAACGGACTTATTTTTTCTCTAATTTGTTGATTGAAATCCACGTCAAAGAGGGATTTTCATTTGGCGAAACCACCTTAGGGCTTTCTGTCGTTTACTTGGGAAATCCAACATTTGCATTGTCAAATCTCTATCCACTCTTTCTTTCGTTTCGAGCACTATCCCATCGCAAGTTCGACGAAACACATTCCGTTTTCATTCCTTTTCAATGGTACATTGACTTAATAAGCTCCGTTGATAAAAACAAATTTTTGCCTTATTCCCTCACCGACACAGCACCAGTTTCTTGAATTTCATCTTTTGATTCAGTTTTACTAAGGTGTGGATTAGTCTTTTCAGCTGTACTTGACGAGTTGAATTTAACCTTGTCGTACATTCTTTAGTAGGTTCATAAAGCCCATGTAATAAACGCTTGTTTAGAGACCACGTGACAACGACTCAGCTACTCGTATTTGTATTTTGTAATCACGTGAACGGCTTACATGAAAATTCAACCCGTAACTGAACTTGGTAAAACCAAATTAACTTCAACTACGTCACAATGAAAACTGCTATACTCCAAAGGTTAAACTTTCGCATTCAAAAACACCCGACATTACAACAAAAGCCGGAGTAGCTAGGCCATCTCGGTTTGCATTTGTAGGACTTTGTTTTCGTTTTTGGTATCCTTGCAAGAATCGTTAGCTAACAAAGAGGTAAGAAAGGAAGTTGGATAACTATCAAGTTTCATAGACTTGACTGGTACTTATGTTTTGACTTACCCTTGATCTTGGCATATCAATCGGTTTGGAAGGTTTCATCTTCTCTGCGGGAGAGCTATCCTCTTTTACCGGAGACCTTGCAAGTTCTGTTGAATTGTCTTTCACAATGTCCTTATCAGGAGGTTTGACTGAAAACCTTGAATTCCCTGATGATTCTTTCACTTTGGAGGGCGACGAGTCATCATCTTTTGACATTTCAACTTCGGGAGACTGGGAAGACGATCTACCTGCAAATCTTGAATCTTCTGATAACGCATCACGAGAATTTGTTCTTTTAGGAGTTGACGACAGGACTGGCGAACTTGGCGACAGGACCGGCGAATTTGGCGAGGAGTCTTGTGAAAGTGGGGCTGCACTGTCGACGTCAAATCTCATTTCAGCTGATTTTTTTCTCAAGGGAAAGCCCGCTGACTGCTGGCAACTTGCTTTTAGAGGAATAGAAACCGTATCAGGAGGCGAGGGACTGATTGGTGAATTCCACCTTCTTTCTTGTTCTGGAGTAGTTGGAGCTGAGCGGCTAATACGAGAGCTAGGTAAAGAAGCAAGCTTGGAACGAGAACGAGGAAGACTATCCGTACAAGCTAAAGGGGATATAGGAAGAACACGTGGACGGGGAGTTTTATTAGGAGGCGATACAACGCCACTAGGCGGAGGAATTTTTTTGTCCTGATCTTGCGGAGGGCCAAATAAATTTCTCAAGGAAGATGGCATAGCGGCCGGTTGCGGTTGGCTTGATTTAGAAGTGACAGGTCCATCTGTTGTATCTAGGTCTCCTTCTGGTTGTCCGTTAAAAAGATTCGCCAAACTTTTAGGAGTATCATTACTTTTTTTCTGAACTGAGAAGCGTCCATCAACTAAAGTAGTACCAGGAGAATTCTTTAGACCCTCGAAGAGATCTTCAGGAAGTTGTCTACGCTCCAATTCAGATGAATCTAAAGGAGTGGAGGCTGTTTCAGAAGAACGTGTAGACCCTGTATTGCTGCCTGACTGAAGCAAAGGTTCATTTTTATCTAACATCCATTCCGGCCGGGGATAGCCCGCTGGAGCTGAATGAGATGGAGGACGGGCAAAAACACTGTCTTCGTGATCAGAAACTTCGAGTCCATCTGAAAACCAAACCCTCTTGGAATCATGCGACTCCTGCCCATTAACTTCAGCTCCCCGAGCTCTAAAAAATTCAGGCAAAGAGCCACGCGAGTTGTTAGTGGTCAAGCTATCGCTGTTGGACCTCTTCAATTTCATGCCCGGAAGTATAGTGGTACTTCCGGTCATTCCACGTCGTGCCAAATCTTCTAAGCGATGAGCAGTGTCCGGGTTCAGAGACTTCTTAGAACGTTCATCCTCTGGCTCTTCTTCTCCGTGTTCTACTTTTCTAAAGCTGGTTCTTCTTAGGATTGGTTTTCTCTTATGAGGCACCTTAGCAGGTTGGATTATCTTGGGAATAGGACTATGGCCCATGTCATTGTCACTGTCACTGTCCGAATATGGTTCGTCCTTTCCTTTTGCTTTTGTGGTGACAGTGAAGCGACCAACTGTGATAACTCTGTTTGTAAGTAGGGAGTGCGCAGTCCAGTCTTCCAACTGAAACAACAGAAAAAACGGTGGTACTACAATACAGAGACTCTCTCTTAACGGATACTTCTATAAGAGGACAACTCTGTATAAAGAACACCAAGTGTCGATCCCTGTTTGGAGTATATTTGCAGACCTGGACAGACCTTTATCTCCTAAACTTCCTGATAAAGGTGCATTATCGATATTGACTTACATCGACCAAGGTTAGCATGTTTTAGCTTGATTTTAAACTTAGAATTATTTTGAATGAATAATAAACAGTTATTGAATTCGGCTTTCGTAGGATATGAAGAATTCTGCAGATCGAGGAGGGTGTTATCCACCTCGGCCTTCGGCCTCGTTGGATAACACCCTCCGAGATCTGCAGAATTCTTCGTATCCTACGAAAGCCGAATTCAATAATTGCAAGTTACATTTAGGCTAACCCTGTAATAACGCAGCACTGGTGTTATTCCCCCAGCGGGGGGAGGGTACTCAACAAAGTTTTATACGAGAGGCTCCGCTCCGAGGTCCAACCCCTTACCCTTTTATTTACCATTTTTGACCGAAAAGGAAGTGGCACCCCTTTCGTGTACCTTCTATCGAAAAATGGTACCCCTTTGACATATCTACAATTGTAGTTAAGAAATATCTATTTCGTTAAACTGCTGTAAATCCACTATGTTTTAAGTCTAAATAAATCCCAGAGGCAGAACCTTTTTTTTCGGCTTTTCACAGCAATAAAATGTATCTGCTAGCCCTTTGGGCTTTTTTACAGCCTGAATATCCTTTCATATAAGTCAACTCAGTAGTAACATCCCTGCTCTTTCATATACCTGAAGCCTGAAAAAAGTATCCCTTCCAAGCGGAACCTCCCCGTATAGGCCATTATAGCGAGTACCTCCACCCCTCCCCCCCTCCTCCCCCAAGGTGCTATGCATTGAATCTAAAAATAAAGATTACAGTCGACTCTCTCGGCTTAACGGACACCTCGGAAAACGGACACCTAGAATTCATCCCTGCCTTACTTTACCCCCGTTATTTGACTCTCTATAAGCCAGACATCACTCTTAGACGGACACGTATAGTACCGGCTCCAAAGGTTTCTAGCCTGTTCCAGGCTCCGAGATAGTCGGGACCACTGAACTGAGAATGCGCGAACATGAGAGAAAAAAACAGGAGGTTCCTTCCTTTTTGCCGTCCCGCCAACCATTCGCGTGCCTTTTACTTTTGCGTCTTCCCCACTATCTGAGAGCCCGCAACGGGCTAAAAGGCGTCCGTCTTAGGGTTGATTTCCGCTGTCGCGTAATTTTTCCGTCCAAACGCACGAGAAATTTACGCGCGTAAATGAAAAAGAAGCAATGTATGAAAGGCAACGCGTAAACTTGAAAATTGAGCGAGGTTCAACTTTTACGTTTACGCGAGACCTTCCATACATTGTCTCTATTTCATTAACGCGCGTAAAATTTACGTGCGTGCGCACGTAAAAATTACGGATGGCGGAAATCCACTTTTAGAGAGAGTTCACTGTATTCTTTTAAACACGCTTCCTACCTGACCGAGATTAATATCGTCCGCACTTATCCCATCAAACGGATCATCCAACACGTCCTGGACGCCTTGCAACGTACCAAATATGAAAGATGTCAACACGGCGATGTAATATGGACTCCATGTGTTACCCGACTTGATTCCCATGTGTACGTAATATGGCGACAATAAGATTGGCATAAGAAAAATAAACACCTTAGTGAATGACCGTATGGTCCGCGGGGAGCGGTATTCCCTGATAACACGAAGCCTCTCGAATGCATGGCACATCAAACTGTAGGAAGAAAGGTGAAATATAAATTAAGGGCCTGTTTACATGGAGTGGGGGACCCCGGTCTAGTGGGGTAGGTTTCTTTTGTTTTGTGTCCCCCAGAGCGTGAAAACAAAAGAAACCAACCCCACTAGACCGGGGTCCCCCACTCCATGTAAACAGGCCCTAAGAGGCCAAGTTATGGCGTTGGGCCATGTGCTTTAATTATCTCTGTCTGAAATCCACATTTCCGGTAAAAGCTAGGATTTTCACTAGGTTACTCCTAAAATGTGCTACCAGATTTCATTTTATCTCTATAACAAAATTTCATCTAAACAAAAGCAAACTGACCCAATCTAGCCGAGTACTAATATGAAAGTTCTTAGTTGTGAAGGCGAATACAGCACATTCTAACAGAACTTGACTTTTCGGGTAATTAACATACTTCATAGTAGAATATGGGGAGTCAAAATGTGGAGAGGGAGCGAGAGAGCTCTTAAACAAACTCTCCACACTGACTCTTATTGTACTACTTCCACCGTTCGTTCTTATCTTGTTCTAGCTGGATACACTGGAGTGGAATTCATGGAGGGCATTCAGTGAGAGAGCAAAGCCACACGACTGACCTATGCACATGCGTCCGGTGTATGGCTACGTTTGTACTAAAGGAGGTTTTTTCCAGATTTATTCCATCTCGGGTATTCAAATTTGTTTACACACATCACTAATAAACGAGAGAAAATTCGGGTTTACCTCGGTGTAAAAACCTGTGAAGTTTTCCTTTGTTTTCTAGCTACCGGGTATTATTTTCCTTGGCTCTATTGTGTTGAGTTCTCAGTGGCTTCTCTGTCGTCATTGTTTTACGTCACTCGTGAGTTTCACAGGTTTTTGCACCGAGGATGAGCCGAACATTCAGTCGGATGCAAAGTATTCACTTTAGATTCCGGATTCAAAATCTTCAGACACGTGAACAATTGAACCCACTGGGGCGTTCTTATTTCGGACTGACGCAACTACGTTTAAAGAGAAAAAAGAATCCCCTACAAAAATGCTCCAGATTCGCCATCACCCCGGAAAAATCTCCTCTAGTCTACATGTAGCCTACCTCTAAAAACGCTTACGACCTAAAACTGAGTCTTAATGACTTTATGTCTGTCCACAACAGAACTGTGAAGTTATCCAATCTGGCGACTGCTTACAACTCCCAGTTTACATTATCGTTCACGCGCAGACTGAAGCCGTAACACATACGACAAATATTGCACGAGGTTCCGGATTTAAAAAACGTAAACTCACGAGGAAAAAGCCTAAGTATAAAATTTTACCAAGTAATCAAATCACCAGGAGATTATCCGGCGGTTTGGAAGTGTATGTTGCGCGTTAATTTCATGCTTGGTTTAAAAGTTATTTCCATTTGTTTTAGAGTATAGTAATGTATGGTAATGAGTTTAGAACAAAGGGAAGTAAAATTTACACAAAGGATAAAATTGAACCACAACATAGACATGTAATAATGTCACTCACTTGTGATAGTGTATGAGTCTGGTAATAAGAGGAGAATTTTTCGGTAACGTTGAAGCTCTCATCTTATCATTCAATTGACTTATGTCACTAAGATCTTCATAAATGACCTGTAAGAAACGAAAAACAGTAGTACTCAGCATTATAGAAATTATTTTTCCTTTCGAATCTCGTGTTTTCTGTTAACCACCGAGAAAGGGGGTGGGGTGGAGAACTGGGCAAAAAATGGAACAGGGAAAATACATTAAATGGCTCTCTCCAAGGTCTGGTCTCTTTACTTTTACGCCTGCTAAGAAAGCTAGAAATAATCATATCTGCCAAACGAGGGTGAAGAATTGGAAGGTCGTTTTCAACCTAGCCTGCGGGCTCTCCGGCGGGCGGCAGGGCGGGTAAAGGACGGAGAGCTTGCAACTACGTGTCTGGAATTTGAATTCCACCTCCAATTCCCCTGTGGCTCCCCGTCAACTGAGCTGTCAGATTTGCGCCAATCAGTACAAAGCGGAAATGAGCGGGAATGTAAACAACACACAAAAAACACATACCAAGCGTAATGACGTCATTACTAATGTCATCTCCGCAAATCTACATTTCACATCGACTTTTTCGATGCAGATAGTCAAATTCCAGAGACGTAATAGCCATCTCTCCTTCCTTTTCCCGCACCGCCTCCAAAGCGCCCCGGAGAGCTTGCTCGCAGGCTACTTTTGACCCAGTCAAGTCTCATTTTCTAGGTGTATTTTTAATGGCATCCGAAGGCTTGTCGAGGAAGGAAGGAGGAAGGGACAATCATTACTGTTCAGAACCAATTTTCGTAAAATTGCCCATATTTAAAAGGCCCCGTCCACACGAATTGGAGATTTTTAAAAGCGCATATTTTGTTACCCGGATTCGTGTTGACGAGGCCCTAAACTACTCTGGAGAGCGCTTAAAAAAGATGTGGTTTCAGTGAGTACAGTCAACTCCCTTTATAGCCGACACTGTAGGGACCTCGAGGTGGTGTCCTCATTAGCGAGAGTCCGTAATAGCGGGAGTTTATTTCAGTCAAACGTCTGCAACTTGTTTTTGCCGGGGATTTAGCTGCTGTCCGTATTATCGGGGTGTCCGTTATAGCGGGGTGTCCGCAAGGCGAGAGTTGACTGTAGATGCACTTGTTTAGTGTAGATGGAAGGTCAATTCGCGTAAAAAATATATACGCTTTCAAAAATATCCGGATTTGTGTGGACGGGGCCTAAAACGTCCCGCTTATACTCCACTTACACACCCCCCAAAATGCACCTTATCATTCCCAGCATTTTTTTTCCTTTTTATTGGCCGAAAGCCTACCACGTGACCTGCAAATAACTGCCTACAAATAATGGTCTTCTCATGAGCAATGTCGTTCAACTGTGTTGGGCTGCAAATATTATTCTGCTCATGCGTAAACGAAACAACACTTTTCTCCTTTTTGCGGTCGTTCTTGCGTGAGAAAAGACAGATCGCTTCGCTTCCCGAAGATATTCATTAAAAACAAACTTGTTGGTCGAATGATAAAACAGTTTTTAAACTCGGTTATCGCAAAATATCGTGATTTGTCAGTGTCTCTCAGATCAATTGTTTACCTCAGCCTTCACCTCGTCCAATAATTGTTAATTATTTGTCCCCCGCTTCCCCCCAAATTTTGCATAACCTTTGTTTTTCATTTCTCCTGGGTATTACAGCTGTCTCAAGAGAAATTGAAAACAATGCTTATAGAAAATTTTTGGGGGGCAAATAAGGTGCATTAATGGAGATGTGTAAGTGGTGTATTCACACTCTTAAACAATTATAAATATCTGTGATTTGCAAATAACCTTCAAGTTTTAACAGTACAAGTGCATGACACACTCTTGACCACTTAACCCATACTAAATTCTGATGACCTAAGGCTACAGGTGCGACTGCCTTTTATAGATACGCTTGGCAATCAGTAAGCATTAAACATGCATATGTTATTATGGAAGGGGTAACGTTGAACAATTTATTAACATTATGTTATAAAAAAAAAAGTCTTCACTTACTGACAAAATGTAGGTTCTTCTAAAAACTTTTTCAGTTAATAAATACTCTTTGATGTTTAACACCAGTCCCCTTAACTTAGTATTTACAGTCTTCAAGAAGTCAGGTGGCAAACCTGTGAAATGAGATCACAATATGACTAAACGCCACAGGACTAGACTATAATATTGTGTCCATTTGATTATAATGGGGGTACATCATATTGGGGGCTCAAAAAAGAAACTAAGGTTAAAATGGTTTCAACCTCAGTTTGATTCCCTTACTACCAATCGAATCTTAAATCCTCTTTGTCTTTTATCCCTAAGGAGCACTTGGCAGACTAGGTTTAAACAACCTGTCATGTTACCACGATATATGCGTCCTCTGTATCCACTGCTGAACTATATGCCAAGGTAAATAACGACCTAACTCGCGTTAGGGACTGGCTTCTTGCAAATAAGTTAAGCTTAAATGTCACTAAAACGGAGTATATGTTCTTAACAACTACCTTCAAATTATCTAACTTAGGAAGAGACTTTCCAATTAAGATTGGCAACAATCATGTTAAACGAGTCCAAACAACAAAATATTTAGGAATTCACTTAGATGAAAATCTTAAATGGAACGAGCATGTTGACAAACTTTGTTCAAAAGTCAATCGATCCATCAGTGGTCTAAAACAGGCACGTGATTATGTACCATTAGATGTTCTAAATACTATTTACAAATCTCTTATCCAGCCTGTGTTCGACTACTGCGACGTTGTTTGGGACAATTTAGACCAGGGACTTGCCACTAGGATCCAGAAATTACAAAATCGTGCTGCACGCATAATAACCTTTCAAGGCTATGACGTTCGTTCAGCACAAATACGAAAACAACTAAACTGGGAAGAGCTTGCCTCAAGGCGTCAAAGGCACTTAAGTCTATTAATGTATGATACAGTGAATGGAAATATACCTAGTTACTTAAGCGATCTTTTCTCGAATGTCTGTGAGAACAACCCTTATAAGTCTATGCTAAGAAATGCGGAATATAATGTTGTACTGGACCACGTTCCAAAAACAGAATATTATAAGGGGTCTTTCTCATACAGAGGAGGAATGCTGTGGAATTCTTTACCAAATGACATAAAATCGTCCGAATCTAAAGCTATCTTTAAAAGAAAACTGGCTAGTAGGCAGGCAAACTGTTGACTACATTTTACTATATTTTATTATTTGTACATATTTTTAGTGTAGTTGTACAGTATTTACTTCTGTTTCTATACGGCTTTCATGTAAAGAAGTTATGTAACTTATGAAATTACCGTATTCAAATAAAAGTGAATCAATCAATCAGTCTTACTACACTACCTATGGATACTTTGACACCTGAATATCACTGTAACTGTACTATTTATAAATCATATCTACTGTACAAGTTACCTGAAGCTTGAAGCCAGTCCCTGTGACAGAAAAACAGTATGACTAGAGCACCCTTGAATTGTGCTAAGTCTTCAAGAACTCTTTCACGCCTTTGGAAGTCAGCTGGAAACCATCATATGAAATAAAAGTTAAAATCACGACAACGCAATGTGTCTTTCAAATTTGTTGGTCAATATTTAAGTACAAAATTGTGACTTGCCACAATCAACTTTAATTATTGCAAATGCAGTGACAAAATTGCTACAATGGGGTAACTTTCAAGAACAAAAAAATTCACACCCCTTCCCTCTCCCCTCCGTTCAAAGTTGGGGTATTTGTTGTTTTGTACAGGTAACTTAAACAGTGGCACAACATTGCATGGAGGGGGTAGGGAGGGAAAGCTTTATTTTCTCTTTTTGAAGTTGGCAAAATGTTAGAAAGGCCTCTAGGACAAAGTGTCTCAAATAATTTTGTCCCGATTGTTTGTCTTAATGCATAGCCTAATACCCTCTTGAAGAAGGAAAAATAACAGTTGGGGACGGCTTAACATGGCCTACATCATGTGCTGGGTGATAAAATTTCTGAAACTCCTACATCCCCTCATATCCCAGGAATCTGATTTTATTTTCTGTGCTTGAAAAGAAGGAAATTAAACAGGAAATGCCTTGCTATGGGGTTTTGTGAAGTGTAACTTCATTCACAAAAAGGTTATGTTAACTACTTTCAGCTCTTGATTCTAACTCCTTACCATTAATAGAGAAAGCCAAAGGAAATACAATTGGTGAAACAAAGATGCTCATATGGACATCAAAATCCAATCCTGTCAATTGAAAAGAACAACACATCACATGTATGTGGTGAAAGCTTTCCTTCATCTACATGTATTTGCCTCAAATGATATAACAGCATAATTTCTCAGATAATGAAGTAGCTGTATAGTGAATACTGCACTGGAAGAAAAAGATGTGCATATTATAACATTTAAACAAAGGTAAAGCATGCACCCCTATTGGTCAATTTCTCAACTATGAGTCCAGTTGTCGTAGCACTGATGAAAGTATCAGTTTGTTTGGCAAATTTTGACTTGAAAAAATACCTTCCTTCTTAGTCGCACAGTCTTTGTTAAGCTACATACTTTCCTTTAATTTTACGATAATCCATTTTTATCCAGTATGCACGGTGTACTCTATTTTCTTAGAAAGCCTATAGTTCATAAACTGCCAAATTCTATATAGGCTTCCCTGTCATTACCATTTTGAACATTTGTAAAATAAATTATTTAGAATGGTGTCTAACATCTTTAAGAGATTATCAAATTATTGCATTAATAGTAAATATATTTTATGTGGTTAATAACAAAATAAATGAATGAATGAAAGCTAGCACAAACTCACAGCAGTAGTGTCATCTGTACAACCAAGTTTGCAAGTTAAAGAGTTATACTGCTGTTGTGCAACTGCCAAGGTATGGATGCCCTTGGAAGGTTTGCTGAGCACTCAAGGACAAGAATCTAGAGTTGCTCTTAACATCTATTTTGTGCTTAGTAACCTTCTACTGCAGACAACCATAATGAGATGATTACACACTGGTGCATGCTGACAGTTGCATAATTTTGTTAACTGTCGTAAATTATCCTGCTCATGTCCCACACTTGTGGCATAATGATTATATTACACTTTCTCAAGAACAACTACCAATCACCTTCTTATCTGTCAAAAACAAGACAAGCTTTTCATGGTAATTTTATAGACCTTCAGTTTTATGCACTGGTGGCAGTTTGAGAACAAAAATAACTTTTGAATTTTAAGTTGGCTATGTGACTTATTGGAGACTTTAAGCATCAGGTTTTTCATGGTTAATATCAAACAGCAAACCTGAGGATGTCACATTACCACAGTCTTGCAGTTGCATTTGCAGTTTGCAGTTCATGTTTGAATAGCAGGAAGAGCTTCCAGTGGTAAGCGATTTACAGCAAGGTTTTTCTGCCATTAAAAATTGTACAGCCTCTCGTTTAAAGTTAGATTTTTGCATTTGAATCAATGAATTCTTTATGTTCTTCAGGCAATAAAAGTGAAACACTGCAACTTGACGAAAAACAAAATGGCAGCAGTAAGCAACAGATGCTTTGCTAAAATTCAAAATCCTGACAATGTGAAACTGCCAACGTGTAACTGCAAACTGCAGATCAAGGTTTGCGATTTCCCAAGAAAGAAGTCACTGAATGAGATTAAGATAGCAGGTGGTCATTGACAGAATGGAAACAAGGCTTAATTGTTACATCACTGAGTCAAGCCATTAATACATGATTTACAATCTAAAGCACGCATCTATCATGGTTATAAATAATATTTACTTACCCAATTTCTGACAAAGAAATGTTGCAAGTGCTGTGAAAAAAAAGAGTGAAAATATCAGTACCTATTAAAGTAATCTCAGGGATGGATCTAGACGGGGCTCAGGGGGTTTGAATCAAACCCCGTAAATTAAAACAGCTAACGTCAAAAACTTGTAAAGATGTAAAATAAATACAGTCAATCTTAAATGAGAAAAGAATGGCATTTTCACTTAAAAAAATGAGATATTAAGACACACTGACTTTGCCTCAGATTGGAATTTCAGGATGCCCCCAGACCCCCCCACAAAGGTGGCCCCCTTTCATCAAACCCCCTATGCTAAAAACCTGGATCCACCCCACAATGTTAGATTTCAAGAAGGGGTATAACCTTTGCAATATAAGAAACATAACCTTTTCTAAACCCTCTAGGCCCCCCCCCCCCCGGGGGGTGGGTGGGTGTGGGTACTCCTGATTTCAAGTGACTGGGATGATTGAATGGGGGCAAAACTCAAAACCCAAAAAAATCCCTGCACCAAAATTTAACCCCCCTAAAAATACCATGCCGCCTTTCCGAGCCATAAAATTTTTGAGAAAGCATTAAATGATATAACACGAAAAATAGAAACATTAGTTTTGAATACCCAGAAAAATTCCTACTTAAATCAAGCTATGCAAAAAAATACTTGCCAAAATTTTTCTTCCCCGAAAAATTCTTCAATCATCCCTATCACTAGAAATCCAGAGTACCCCGGGCTAAGGCCCAATATCCACATACAAATTCTCCAGACTCATCTTCATATGTTTCCAAAAAGAAGAAGATAAGAGAGTTTAATAAAAGATCCAAATAATATTTTGATCTCTTTGCTGATCATTTTATTAATTCTCATATCCATTTCTCTTGACAATGTATGGAGATTGTTAGGAGAAAATTGATGTTGGTGACTATAAGGGTTAACCTCCTTTTGGGGGAAGGATAGATAAATGAAGGATGTTACTCTGCTGTGAAAGGAGAACCAAAGATAATATAAAACACACACATGGTTCAATAAAAAGGTGAACAAGAAAGAGAAGTAATTTTTCATTTCTGGTTTACAATTAACCTGCAAGAGCAGACGTATTTGGAGAGTAGAGATGACTGAAGATATGTCTGCATTCACAGGCTAGTTTACACTTCTTCCTTTGTCCCATGCTAATGTCCAAAATGAATGGTCTGTAATTTCAGACATTTGTTTAAGATTACAGGTCAAGATAATCTAAGGTTTGGGGCTAAACTGGCAATAGGTTTGACTATCATAAAAGAAATGGTTTCCAAGCTCTACACGTATGTTTCAACCAATAGGTCTAAATGTCAGAGAAATAAATGGCCATTCTCCTATTCTGACAAGAATTTCATAGTGCCATCAGCACACCTCTACCAAAAATATACAAATTACCCCCATTTCTAAAGCACCAAAGAAAAGAGGTGGGGAGAAGCATGTTAGGGAGGCAATCATTTGATTCTTGCTATGTCCTGTGGTATTTGGGGTATTGATCAAGTCTTTTTCAAAAGGGTATACATTTTCAATATTTAGTGTCTTAAAGTGCCTATCACCAGTATTCAGTTACATTAAATTTCAAACATTTATGTAGTTTAAAGTATTTTTGCGAAGAAATAAACGTTATTTTGCGTTTCAACACACTTTTATCACGAAATCAGCACTTTGAGGCTAATTTCCCGCCGTATTTATTCAAAAAAGAGAGATTGAGAGACTGGGCACTAAAATAATGCTTGTGACGTCAACCCGGTATCTTGTAGCCAATCTTGTTATTGCCGAGATACCAGGTTGACATCACAGGCTACTTGGCCCAGTTCCCCATAAGGCGCGTTTTTTACTTCGTGAACCGGGATTTTGATCGCTTGTTAAAAATTGAGATTGAGCTCAAATCCCATGTTTTGTTGCTTGTTTTTGCCTGTCACATGTTTCTACTTCTTGAAAAGAAAGATATTGCCTATGGGTTATGGGCACTTTAAACAGGGTGTCTTTCTTTGACAACAGGGTACAAAAATTGACAGCACACAATCTGTATGCATGGTTACCATTTTCGTTAAATATGATGTAATTGTATTTCAGTTTCATCTACAACAAAATGCTTTCGGTATGTAAAACAGAGAACAAGACAAATAGCAAATTTTAACACTGCATGTTCTTTAAATCTTGAACAAGGTGAGGTTTAAAGGCCTTGAAGGCACAGTCCCCCACCAAAATGTCCCTAAAGTACCTCATCCATGGGGGGGAGAGGAAGGGAGGGAGGGTAATAAGGGACTGATTATGAGAATAACTGAACTGAGATACATGTATTATGCACCTATCAATGTAATGCCGGTGGGGGAGGCAGGGCATGGGGTGGGGATTTGATTGTCTTTGTTGTCCCTGGGGTAGGGCATTTGACCGATCTTGTTCTCCCGGGGGAAGGGATATTTGAATCTTTCTTCGCCCGACGTGGAGATATTTGACTGCCAAGTCGGACGAAAAAGACTGAGACCGAACATATGTTTCCCGCTTCACACGTGCGCCATACGGTTTGAAAAGATCAAGAAGTCATGGAGACCAATGAGAACAAGCGAAGGCTGAGTGGATTTCACTGTTTTCTCTTCAAATTTTGTTTGTTTTAGCGTGTTTTTGATCAATTGAACCTCTTAATATACTGTGGTATCAAAGTAAACGGAAGTAAAGAGAAACCAAGTTGATTTTTGCAAGTACAGTTGATTAGTGTATGGCTCATTTGCTACAATCACGGTAAACTTATAAAACTGACTTTCTTTGTACCCTTTACTAAGAACGGTATATTTAGACTTACAAAATGTGGACTTTCTCCTAAAGGTTTATGTATTCTACGCAGTGTAACACGGATTATGGTTAAAAGGTATAATTGCAGCTGTAACAGGAGCATTTATCTTTGGTGATACAGCAACGTTTATAAAAGATTGCAGAGTTTTATTTGGAGATATTTTTATTGTGTCTTTCTTAGGTTCTGCCTTGGGATTGACAGCAATGTGCAGCCTGGGGTGGGGAAATTTGGTTGGATTTGACTGGAATGATTTGCCCGTGGGCAGGGAATTTGATTGGAAATTTTTGAAAAAAGTCAAATCCCCACCCTATGCCCTGCCTCCCCCCCCGCCGGCATTACATTGATAGGTGCATTAACATTACATGTTCTGCAGTACTGCTGTGAAGGTACTGGATGGGAGTTGTCAATGTTAAAAACAAGATTTCAATTTGCATCAAGGTTCATGCATGATGCATACACTGGAAGGAAACGTTAAGTGGCAGGTAATAGTCCTTTTCACAGTTTTTCCAGCTATTGTCATGGACAAGTTAGGGACAATCCATTGACACCACTGGAAAAAGTGCCTTAATGTTAGAAAATTGCTAAATTTTAAAGTAACACGTCTTAAGCGAGCAAAGATATAGCTCCGCAAAGTTATGAACCTTTACAGACGTTATTATGGTGGGGACAAGTTTGAGCCCCCCATCATACAAAACGTCTGTAAAATTTTGCGACTTTGAGGAGCTATACTAATCTTAAGGTGCTCTTGTCAGTGGTGTTAACCATGTCAAAAGTTGAAAAAAACCGTGACAAGGTCTATTGCCAACGTAACATGATTTTCATCCACAAGTGTTCAAATTCAGCATGTACAGTGTCTACCAGAAGAAAGTCGATCACAGAAAGCTGCGATGAATATATTAAAGAAATGAGTTTTTACATTGCCAAATCGAGTCAATTACTTAAAACAAATTGAGAACTCGGTGTTCTGAACAACCGGTTTGATACAAGATTACCGCTACTAAACAGCTTGAAGACGACTGTTATACGCACCTGCCAGGGCCATTTGAAGAAGAACTATTACCGTCAGATTTTGCGCAAATGTTTTTATCACCTACAAAATATGATAGCAGTGGCCGGCAAACAATTACATAAATTACCAAAATTCAGTTTCAATTCAAATTGATATTAGTTAGAGAGTTCACTTACGGTTTTGTCAATGAATAATTTCTGGAAGTGGTAAAATTTGCCTTTAACTCCTTGACGTTTTGACCTTCTTTTTTCGCTCCACTCATAAATATCTTGTCTTCCATCTTCGATGTAAGCCGGATCTAAAGTGCTAAGAATGCTGTTCTTGCTGACATGGAACGCCATATTTGCGCTGGTATACTACACGAACCGGCCCACAGGAACCCTGAATCATTCGACTGACTTCAGACTTCATCAAATGCTTCAAAAAACGACATCAAGACTGATTGCTCTCTACAAGGACCAGCTACGGTGAGATTTAACTCAACTTTCTTTTCGTAGAAACGTCGATTCCAAGAGGCGCTACCAGGACACAATCAGGATGGGGAAAGCTGGGGAGGAGTTAAAGAATCTAGTTACCAGGTCTCTTCCTCTAGAGTCTCTCGTCGCGCTCGGAAGGCGAATTAATCATTGCGTGAAAACTTTCTTTGCTTTTTCCCCTGATCCAACTGACTGCCTCTTGGGTCTCCGAGGATCCCCTTTCGCTCTCCCTGACACTTTCTCTCTTTACCAACTCCCTATGTCCCCACAGAGACTTTCACTAGTCATTGACTTAACATGCCTTGCAAGGATGGGGACTTAAAAGATCATTGGTCTAACGAAGAGAGATCTCCTTTTAGGTCGTATTTGCGACTATAAGAGGTCCTCTTTTTCCAAAATCGGACTGATTTGACGAGAATTGAAGTTGGAGCTGATTAGGCAAATTCAAAATAGACCTTGTTACACGTCGTTTAATGGCGTTAAGTTTACCAACAAGTTCAGGGGCACTCAACGAGAATATAGTTCAAAACATTGTTAAACGTATCTTAGTATTTAAACGGTAGATATAGGCATATTTTTATCCCCTTAAAAGTTTTCATCTGTTCAGATTTCCTCGCTGAAATGCTAGTGATCCGAAAATTATAGGGATCAAAACTTACCTTTTCGAAAATTTCAGCCACAAAAAAGGCTCCCGGAAACTCTAGGTGACCTTTTTAGGGTAAAAATCCGTGAAAAATGGGCAATTATATCATTTTTTAGATGTTCGAAAATTCTAGGAGAGGCAGGCAAGCAAGAAATTTTACAACAAATGTTCCGAAAATCCTAGATCTCAAATCGTCTTCCGAACAGATATTTTCCGAAAATTGACGTTGGGTGCCCCTGCAATTTCAGTAGACTGCCGCTGTTGTCTGCGTTGCCTGAATTTGGAGTGGTGTGTCCCAGGACTTCCTAATCCAAAGATTAACAGACTGCATCTTGCTGCGGTTACAAGAATGAACCTCGCGTTTCTCTTGATGCATTCAAGTAGTTTGTTGGTGCGCGTGGCTTTGTGTGTATAATCCACACCTCAAGGTCTTTTTCTGCGGCGTATGTACCAGGCGGGATGTTTTTAAGACTGTAGGTAGATATGATCTTAGCTCCCCAATGGCGGAGAGTTTGGCTAACATTCAGTCTTATGGGAAGTTGAGATATGATCTAACAGCGTGCCTTCGCTCCCATACCTCGCTAAAATGAATGAAGATAAGGCATGGCAAGAGGTACTTACCAGTGGCGTGAAGAAATCTATATAGTGGCAGGTCTTCTCTTTACCAAGAATAGATAAGCGCCGAGCAAAAAGTTAGCGACGGTCGTGGCCATCTAAAAAAATGCTAAGAGAGGGGAAAAGGCAGGGTGGAGACAACCCATTTACGGCCCGTAATCTAATTCAGCGAGACTGGACGTACACTGCACATTGGTGAAATACCAAAAAATAGAAAATAAGAATATCATAACCTCTTTCTCTCCCAGTCCTACTCTGTTGCATACCTAGAACAGCAGACACGTGACAAAAGGCTTGACAAGCGAAAACAGCGATTTCTACAAATTCATATATTTCTCGTTGCTATTGTTCTCTGCAAACAACAACTTCAGTTTAACGATCGAATTGAATGCCTTGTAAATCGAATTGAATGCCTTGAAAAGAAATGAGTGTGAATATATCTTTTTTGTTTTCCTTGCCTGACCAATTTCTTTTTCACTCAATGGCGTTATGATACCATCAGTGACTTGTTTTGCTGAATTTTCCTTACTATAGAAGTTATAGTGGGTCGTGTAAATTGATTCCAGCATGAGCTAAGAGAAGTCACATTAAATTAAGGCATTCAGAACTGTAAAGTCTTCCTAACAGTTGACTGTACTGACCGTACTGTAAAACAGCTGCGCGATATTTCATTTTTTCTAGCCCGAGATGAAGTTTTGCATTATGTTCTCTAAACAAACACGCTCCATTATTTGCCTTTCTTTGAAAAGAGAGACAACATTGTCCAATCAAAGAGGCAATTAAAACGGCTAAGTAAAAATTTGATAGCAATTTTAGTGCACCTAGCGAAACAACACAATTTTACACTGCAAACCGCGGCTTTGTTTACTTTCTCAGCGAGTCCAATAACTAAATAAAAATGTCGCATTCATGACATGTACTTGTTGAAAAGCCTCCCTCTGACTATCTTTAAGCGCGGCGGGACGACATTATATTAAAATTTTAAATCACATTTCCATTTCAATCTCTGTCACTTTCCTGTGAAGTTCACTTGACACCTTCAATCGCCATTGTGGTTATTTTGTTTAGTTACTGTGGCAAAAACCGGGCAATTTTATCTATCCCGTCATAAACAGGCCATGTGGTTTCTGATAACTTATCATGTAATCGGCCAATAAGAGAGTAGAACTGTTTAAATTGGTTGTCGCCGTTAATTTTTTTGAGGTGATACTGCGCCTTATTTTAACACCTGCAAACTGTGTACACCACAAACTGTAGCTTAACTTTACTCGCCATATCAGCGACCTACGACGTATTCTTGACAATCTTTGACTGCTGTAGGTTTTCATGTAAGATGAAACACTTACGTGGACGGTTAGACCTGTTATGGCTGCTTGTTCAAACAGCTAATTCGATTCTGCCGTTGTCGAGCGCAAACGACTGTAGAACAGATCAACTTAGTAGCGCCACCTATAATCGCCATGAAATCTTTATAAACGGGACGTTTATCTTTGCCGGTTTGTTTCCCATACACTACGCTCCTCAAAATAATTCCTCCTCGCAGCTTTGCCAAGGCAAGTTTAACATTCGAGGCTTTGAAGAAGCCCTGGCAATGGTTTACGCCTTGCAACAGATCAACAAAAGCTTGAAAATTCTTCCTGGTATCACCATTGGAGCAGACATCGAAGATACATGCAGCACTGTCGATTTTGCTATACGAAAATGCCTGAACTTTAGTTTTGTCAAAAGAAACATGGAAAATGGTATGTGCGAACGTGTAAAGAGCGTTGAATCGTCCGACCCTAAAACTGTAGCAATTATTGGTGTTGGATCTAGTGATATAGCTATGGCGGTCACTAACTTTGCTGGCTTGTTTTACGTTCCGGTTGTTGGTTACTCTTCGTCGAGCAGACTTCTTAGCAATCGGAATCGTTTTAAATATTTTCTGCGCACAATTTCATCTGACAGCCTCATGGCAAGAGCGGTTGTAGATCTGTTGCGCATGTTGAAATGGAATTTCGTTCATGTTCTATATTCCGACACGGATTACGGAAGATCAGCTGTCGAAACATTCGAACATGTTCTTGGGTCTTCATCGGGTGCGAATATTTGCACCGTAATTTTTAGGGAGTTATTATAACCCCAAAAATGGAGTAAAAATTTTAGGTACAGGATAACCCCTTTTTTGGGGTTATTTTAACTCCTAATTTAACTCCGAATTTGGGGTCATTTTTACTCCTGAAAAAGAGTTCTTTTTACTCCCAGTCTTGGAGTTAAAATTACTCCGAAATGGGGTTACTTGTACTCCTTACAGGGGTTGTTTTTACTCTTTTTGGAGTTAATTTAACTCTGAAAGTGGAGTAAAAATTTTAGGTACAGGATAACTCTTTTTGGGGGGTTATTTTAACTCCTCAATATCTGGGGTCACTTTTACTCCTGAAAAAAGAGTTCTTTAAACTCCTTTTGGAGTTAAAATAACTCCACGAAAAATAACTCCACTGTAAGGAGTTAAATTAGCCCCACTAGAGGAGTTATTATAACTCCCTGAAAATTACAGTGTATAGTTTTCACTAAGTCTCTAATTGCCCCCAATACAACAAAAACAATCCAAATCAGTATTTTATTTCATCTGAAAAATACTGTACAGTGAAACATGCACGTGTCACTCATTATTATGTCAGGTTAGTAACACAGAGGAGAGGCACAGATAAGAACCAGAATTCTTCAGGCTAAGATTTTGAAAGAACCAGATGAAGTAGAAATGTTAAAACAGATCGCTATGGAGTTCTTAAAGTCCACTAATCATTCTAATGGCAAAAAAGTTTCTATTGGCTTAAATTGCAGTCATTTAGACATAACAACATGCACATTTTGTACAAACATTTAAAACCACCAACATTCTTCCAAAAAGTCTTTTTTTCCTTAAGAAAATAAGAACCTCGAATGTTTGAGAACCTAAACAGCTTAATTTCCAAGAAACAGAAAATTTATAAGAGCCTTTTGAGGCTAACTTCGAAAAGCACCTATTACTTAGTCCTTACTGTATACTACTAAATGTAAGAGGCGGGGGAGGGGGAGGAAGAGTTAGGGTTAGGGTTAGGGTTAAGGTTAAGGTTGGGGTTAGGGTTGGGTTAGGGTTAGGACTAGGGATAGGTTAGGGTTAGAAATCAGATTAGGTTGGGGGTTAGGGTTAGGAATAGGTTAGGGTTAGGTTGGAGGGTTAGGGTTAGACGAGCAGTCTCAACTGATTTCAATGGTCATAACAAATGAGTTGATCCACTGAGTTAAACATTCGCCTTGTCAGGAAAAGGGTGTTACGTTAAGCTGGTTAGGGTGGATAGCTAAAGTTGAGCCAAGGCTTAGGGTTAAATAAGGATAAAGGTTACAAACAAGAAGTACGGTTTGTTGAGGGTTAACGTTTGAGGGACTTCTGGGCAGGATACCAAATAACGTTGCGTTACATATCAATTACATCGCCGTACTGAGCGTAGGATTGAATTTCAAAAGACGGGTCAGGAGGTGAGAAATACAGAGATGTAGTTTCAATACAGGCGATTTTCGAAGACTAAACACTGGTCAAGCAAATAGTTTTAAATTAACGTTATCTTACAAGACGTTTCGCTTCGCTTTCTTCGTGTTTGACCACAGCAGAGCACAGATAATATAAACATTTCAGAGAGTAAATATTCCAGCTCCGAGGGGGCGAGTAAAACCAACGGCCACATCTGAAAGAAAAGGACAAAAGGAAAACCTTGTTTAAAGAAAATTCCTCAACACGTGTTTAAAAAGTAATATATCTCTTCTACATCATTTTCCCTAGATCAGTTTCATCCCGCAATGGTTTTATAATCGCCCGTACCGGTGCATAAAGCATATTAAAAACATTGTACCGAACATTCCGGACAATCAATCATAAACGGCGCTCGTCGTCGCGACGGTGCTATAGCGCGGGAACTTTAACATGCTTTGACGAAAAATAGTTACTCTTCCGCGATCCGATCAGCATTTAGCTTGCAATGCCAACAATAAATTGAAAATGAACGACAATTCAGCCTGTGCAGTAGGACGGCGGCTCTTTCTGGACACAGTAAATTTCCAGAGTCGCTCGACACATGACCAAAAATCAACCTTCGCTATAAGAAACCACAGACTTTGATTTCAACTACACTTTCACGACTTTGTAACATAACCTTTCCTGGCAAAAAGCCTGCTACTCACCGTTGTTGCTCGCTTATTCAAAGATCAGCACCTCCGTCGTTGAAACTGAAACACAACAACAGAACAGTCTCACTGTAATGGTCAAATATTAAACATGTTTTTAACCTTTCTCGCAGTGCATTCTGGGAAATCCGTCTTCAACTCGTGCGGGACACATTACATCCTGGCAATAACAACACAATTTATAAGTCTCCAGCGAGGCAAAAATCACAGCCAAAAACTTCGTTGGCCCTCTTCTCTTATGTCCAAACTAACCAATTTGCCCCTTATTGCCTGCTGGAGACTTCTTCACGGTGTGCAGAGCTGGGCAGAGACGTTATACACCATCCACCGGATGGTCTCTCGGATTGTGCCCGGAACTCGGTTCTTTGAGCAACGAGCGCCCATTTAAGCCTTCCCGGACTTAACGATGTCCCAGGCACTTTGCAAACCGTGGAAATAGAATTTCTTGCCAAACTCGGCTCATATTAGTCCCCGTTTCGCACACGCTCCGATCAAAACCTCTCCACTCACCAAGAGAGCCGTTGAAAGGAGAAAGACACCGCGCAAACTCGAACCTTTCAAAACTAGAACCGGTTCCCCTCGGACAAAAAAAAAAAAAAACCGGAAGTCCTTTCTAACGCGAGTGAGAAGAAAACAAGAAATAAAATAAATAATAAACTTACTTCTGTTGACTTCCACGCTGCTCCTCCCTGGTTTTCTTTAATGAAAAATATCTATGATAAAAAATGACATTTCATAAAATTAATTTACATATATAATATACACCGTAATTTTTAGGGAGTTATTATAACCCCAAAAATGGAGTAAAAATTTTAGGTACAGGATAACCCTTTTTTGGGGTTATTTTAACTCTAATTTAACTCCGAATTTGGGGTCATTTTTACTCCTGAAAAAGAGTTCTTTTACTCCCAGTCTTGGAGTTAAAATTACTCCGAAATGGGGTTACTTGTACTCCTTACAGGGGTTGTTTTACTCTCTTTTTGGAGTTAATTTAACTCTGAAAGTGGAGTAAAAATTTTAGGTACAGGATAACTCTTTTTGGGGGGTTATTTTAACTCCTCAATATCTGGGGTCACTTTTACTCCTGAAAAAGAGTTCTTTAAACTCCTTTTTGGAGTTAAAATAACTCCACGAAAAATAACTCCACTGTAAGGAGTTAAATTAGCCCCACTAGAGGAGTTATTATAACTCCCTGAAAATTACAGTGTATAGTTTTCACTAAGTCTCTAATTGCCCCCAATACAACAAAAACAATCCAAATCAGTATTTTATTTCATCTGAAAAATACTGTACAGTGAAACATGCACGTGTCACTCATTATTATGTCAGGTTAGTAACACAGAGGAGAGGCACAGATAAGAACCAGAATTCTTCAGGCTAAGATTTTGAAAGAACCAGATGAAGTAGAAATGTTAAAACAGATCGCTATGGAGTTCTTAAAGTCCACTAATCATTCTAATGGCAAAAAAAGTTTCTATTGGCTTAAATTGCAGTCATTTAGACATAACAACATGCACATTTTGTACAAACATTTAAAACCACCAACATTCTTCCAAAAAGTCTTTTTTCCTTAAGAAAATAAGAACCTCGAATGTTTGAGAACCTAAACAGCTTAATTTCCAAGAAACAGAAAATTTATAAGAGCCTTTTGAGGCTAACTTCGAAAAGCACCTATTACTTAGTCCTTACTGTATACTACTAAATGTAAGAGGAGGGGGGGAGGGGGAGGAAGAGTTAGGGTTAGGGTTAGGGTTAAGGTTAAGGTTGGGGTTAGGGTTGGGTTAGGGTTAGGACTAGGGATAGGTTAGGGTTAGAAATCAGATTAGGTTGGGGGTTAGGGTTAGGAATAGGTTAGGGTTAGGTTGGAGGGTTAGGGTTAGACGAGCAGTCTCAACTGATTTCAATGGTCATAACAAATGAGTTGATCCACTGAGTTAAACATTCGCCTTGTCAGGAAAAGGGTGTTACGTTAAGCTGGTTAGGGTGGATAGCTAAAGTTGAGCCAAGGCTTAGGGTTAAATAAGGATAAAGGTTACAAACAAGAAGTACGGTTTGTTGAGGGTTAACGTTTGAGGGACTTCTGGGCAGGATACCAAATAACGTTGCGTTACATATCAATTACATCGCCGTACTGAGCGTAGGATTGAATTTCAAAAGACGGGTCAGGAGGTGAGAAATACAGAGATGTAGTTTCAATACAGGCGATTTTCGAAGACTAAACACTGGTCAAGCAAATAGTTTTAAATTAACGTTATCTTACAAGACGTTTCGCTTCGCTTTCTTCGTGTTTGACCACAGCAGAGCACAGATAATATAAACATTTCAGAGAGTAAATATTCCAGCTCCGAGGGGGCGAGTAAAACCAACGGCCACATCTGAAAGAAAAGGACAAAAGGAAAACCTTGTTTAAAGAAAATTCCTCAACACGTGTTTAAAAAGTAATATATCTCTTCTACATCATTTTCCCTAGATCAGTTTCATCCCGCAATGGTTTTATAATCGCCCGTACCGGTGCATAAAGCATATTAAAAACATTGTACCGAACATTCCGGACAATCAATCATAAACGGCGCTCGTCGTCGCGACGGTGCTATAGCGCGGGAACTTTAACATGCTTTGACGAAAAATAGTTACTCTTCCGCGATCCGATCAGCATTTAGCTTGCAATGCCAACAATAAATTGAAAATGAACGACAATTCAGCCTGTGCAGTAGGACGGCGGCTCTTTCTGGACACAGTAAATTTCCAGAGTCGCTCGACACATGACCAAAAATCAACCTTCGCTATAAGAAACCACAGACTTTGATTTCAACTACACTTTCACGACTTTGTAACATAACCTTTCCTGGCAAAAAGCCTGCTACTCACCGTTGTTGCTCGCTTATTCAAAGATCAGCACCTCCGTCGTTGAAACTGAAACACAACAACAGAACAGTCTCACTGTAATGGTCAAATATTAAACATGTTTTTAACCTTTCTCGCAGTGCATTCTGGGAAATCCGTCTTCAACTCGTGCGGGACACATTACATCCTGGCAATAACAACACAATTTATAAGTCTCCAGCGAGGCAAAAATCACAGCCAAAAACTTCGTTGGCCCTCTTCTCTTATGTCCAAACTAACCAATTTGCCCCTTATTGCCTGCTGGAGACTTCTTCACGGTGTGCAGAGCTGGGCAGAGACGTTATACACCATCCACCGGATGGTCTCTCGGATTGTGCCCGGAACTCGGTTCTTTGAGCAACGAGCGCCCATTTAAGCCTTCCCGGACTTAACGATGTCCCAGGCACTTTGCAAACCGTGGAAATAGAATTTCTTGCCAAACTCGGCTCATATTAGTCCCCGTTTCGCACACGCTCCGATCAAAACCTCTCCACTCACCAAGAGAGCCGTTGAAAGGAGAAAGACACCGCGCAAACTCGAACCTTTCAAAACTAGAACCGGTTCCCCTCGGACAAAAAAAAAAAACCGGAAGTCCTTTCTAACGCGAGTGAGAAGAAAACAAGAAATAAAATAAATAATAAACTTACTTCTGTTGACTTCCACGCTGCTCCTCCCTGGTTTTCTTTAATGAAAAATATCTATGATAAAAAATGACATTTCATAAAATTAATTTACATATATAATATACACCGTAATTTTTAGGGAGTTATTATAACCCCAAAAATGGAGTAAAAATTTTAGGTACAGGATAACCCCTTTTTTGGGGTTATTTTAACTCTAATTTAACTCCGAATTTGGGGTCATTTTACTCCTGAAAAAGAGTTCTTTTACTCCCAGTCTTGGAGTTAAAATTACTCCGAAATGGGGTTACTTGTACTCCTTACAGGGGTTGTTTTTACTCTTTTTGGAGTTAATTTAACTCTGAAAGTGGAGTAAAAATTTTAGGTACAGGATAACTCTTTTTGGGGGGTTATTTTAACTCCTCAATATCTGGGGTCACTTTTACTCCTGAAAAAGAGTTCTTTAAACTCCTTTTTGGAGTTAAAATAACTCCACGAAAAATAACTCCACTGTAAGGAGTTAAATTAGCCCCACTAGAGGAGTTATTATAACTCCCTGAAAATTACAGTGTATAGTTTTCACTAAGTCTCTAATTGCCCCCAATACAACAAAAACAATCCAAATCAGTATTTTATTTCATCTGAAAAATACTGTACAGTGAAACATGCACGTGTCACTCATTATTATGTCAGGTTAGTAACACAGAGGAGAGGCACAGATAAGAACCAGAATTCTTCAGGCTAAGATTTTGAAAGAACCAGATGAAGTAGAAATGTTAAAACAGATCGCTATGGAGTTCTTAAAGTCCACTAATCATTCTAATGGCAAAAAAAAAAAAGTTTCTATTGGCTTAAATTGCAGTCATTTAGACATAACAACATGCACATTTTGTACAAACATTTAAAACCACCAACATTCTTCCAAAAAGTCTTTTTTTCCTTAAGAAAATAAGAACCTCGAATGTTTGAGAACCTAAACAGCTTAATTTCCAAGAAACAGAAAATTTATAAGAGCCTTTTGAGGCTAACTTCGAAAAGCACCTATTACTTAGTCCTTACTGTATACTACTAAATGTAAGAGGAGGGGGGGAGGGGAGGAAGAGTTAGGGTTAGGGTTAGGGTTAAGGTTAAGGTTGGGGTTAGGGTTGGGTTAGGGTTAGGACTAGGGATAGGTTAGGGTTAGAAATCAGATTAGGTTGGGGGTTAGGGTTAGGAATAGGTTAGGGTTAGGTTGGAGGGTTAGGGTTAGACGAGCAGTCTCAACTGATTTCAATGGTCATAACAAATGAGTTGATCCACTGAGTTAAACATTCGCCTTGTCAGGAAAAGGGTGTTACGTTAAGCTGGTTAGGGTGGATAGCTAAAGTTGAGCCAAGGCTTAGGGTTAAATAAGGATAAAGGTTACAAACAAGAAGTACGGTTTGTTGAGGGTTAACGTTTGAGGGACTTCTGGGCAGGATACCAAATAACGTTGCGTTACATATCAATTACATCGCCGTACTGAGCGTAGGATTGAATTTCAAAAGACGGGTCAGGAGGTGAGAAATACAGAGATGTAGTTTCAATACAGGCGATTTTCGAAGACTAAACACTGGTCAAGCAAATAGTTTTAAATTAACGTTATCTTACAAGACGTTTCGCTTCGCTTTCTTCGTGTTTGACCACAGCAGAGCACAGATAATATAAACATTTCAGAGAGTAAATATTCCAGCTCCGAGGGGCGAGTAAAACCAACGGCCACATCTGAAAGAAAAGGACAAAAGGAAAACCTTGTTTAAAGAAAATTCCTCAACACGTGTTTAAAAAGTAATATATCTCTTCTACATCATTTTCCCTAGATCAGTTTCATCCCGCAATGGTTTTATAATCGCCCGTACCGGTGCATAAAGCATATTAAAAACATTGTACCGAACATTCCGGACAATCAATCATAAACGGCGCTCGTCGTCGCGACGGTGCTATAGCGCGGGAACTTTAACATGCTTTGACGAAAAATAGTTACTCTTCCGCGATCCGATCAGCATTTAGCTTGCAATGCCAACAATAAATTGAAAATGAACGACAATTCAGCCTGTGCAGTAGGACGGCGGCTCTTTCTGGACACAGTAAATTTCCAGAGTCGCTCGACACATGACCAAAAATCAACCTTCGCTATAAGAAACCACAGACTTTGATTTCAACTACACTTTCACGACTTTGTAACATAACCTTTCCTGGCAAAAAGCCTGCTACTCACCGTTGTTGCTCGCTTATTCAAAGATCAGCACCTCCGTCGTTGAAACTGAAACACAACAACAGAACAGTCTCACTGTAATGGTCAAATATTAAACATGTTTTTAACCTTTCTCGCAGTGCATTCTGGGAAATCCGTCTTCAACTCGTGCGGGACACATTACATCCTGGCAATAACAACACAATTTATAAGTCTCCAGCGAGGCAAAAATCACAGCCAAAAACTTCGTTGGCCCTCTTCTCTTATGTCCAAACTAACCAATTTGCCCCTTATTGCCTGCTGGAGACTTCTTCACGGTGTGCAGAGCTGGGCAGAGACGTTATACACCATCCACCGGATGGTCTCTCGGATTGTGCCCGGAACTCGGTTCTTTGAGCAACGAGCGCCCATTTAAGCCTTCCCGGACTTAACGATGTCCCAGGCACTTTGCAAACCGTGGAAATAGAATTTCTTGCCAAACTCGGCTCATATTAGTCCCCGTTTCGCACACGCTCCGATCAAAACCTCTCCACTCACCAAGAGAGCCGTTGAAAGGAGAAAGACACCGCGCAAACTCGAACCTTTCAAAACTAGAACCGGTTCCCCTCGGACAAAAAAAAAAAAACCGGAAGTCCTTTCTAACGCGAGTGAGAAGAAAACAAGAAATAAAATAAATAATAAACTTACTTCTGTTGACTTCCACGCTGCTCCTCCCTGGTTTTCTTTAATGAAAAATATCTATGATAAAAAATGACATTTCATAAAATTAATTTACATATATAATATACACCGTAATTTTTAGGGAGTTATTATAACCCCAAAAATGGAGTAAAAATTTTAGGTACAGGATAACCCCTTTTTTTGGGGTTATTTTAACTCCTAATTTAACTCCGAATTTGGGGTCATTTTTACTCCTGAAAAGAGTTCTTTTTACTCCCAGTCTTGGAGTTAAAATTACTCCGAAATGGGGTTACTTGTACTCCTTACAGGGGTTGTTTTTACTCTTTTTGGAGTTAATTTAACTCTGAAAGTGGAGTAAAAAATTTTAGGTACAGGATAACTCTTTTTGGGGGTTATTTTAACTCCTCAATATCTGGGGTCACTTTTACTCCTGAAAAGAGTTCTTTAAACTCCTTTTTGGAGTTAAAATAACTCCACGAAAAATAACTCCACTGTAAGGAGTTAAATTAGCCCCACTAGAGGAGTTATTATAACTCCCTGAAAATTACAGTGTATAGTTTTCACTAAGTCTCTAATTGCCCCCAATACAACAAAAACAATCCAAATCAGTATTTTATTTCATCTGAAAAATACTGTACAGTGAAACATGCACGTGTCACTCATTATTATGTCAGGTTAGTAACACAGAGGAGAGGCACAGATAAGAACCAGAATTCTTCAGGCTAAGATTTTGAAAGAACCAGATGAAGTAGAAATGTTAAAACAGATCGCTATGGAGTTCTTAAAGTCCACTAATCATTCTAATGGCAAAAAAAAAAAAGTTTCTATTGGCTTAAATTGCAGTCATTTAGACATAACAACATGCACATTTTGTACAAACATTTAAAACCACCAACATTCTTCCAAAAAGTCTTTTTTCCTTAAGAAAATAAGAACCTCGAATGTTTGAGAACCTAAACAGCTTAATTTCCAAGAAACAGAAAATTTATAAGAGCCTTTTGAGGCTAACTTCGAAAAGCACCTATTACTTAGTCCTTACTGTATACTACTAAATGTAAGAGGCGGGGGGGGGGGGAGGAAGAGTTAGGGTTAGGGTTAGGGTTAAGGTTAAGGTTGGGGTTAGGGTTGGGTTAGGGTTAGGACTAGGGATAGGTTAGGGTTAGAAATCAGATTAGGTTGGGGGTTAGGGTTAGGAATAGGTTAGGGTTAGGTTGGAGGGTTAGGGTTAGACGAGCAGTCTCAACTGATTTCAATGGTCATAACAAATGAGTTGATCCACTGAGTTAAACATTCGCCTTGTCAGGAAAAGGGTGTTACGTTAAGCTGGTTAGGGTGGATAGCTAAAGTTGAGCCAAGGCTTAGGGTTAAATAAGGATAAAGGTTACAAACAAGAAGTACGGTTTGTTGAGGGTTAACGTTTGAGGGACTTCTGGGCAGGATACCAAATAACGTTGCGTTACATATCAATTACATCGCCGTACTGAGCGTAGGATTGAATTTCAAAAGACGGGTCAGGAGGTGAGAAATACAGAGATGTAGTTTCAATACAGGCGATTTTCGAAGACTAAACACTGGTCAAGCAAATAGTTTTAAATTAACGTTATCTTACAAGACGTTTCGCTTCGCTTTCTTCGTGTTTGACCACAGCAGAGCACAGATAATATAAACATTTCAGAGAGTAAATATTCCAGCTCCGAGGGGGCGAGTAAAACCAACGGCCACATCTGAAAGAAAAGGACAAAAGGAAAACCTTGTTTAAAGAAAATTCCTCAACACGTGTTTAAAAAGTAATATATCTCTTCTACATCATTTTCCCTAGATCAGTTTCATCCCGCAATGGTTTTATAATCGCCCGTACCGGTGCATAAAGCATATTAAAAACATTGTACCGAACATTCCGGACAATCAATCATAAACGGCGCTCGTCGTCGCGACGGTGCTATAGCGCGGGAACTTTAACATGCTTTGACGAAAAATAGTTACTCTTCCGCGATCCGATCAGCATTTAGCTTGCAATGCCAACAATAAATTGAAAATGAACGACAATTCAGCCTGTGCAGTAGGACGGCGGCTCTTTCTGGACACAGTAAATTTCCAGAGTCGCTCGACACATGACCAAAAATCAACCTTCGCTATAAGAAACCACAGACTTTGATTTCAACTACACTTTCACGACTTTGTAACATAACCTTTCCTGGCAAAAAGCCTGCTACTCACCGTTGTTGCTCGCTTATTCAAAGATCAGCACCTCCGTCGTTGAAACTGAAACACAACAACAGAACAGTCTCACTGTAATGGTCAAATATTAAACATGTTTTTAACCTTTCTCGCAGTGCATTCTGGGAAATCCGTCTTCAACTCGTGCGGGACACATTACATCCTGGCAATAACAACACAATTTATAAGTCTCCAGCGAGGCAAAAATCACAGCCAAAAACTTCGTTGGCCCTCTTCTCTTATGTCCAAACTAACCAATTTGCCCCTTATTGCCTGCTGGAGACTTCTTCACGGTGTGCAGAGCTGGGCAGAGACGTTATACACCATCCACCGGATGGTCTCTCGGATTGTGCCCGGAACTCGGTTCTTTGAGCAACGAGCGCCCATTTAAGCCTTCCCGGACTTAACGATGTCCCAGGCACTTTGCAAACCGTGGAAATAGAATTTCTTGCCAAACTCGGCTCATATTAGTCCCCGTTTCGCACACGCTCCGATCAAAACCTCTCCACTCACCAAGAGAGCCGTTGAAAGGAGAAAGACACCGCGCAAACTCGAACCTTTCAAAACTAGAACCGGTTCCCCTCGGACAAAAAAAAAAAAAACCGGAAGTCCTTTCTAACGCGAGTGAGAAGAAAACAAGAAATAAAATAAATAATAAACTTACTTCTGTTGACTTCCACGCTGCTCCTCCCTGGTTTTCTTTAATGAAAAATATCTATGATAAAAAATGACATTTCATAAAATTAATTTACATATATAATATACACCGTAATTTTTAGGGAGTTATTATAACCCCAAAAATGGAGTAAAAATTTTAGGTACAGGATAACCCCTTTTTTGGGGTTATTTTAACTCCTAATTTAACTCCGAATTTGGGGTCATTTTTACTCCTGAAAAAGAGTTCTTTTTACTCCCAGTCTTGGAGTTAAAATTACTCCGAAATGGGGTTACTTGTACTCCTTACAGGGGTTGTTTTTACTCTTTTTGGAGTTAATTTAACTCTGAAAGTGGAGTAAAAATTTTAGGTACAGGATAACTCTTTTTGGGGGGTTATTTTAACTCCTCAATATCTGGGGTCACTTTTACTCCTGAAAAAGAGTTCTTTAAACTCCTTTTTGGAGTTAAAATAACTCCACGAAAAATAACTCCACTGTAAGGAGTTAAATTAGCCCCACTAGAGGAGTTATTATAACTCCCTGAAAATTACAGTGTATAGTTTTCACTAAGTCTCTAATTGCCCCCAATACAACAAAAACAATCCAAATCAGTATTTTATTTCATCTGAAAAATACTGTACAGTGAAACATGCACGTGTCACTCATTATTATGTCAGGTTAGTAACACAGAGGAGAGGCACAGATAAGAACCAGAATTCTTCAGGCTAAGATTTTGAAAGAACCAGATGAAGTAGAAATGTTAAAACAGATCGCTATGGAGTTCTTAAAGTCCACTAATCATTCTAATGGCAAAAAAAGTTTCTATTGGCTTAAATTGCAGTCATTTAGACATAACAACATGCACATTTTGTACAAACATTTAAAACCACCAACATTCTTCCAAAAAGTCTTTTTTCCTTAAGAAAATAAGAACCTCGAATGTTTGAGAACCTAAACAGCTTAATTTCCAAGAAACAGAAAATTTATAAGAGCCTTTTGAGGCTAACTTCGAAAAGCACCTATTACTTAGTCCTTACTGTATACTACTAAATGTAAGAGGCGGGGGGGAGGGGAGGAAGAGTTAGGGTTAGGGTTAGGGTTAAGGTTAAGGTTGGGGTTAGGGTTGGGTTAGGGTTAGGACTAGGGATAGGTTAGGGTTAGAAATCAGATTAGGTTGGGGGTTAGGGTTAGGAATAGGTTAGGGTTAGGTTGGAGGGTTAGGGTTAGACGAGCAGTCTCAACTGATTTCAATGGTCATAACAAATGAGTTGATCCACTGAGTTAAACATTCGCCTTGTCAGGAAAAGGGTGTTACGTTAAGCTGGTTAGGGTGGATAGCTAAAGTTGAGCCAAGGCTTAGGGTTAAATAAGGATAAAGGTTACAAACAAGAAGTACGGTTTGTTGAGGGTTAACGTTTGAGGGACTTCTGGGCAGGATACCAAATAACGTTGCGTTACATATCAATTACATCGCCGTACTGAGCGTAGGATTGAATTTCAAAAGACGGGTCAGGAGGTGAGAAATACAGAGATGTAGTTTCAATACAGGCGATTTTCGAAGACTAAACACTGGTCAAGCAAATAGTTTTAAATTAACGTTATCTTACAAGACGTTTCGCTTCGCTTTCTTCGTGTTTGACCACAGCAGAGCACAGATAATATAAACATTTCAGAGAGTAAATATTCCAGCTCCGAGGGGGCGAGTAAAACCAACGGCCACATCTGAAAGAAAAGGACAAAAGGAAAACCTTGTTTAAAGAAAATTCCTCAACACGTGTTTAAAAAGTAATATATCTCTTCTACATCATTTTCCCTAGATCAGTTTCATCCCGCAATGGTTTTATAATCGCCCGTACCGGTGCATAAAGCATATTAAAAACATTGTACCGAACATTCCGGACAATCAATCATAAACGGCGCTCGTCGTCGCGACGGTGCTATAGCGCGGGAACTTTAACATGCTTTGACGAAAAATAGTTACTCTTCCGCGATCCGATCAGCATTTAGCTTGCAATGCCAACAATAAATTGAAAATGAACGACAATTCAGCCTGTGCAGTAGGACGGCGGCTCTTTCTGGACACAGTAAATTTCCAGAGTCGCTCGACACATGACCAAAAATCAACCTTCGCTATAAGAAACCACAGACTTTGATTTCAACTACACTTTCACGACTTTGTAACATAACCTTTCCTGGCAAAAAGCCTGCTACTCACCGTTGTTGCTCGCTTATTCAAAGATCAGCACCTCCGTCGTTGAAACTGAAACACAACAACAGAACAGTCTCACTGTAATGGTCAAATATTAAACATGTTTTTAACCTTTCTCGCAGTGCATTCTGGGAAATCCGTCTTCAACTCGTGCGGGACACATTACATCCTGGCAATAACAACACAATTTATAAGTCTCCAGCGAGGCAAAAATCACAGCCAAAAACTTCGTTGGCCCTCTTCTCTTATGTCCAAACTAACCAATTTGCCCCTTATTGCCTGCTGGAGACTTCTTCACGGTGTGCAGAGCTGGGCAGAGACGTTATACACCATCCACCGGATGGTCTCTCGGATTGTGCCCGGAACTCGGTTCTTTGAGCAACGAGCGCCCATTTAAGCCTTCCCGGACTTAACGATGTCCCAGGCACTTTGCAAACCGTGGAAATAGAATTTCTTGCCAAACTCGGCTCATATTAGTCCCCGTTTCGCACACGCTCCGATCAAAACCTCTCCACTCACCAAGAGAGCCGTTGAAAGGAGAAAGACACCGCGCAAACTCGAACCTTTCAAAACTAGAACCGGTTCCCCTCGGACAAAAAAAAAAACCGGAAGTCCTTTCTAACGCGAGTGAGAAGAAAACAAGAAATAAAATAAATAATAAACTTACTTCTGTTGACTTCCACGCTGCTCCTCCCTGGTTTTCTTTAATGAAAAATATCTATGATAAAAAATGACATTTCATAAAATTAATTTACATATATAATATACACCGTAATTTTTAGGGAGTTATTATAACCCCAAAAATGGAGTAAAAATTTTAGGTACAGGATAACCCCTTTTTTGGGGTTATTTTAACTCCTAATTTAACTCCGAATTTGGGGTCATTTTTACTCCTGAAAAAGAGTTCTTTTTACTCCCAGTCTTGGAGTTAAAATTACTCCGAAATGGGGTTACTTGTACTCCTTACAGGGGTTGTTTTTACTCTTTTTGGAGTTAATTTAACTCTGAAAGTGGAGTAAAAATTTTAGGTACAGGATAACTCTTTTTGGGGGGTTATTTTAACTCCTCAATATCTGGGGTCACTTTTACTCCTGAAAAAGAGTTCTTTAAACTCCTTTTTGGAGTTAAAATAACTCCACGAAAAATAACTCCACTGTAAGGAGTTAAATTAGCCCCACTAGAGGAGTTATTATAACTCCCTGAAAATTACAGTGTATAGTTTTCACTAAGTCTCTAATTGCCCCCAATACAACAAAAACAATCCAAATCAGTATTTTATTTCATCTGAAAAATACTGTACAGTGAAACATGCACGTGTCACTCATTATTATGTCAGGTTAGTAACACAGAGGAGAGGCACAGATAAGAACCAGAATTCTTCAGGCTAAGATTTTGAAAGAACCAGATGAAGTAGAAATGTTAAAACAGATCGCTATGGAGTTCTTAAAGTCCACTAATCATTCTAATGGCAAAAAAAAAAAGTTTCTATTGGCTTAAATTGCAGTCATTTAGACATAACAACATGCACATTTTGTACAAACATTTAAAACCACCAACATTCTTCCAAAAAGTTTTTTTTTCCTTAAGAAAATAAGAACCTCGAATGTTTGAGAACCTAAACAGCTTAATTTCCAAGAAACAGAAAATTTATAAGAGCCTTTTGAGGCTAACTTCGAAAAGCACCTATTACTTAGTCCTTACTGTATACTACTAAATGTAAGAGGCGGGGGGAGGGGGAGGAAGAGTTAGGGTTAGGGTTAGGGTTAAGGTTAAGGTTGGGGTTAGGGTTGGGTTAGGGTTAGGACTAGGGATAGGTTAGGGTTAGAAATCAGATTAGGTTGGGGGTTAGGGTTAGGAATAGGTTAGGGTTAGGTTGGAGGGTTAGGGTTAGACGAGCAGTCTCAACTGATTTCAATGGTCATAACAAATGAGTTGATCCACTGAGTTAAACATTCGCCTTGTCAGGAAAAGGGTGTTACGTTAAGCTGGTTAGGGTGGATAGCTAAAGTTGAGCCAAGGCTTAGGGTTAAATAAGGATAAAGGTTACAAACAAGAAGTACGGTTTGTTGAGGGTTAACGTTTGAGGGACTTCTGGGCAGGATACCAAATAACGTTGCGTTACATATCAATTACATCGCCGTACTGAGCGTAGGATTGAATTTCAAAAGACGGGTCAGGAGGTGAGAAATACAGAGATGTAGTTTCAATACAGGCGATTTTCGAAGACTAAACACTGGTCAAGCAAATAGTTTTAAATTAACGTTATCTTACAAGACGTTTCGCTTCGCTTTCTTCGTGTTTGACCACAGCAGAGCACAGATAATATAAACATTTCAGAGAGTAAATATTCCAGCTCCGAGGGGGCGAGTAAAACCAACGGCCACATCTGAAAGAAAAGGACAAAAGGAAAACCTTGTTTAAAGAAAATTCCTCAACACGTGTTTAAAAAGTAATATATCTCTTCTACATCATTTTCCCTAGATCAGTTTCATCCCGCAATGGTTTTATAATCGCCCGTACCGGTGCATAAAGCATATTAAAAACATTGTACCGAACATTCCGGACAATCAATCATAAACGGCGCTCGTCGTCGCGACGGTGCTATAGCGCGGGAACTTTAACATGCTTTGACGAAAAATAGTTACTCTTCCGCGATCCGATCAGCATTTAGCTTGCAATGCCAACAATAAATTGAAAATGAACGACAATTCAGCCTGTGCAGTAGGACGGCGGCTCTTTCTGGACACAGTAAATTTCCAGAGTCGCTCGACACATGACCAAAAATCAACCTTCGCTATAAGAAACCACAGACTTTGATTTCAACTACACTTTCACGACTTTGTAACATAACCTTTCCTGGCAAAAAGCCTGCTACTCACCGTTGTTGCTCGCTTATTCAAAGATCAGCACCTCCGTCGTTGAAACTGAAACACAACAACAGAACAGTCTCACTGTAATGGTCAAATATTAAACATGTTTTTAACCTTTCTCGCAGTGCATTCTGGGAAATCCGTCTTCAACTCGTGCGGGACACATTACATCCTGGCAATAACAACACAATTTATAAGTCTCCAGCGAGGCAAAAATCACAGCCAAAAACTTCGTTGGCCCTCTTCTCTTATGTCCAAACTAACCAATTTGCCCCTTATTGCCTGCTGGAGACTTCTTCACGGTGTGCAGAGCTGGGCAGAGACGTTATACACCATCCACCGGATGGTCTCTCGGATTGTGCCCGGAACTCGGTTCTTTGAGCAACGAGCGCCCATTTAAGCCTTCCCGGACTTAACGATGTCCCAGGCACTTTGCAAACCGTGGAAATAGAATTTCTTGCCAAACTCGGCTCATATTAGTCCCCGTTTCGCACACGCTCCGATCAAAACCTCTCCACTCACCAAGAGAGCCGTTGAAAGGAGAAAGACACCGCGCAAACTCGAACCTTTCAAAACTAGAACCGGTTCCCCTCGGACAAAAAAAAAAAAAAAAAGTCCTTTCTAACGCGAGTGAGAAGAAAACAAGAAATAAAATAAATAATAAACTTACTTCTGTTGACTTCCACGCTGCTCCTCCCTGGTTTTCTTTAATGAAAAATATCTATGATAAAAAATGACATTTCATAAAATTAATTTACATATATAATATACACCGTAATTTTTAGGGAGTTATTATAACCCCAAAAATGGAGTAAAAATTTTAGGTACAGGATAACCCCTTTTTTGGGGTTATTTTAACTCCTAATTTAACTCCGAATTTGGGGTCATTTTTACTCCTGAAAAAGAGTTCTTTTTACTCCCAGTCTTGGAGTTAAAATTACTCCGAAATGGGGTTACTTGTACTCCTTACAGGGGTTGTTTTTACTCTTTTTGGAGTTAATTTAACTCTGAAAGTGGAGTAAAAATTTTAGGTACAGGATAACTCTTTTTTTTGGGGGGTTATTTTAACTCCTCAATATCTGGGGTCACTTTTACTCCTGAAAAAGAGTTCTTTAAACTCCTTTTTGGAGTTAAAATAACTCCACGAAAAATAACTCCACTGTAAGGAGTTAAATTAGCCCCACTAGAGGAGTTATTATAACTCCCTGAAAATTACAGTGTATAGTTTTCACTAAGTCTCTAATTGCCCCCAATACAACAAAAACAATCCAAATCAGTATTTTATTTCATCTGAAAAATACTGTACAGTGAAACATGCACGTGTCACTCATTATTATGTCAGGTTAGTAACACAGAGGAGAGGCACAGATAAGAACCAGAATTCTTCAGGCTAAGATTTTGAAAGAACCAGATGAAGTAGAAATGTTAAAACAGATCGCTATGGAGTTCTTAAAGTCCACTAATCATTCTAATGGCAAAAAAAGTTTCTATTGGCTTAAATTGCAGTCATTTAGACATAACAACATGCACATTTTGTACAAACATTTAAAACCACCAACATTCTTCCAAAAAGTCTTTTTTTCCTTAAGAAAATAAGAACCTCGAATGTTTGAGAACCTATAAACAGCTTAATTTCCAAGAAACAGAAAATTTATAAGAGCCTTTTGAGGCTAACTTCGAAAAGCACCTATTACTTAGTCCTTACTGTATACTACTAAATGTAAGAGGGGGGGGGGGGGGAGGAAGAGTTAGGGTTAGGGTTAGGGGTTAAGGTTAAGGTTGGGGTTAGGGTTGGGTTAGGGTTAGGACTAGGGATAGGTTAGGGTTAGAAATCAGATTAGGTTGGGGGTTAGGGTTAGGAATAGGTTAGGGTTAGGTTGGAGGGTTAGGGTTAGACGAGCAGTCTCAACTGATTTCAATGGTCATAACAAATGAGTTGATCCACTGAGTTAAACATTCGCCTTGTCAGGAAAAGGGTGTTACGTTAAGCTGGTTAGGGTGGATAGCTAAAGTTGAGCCAAGGCTTAGGGTTAAATAAGGATAAAGGTTACAAACAAGAAGTACGGTTTGTTGAGGGTTAACGTTTGAGGGACTTCTGGGCAGGATACCAAATAACGTTGCGTTACATATCAATTACATCGCCGTACTGAGCGTAGGATTGAATTTCAAAAGACGGGTCAGGAGGTGAGAAATACAGAGATGTAGTTTCAATACAGGCGATTTTCGAAGACTAAACACTGGTCAAGCAAATAGTTTTAAATTAACGTTATCTTACAAGACGTTTCGCTTCGCTTTCTTCGTGTTTGACCACAGCAGAGCACAGATAATATAAACATTTCAGAGAGTAAATATTCCAGCTCCGAGGGGGCGAGTAAAACCAACGGCCACATCTGAAAGAAAAGGACAAAAGGAAAACCTTGTTTAAAGAAAATTCCTCAACACGTGTTTAAAAAGTAATATATCTCTTCTACATCATTTTCCCTAGATCAGTTTCATCCCGCAATGGTTTTATAATCGCCCGTACCGGTGCATAAAGCATATTAAAAACATTGTACCGAACATTCCGGACAATCAATCATAAACGGCGCTCGTCGTCGCGACGGTGCTATAGCGCGGGAACTTTAACATGCTTTGACGAAAAATAGTTACTCTTCCGCGATCCGATCAGCATTTAGCTTGCAATGCCAACAATAAATTGAAAATGAACGACAATTCAGCCTGTGCAGTAGGACGGCGGCTCTTTCTGGACACAGTAAATTTCCAGAGTCGCTCGACACATGACCAAAAATCAACCTTCGCTATAAGAAACCACAGACTTTGATTTCAACTACACTTTCACGACTTTGTAACATAACCTTTCCTGGCAAAAAGCCTGCTACTCACCGTTGTTGCTCGCTTATTCAAAGATCAGCACCTCCGTCGTTGAAACTGAAACACAACAACAGAACAGTCTCACTGTAATGGTCAAATATTAAACATGTTTTTAACCTTTCTCGCAGTGCATTCTGGGAAATCCGTCTTCAACTCGTGCGGGACACATTACATCCTGGCAATAACAACACAATTTATAAGTCTCCAGCGAGGCAAAAATCACAGCCAAAAACTTCGTTGGCCCTCTTCTCTTATGTCCAAACTAACCAATTTGCCCCTTATTGCCTGCTGGAGACTTCTTCACGGTGTGCAGAGCTGGGCAGAGACGTTATACACCATCCACCGGATGGTCTCTCGGATTGTGCCCGGAACTCGGTTCTTTGAGCAACGAGCGCCCATTTAAGCCTTCCCGGACTTAACGATGTCCCAGGCACTTTGCAAACCGTGGAAATAGAATTTCTTGCCAAACTCGGCTCATATTAGTCCCCGTTTCGCACACGCTCCGATCAAAACCTCTCCACTCACCAAGAGAGCCGTTGAAAGGAGAAAGACACCGCGCAAACTCGAACCTTTCAAAACTAGAACCGGTTCCCCTCGGACAAAAAAAAAAAAACCGGAAGTCCTTTCTAACGCGAGTGAGAAGAAAACAAGAAATAAAATAAATAATAAACTTACTTCTGTTGACTTCCACGCTGCTCCTCCCTGGTTTTCTTTAATGAAAAATATCTATGATAAAAAATGACATTTCATAAAATTAATTTACATATATAATATACACCGTAATTTTTAGGGAGTTATTATAACCCCAAAAATGGAGTAAAAATTTTAGGTACAGGATAACCCCTTTTTTGGGGTTATTTTAACTCCTAATTTAACTCCGAATTTGGGGTCATTTTTACTCCTGAAAAGAGTTCTTTTACTCCCAGTCTTGGAGTTAAAATTACTCCGAAATGGGGTTACTTGTACTCCTTACAGGGGTTGTTTTTACTCTTTTTGGAGTTAATTTAACTCTGAAAGTGGAGTAAAAATTTTAGGTACAGGATAACTCTTTTTGGGGGGATTATTTTAACTCCTCAATATCTGGGGTCACTTTTACTCCTGAAAAGAGTTCTTTAAACTCCTTTTGGAGTTAAAATAACTCCACGAAAAATAACTCCACTGTAAGGAGTTAAATTAGCCCCACTAGAGGAGTTATTATAACTCCCTGAAAATTACAGTGTATAGTTTTCACTAAGTCTCTAATTGCCCCCAATACAACAAAAACAATCCAAATCAGTATTTTATTTCATCTGAAAAATACTGTACAGTGAAACATGCACGTGTCACTCATTATTATGTCAGGTTAGTAACACAGAGGAGAGGCACAGATAAGAACCAGAATTCTTCAGGCTAAGATTTTGAAAGAACCAGATGAAGTAGAAATGTTAAAACAGATCGCTATGGAGTTCTTAAAGTCCACTAATCATTCTAATGGCAAAAAAAAGTTTCTATTGGCTTAAATTGCAGTCATTTAGACATAACAACATGCACATTTTGTACAAACATTTAAAACCACCAACATTCTTCCAAAAAGTCTTTTTTCCTTAAGAAAATAAGAACCTCGAATGTTTGAGAACCTAAACAGCTTAATTTCCAAGAAACAGAAAATTTATAAGAGCCTTTTGAGGCTAACTTCGAAAAGCACCTATTACTTAGTCCTTACTGTATACTACTAAATGTAAGAGGCGGGGGGGGGGGGAGGGGGAGGAAGAGTTAGGGTTAGGGTTAGGGTTAAGGTTAAGGTTGGGGTTAGGGTTGGGTTAGGGTTAGGACTAGGGATAGGTTAGGGTTAGAAATCAGATTAGGTTGGGGGTTAGGGTTAGGAATAGGTTAGGGTTAGGTTGGGGGGTTAGGGTTAGACGAGCAGTCTCAACTGATTTCAATGGTCATAACAAATGAGTTGATCCACTGAGTTAAACATTCGCCTTGTCAGGAAAAGGGTGTTACGTTAAGCTGGTTAGGGTGGATAGCTAAAGTTGAGCCAAGGCTTAGGGTTAAATAAGGATAAAGGTTACAAACAAGAAGTACGGTTTGTTGAGGGTTAACGTTTGAGGGACTTCTAGGCAGGATACCAAATCACGTTGCGTTACATATCAATTACATCGCCGTACTGAGCGTAGGATTGAATTTCAAAAGACGGGTCAGGAGGTGAGAAATACAGACTAAACCAAGACTAAACACTGGTCAAGCCAATAGTTTTAAATTAACGTTATCTTACAAGACGTTTCGCTTCGCTTTCTTCGTGTTTGACCACAGCAGAGCACAGATAATATAAACATTTCAGAGAGTAAATATTCCAGCTCCGAGGGGCGCGAGTAAAACCAACGGCCACATCTGAAAGAAAGGGACAAAAGGAAAACCTTGTTTAAAGAAAATTCCTCAACACGTGTTTAAAAAGTAATATATCTCTTCTACATCATTTTCCCTAGATCAGTTTCATCCCGCAATGGTTTTATAAATCGCCCGTACCGGTGCATAAAGCAGATTAAAAACATTGTACCGAACATTCCGGACAATCAATCATAAACGGCGCTCGTCGTCGCGACGGTGCTATAGCGCGGGAACTTTAACATGCTTTGAGGAAAAATAGTTACTCTTCCGCGATCCGATCAGCATTTAGCTTGCAATGCCAACAATAAATTGAAAATGAACGACAATTCAGCCTGTGCAGTAGGACGGCGGCTCTTTCTGGACACAGTAAATTTCCAGAGTCGCTCGACACATGACCAAAAATCAACCTTCGCTATAAGAAACCACAGACTTTGATTTCAACTACACTTTCACGACTTTGTAACATAACCTTTCCTGGCAAAAAGCCTGCTACTCACCGTTGTTGCTCGCTTATTCAAAGATCAGCACCTCCGTCGTTGAAACTGAAACACAACAACAGAACAGTCTCACTGTAATGGTCAAATATTAAACATGTTTTTAACCTTTCTCGCAGTGCATTCTGGGAAATCCGTCTTCAACTCGTGCGGGACACATTACATCCTGGCAATAACAACACAATTTATAAGTCTCCAGCGAGGCAAAAATCACAGCCAAAAACTTCGTTGGCCCTCTTCTCTTATGTCCAAACTAACCAATTTGCCCCTTATTGCCTGCTGGAGACTTCTTCACGGTGTGCAGAGCTGGGCAGAGACGTTATACACCATCCACCGGATGGTCTCTCGGATTGTGCCCGGAACTCGGTTCTTTGAGCAACGAGCGCCCATTTAAGCCTTCCCGGACTTAACGATGTCCCAGGCACTTTGCAAACCGTGGAAATAGAATTTCTTGCCAAACTCGGCTCATATTAGTCCCCGTTTCGCACACGCTCCGATCAAAACCTCTCCACTCACCAAGAGAGCCGTTGAAAGGAGAAAGACACCGCGCAAACTCGAACCTTTCAAAACTAGAACCGGTTCCCCTCGGACAAAAAAAAAACCGGAAGTCCTTTCTAACGCGAGTGAGAAGAAAACAAGAAATAAAATAAATAATAAACTTACTTCTGTTGACTTCCACGCTGCTCCTCCCTGGTTTTCTTTAATGAAAAATATCTATGATAAAAAATGACATTTCATAAAATTAATTTACATATATAATATACACCGTAATTTTTAGGGAGTTATTATAACCCCAAAAATGGAGTAAAAATTTTAGGTACAGGATAACCCCTTTTTTGGGGTTATTTTAACTCCTAATTTAACTCCGAATTTGGGGTCATTTTTACTCCTGAAAAAGAGTTCTTTTTACTCCCAGTCTTGGAGTTAAAATTACTCCGAAATGGGGTTACTTGTACTCCTTACAGGGGTTGTTTTTACTCTTTTTGGAGTTAATTTAACTCTGAAAGTGGAGTAAAAATTTTAGGTACAGGATAACTCTTTTTGGGGGGTTATTTTAACTCCTCAATATCTGGGGTCACTTTTACTCCTGAAAAAGAGTTCTTTAAACTCCTTTTTGGAGTTAAAATAACTCCACGAAAAATAACTCCACTGTAAGGAGTTAAATTAGCCCCACTAGAGGAGTTATTATAACTCCCTGAAAATTACAGTGTGTTTGGCCGTGAAAAGAACATTCACAAAACATACGGGCGATGTAGAAATCAAACGTATCCTGGACGATATAAAAGCGAAGAAAAACAACAAAGCCAAAGCTGTATTACTATTTACCACTACAGAAGATACGGAAATACTATTGAGCCATTTCGATACGTCTCAAATGAAGGACTATGTTTTCATATCGACTGATTATTTCACAGGGTCAGTGAACAGGTTTCAAAGCTCTCGGGAAATGCTAAAGAGAGTTATTGGAGTCACACCGCACCATAGACGCGTAGATAGCTTTCTGAAATATTTGCAAAGCGTCAACGAAAGCTTCGTTAGCTGTCCGTGGAAAGAGGAATACAACAAACAACGTTTGAAAGATCCTTTAGAACACTCGATCTATGCACCTTACGTTGTTGATGCGGTGTACGCTGCGGCTTATGGTCTTCATAGTCTTTTGAATTGCACTCCAGGGCAAGGTTGTCAACATTCACCGGATGAGTTTCCAATTTTGAACAGGTGGGAGAAAAAAAATAACTGAAACATAGGTCTTAGAATAAATTTCACGGGGAATATTTGACGTCTAACGAAGGGAAAAAGAAACTTTCGCATGAGACTTTTTCAAAAGCGCAAATATGAAAGCGTTCGAATAATTCACGTTTTTTGGGGTCAAATTAGATTCTCAGTTAAAAAAACAAAACAAAACAAAAACAAAAATATTCTTGAAAGCATGACCTCATTAATTTTGGCCAGAAAAGCGCAACTTAATTAGTAAGTTACTAATCTCCCCCCCCCTTTGTAGGTCGGTTATGAAAACATAGATTCTCATAAAATTGAACGAAGCAGACGAAGGGCCGTATTAGCTCATTCCTTGTCAAAAAAAGGTTTTTTTACGGAAAATGCCGTCAAGAACCGAGTTAGTTCTTCATACGATTCAGTTCTGTATCGAATTGTTCATGTCCGCTATCGACAAGGTGCTCCCGAGAGAAATATTTAGTTTTTGAGAAGTTCAACTTCGGCAAAGAATCGATGTTTGCAAATCAGACATCTGTTCGAGACATTTTATTCAAGGCGTCGATATTCGGCAGGAAAAATCAAGGTTGTCAATCCTACCAATCGCAAACGTCAAGAATCGACTCTTCATCATTTTCTCCAAAAAGGGAAGTGTCTCCTTGAAATTCAGTTTTACAAAAGACAATGCCTGTTTTAATGACACGGTACATGTTGTAAATTAAAATGACCCCCTTTGTACATTTCTTTTTTAGCGATCTTAACATTTTTTTTGCGCACAATCTAACCGTGAATGAATACATATTAACGCTATTTTTCGATTTTGTATGGGAAGTTTCTGAAAAGCAGGCTGCTCTGTTTCTACAAGGCAGATGGATTGAGCACTGCATGTTTTTTATTGTTTCATAAATTATATATATTCAAACCCGTCCTTTTTTTATTAAAACGCCAAGTAAATTAATTTAACAAGTTGTCGCACTTATTAAAATATATAAACTTTACCAAAAGCAATTGCTATGACTTCCTTTGTCGGCAAAAGAGACAAATTTTAAGTTAAAAGCTACATGACAAAAACTTCAGCGTTTTTTGGGCTTAAATTTGTTTCAACACCTTTCCCGTAAGTGCCAGCGAAACACTAAATTCAGTGGCATCAACAGAGTTCAGAGTACTTATATAGCAATTGTTCAGATCCCGATTCGAACATCGAAGGTCGAAGGATGTCAGTGGGCAGTCCCACGGCAGAAGAATACTTATTTCAAAATGTGGGCAGTGCTTTCTTCATATTGTCCCATTTTATTGTCTCATAAATGGCACGAGGGTATATCGTTAGAATTTTATTTTTGCCGGTTTGACCTGTTTTTACGAGTCAATGTACGCTATTTTTTCTGACAGAGTATTTCAGTCCCACTTAATACCGTCATTGTAAAAACCCTCCGGAACCGCGAGTTATTCAGTGTTCGTAATTAACGAGTCTGTGATAATAGAGGGTTGCGGGAAATTTCTCTGAAGATATTTGCTTTGTTCAGATAATATGTCTTTTTAGTGAAATTGACTGTAGCACCTTCTCTAGCGCAGGAAGCATTTTGACAGGCTTGAAAACTTATTTATGCACTCATGTGACCGACTTAAGGACGGGCTATCCAAGTTGATGCGTCGTGTGGCTTTTAGTTTATTTAGTCCTATTTAGGGCCATGTGCGTGCATGATAAAACATAAGGGCCGTTTGTACAAGAGAAAATAAGCCACGGCTTACTCTGTCCGCGGTTAACATAAAACGCGAAAGGAACCATTTATACGAGCACGGCTCAGTTACATAAGACGCGAACTGCTCGTATAAATGGTTCACGGCTTACTTCGCGACCAGGTCGGTACAATGATGACGTAGTTTGCTTTGATGCCTCGTTTTGGGGTAACTGCGTTTGCATCTCCTTGTTTCCACAATGGCTTTAGCGATCAAAAAAGCTAAACGACTGGCTTTGGCCACCAAAAAACGCTGTACTTACGTTTCTCATTGCCCTTTTCATTTTAAACTGTCTCTTAGGTCAAGATTGGTGTTGGGTTCTCAGATAATTAATTATTTGTCAAAGAAAATTCGCAGTTCGCTGCATTAGCAGAATTAGCTTTTCTTCAGCGGCACCCGATACGTTTCTTTTTTTAGATGAATCTCTATCCGTCGTCGTCGCCGTTTTCCACTTTTTAAATGGAGTAAACGTAAACAAAACTCATTTTCCCGCCACTGCAGCGGTCGTCTCTCAGCCATGAAGGTCTGGGTTAATACAGAGCATGCGCAGCAATCGTTCACGGCTTCAGCAAGCCGCGGACAACATTTGAGTGCATTTATACGAACAATTTTACGTCCAAGGTAAGCCGCGGCTTGGATTAACCCGGATTGAATAAGCCGTGAACGTATAGCCAAAATCGAAACCAGTAGCTAGTCAATTATCTCTCAAATAATTCCAGCCAAAACATGGCAAACTGCGGTCTCTCACTACACCAAGGCAACATGGAAAGCCGAAAAATCTAGCGCAAAAACTTGTCATTCAGATGGGCATCCTTGCTCCCTGCTGAATCAACTAATTCTCAACTCAACTCATTTATTTTTGTTCTTCATGGTATGTCCACTATGTCTGTATATAAACCACACTCAACCTACAATTCCCTGATTCACTTAGACTTGACACAAGTCGACTGAGTGAGCGCCGGGCGCGATGGACGCTCGCGAAGCGAAAGAATGCGAGCGATGCAAGTAACCACCTAACCAGCAAATACTTGAAAGCGCGCTTTGAGATAGTCTATGTTTCACTTTGATGAAGGGCTCGCGCTCGAAAAGTTAGCGTTTTAATAATCCTACACTTATAAATCTACCTTATTAGACTTATTAACTCAGAAGATAAAAACCAATTATTGGCTAAATCCGAGGGTGTGGAAGAAAAAACGGATCCTCTGTTCTGATTGGCTACCCGAGCGAGCAAGATGGGCCCATCTTACCCGATCGGGGTTTTACGCGGTGTTCCCGCAAGAAAACGTTCTCCTTTTTGGCTATATAATAAAAATAAAATAGTTTATTTAAACATTTATATAAGTCCTGTCAGTTCACATGGTAAAAAGCGGTGAAACTGCTTTGTGTGTCCCTTGTAATAACGTTTCCTTTTTTGTCTTTTAAGAGACGATGGTTTGCTCAAAAGTATTCAAGCTGTGCGCTTCAAGGGGGCATCACGTGACCAAGTTTCTTTTGATTCCAACGGGAATGGATTGGGTGCTTATGACATCACAGTGGTGAATATAGAGACTGAAGAATGGGAAGCAATCGGAACCTGGATATCAAATACGTCAAATGTGCTTGACCTTCCTGCGAACGCTTCATTTCTTAATTTAAATCTAACGAAGTTGAGAATGCTTTGGACGAAGGTCTTCAACAGCTCCACTGAGCCAACGTCATTTTGTGGACAGCAGTGTCCCCCTGGATATTGGATGAGTTCAGAAGAGCGTTACAAGGTATTTTTTTTAATTACAGTTGTATCAAATCAAATCATCGCTTTCATACTATGGACACTGAAAGAAATTTGCCTTTTCTTAAGCACTACGCCCTCGAAGTAAGGCTGCTTGATCTGCCCGAGGCGGGGGCGGGGAGCGGGACGGGGGGTGGGGGCTGTTTAAGACAATAATCATTCATTTTGCTACCCTGTTAAAGACAAGAGACCTTATTTATGTTCCAGATGCATTTTGCCTCGCATTTGAACACAAATTGTTGGTACCACACATTGAGACCATTCATCGTCAAACCTTCACACTTCTTTTAGTCTTCGGTTTCGAAATAACACCCCGTTCTGGACGCTAAACAGTGAAATTGTATACCCTGCTTAAGATTCAAGACCCTGAAAACCATACCCTTTTCAGCGGCACACACCCGTTTAGGCCGAGTAACTAGGTGCCTAATCTCGTAGCCAGATCTCCCACAACCAGCAAAAGAAAAGTGGGATTTAAGTACGAGATTTGGAAGTACCCACCGCGTCGGGGGGGGGGGGTGTTTGGGAGACGTGGGATTGTGGTGTTTCGACCATCCGAAATATCTTTCTTTGTTCAGTGACTTTTTACCCATACATTTCATATCTCAATCAGAATATCTGAGTCACATTTAGTGAAAATAAAATAGAGCCGCCCAAAAGGTGGTACTGAGAAATTTCTCTGTAACATGTTTAGCCCTTTTATCAATTTATGGGTTTCTCCTTTTTTCACCTTATTCTTGCAGAGGTGTTGCTGGAAATGCGTCCCTTGTTCCACGAACGAGATATCTCATAATCCTGTCAACGGGTCCTGTAGGCGCTGTCCATCCCGCTACTGGACAAACGAAAATCACACTGCTTGCTTACCCATAATTCCCACTGCTGTAAAGCTAAGTGACCCAGCCGGCATTGCTGTTGGCGTGGTTGCTGTGTTAGGTGTGGTAGGTGTCGTTGCTATCGGCATTGTCTTCTTGCGCCATGGAAATACACATATTGTTCGAGCATCAAGTAGACAGTTAAGCTTTGTTATGTTGTTTGGAATTTTAATTGGGTACTTGACAGCCATTTTGATATTACTGGAGAGAACAGAGAGGCTTTGTGAAGGAGTGCTCTTTATGTTCAGCATCGGTTTCTGTATTGTGGTAGGGACGCTGTTTATCAAGACAAATCGGATCTACCGGATATTTAGTAAACGAGCCATGAGGAAAGGTAAGCTGTAAAGCGTGGGTTACGTCTGTTAGTCCTGTTACAGTAAAGAGTCTAAAGACCGCGTCACTTCTGCAAACTGAAAAGTGCTTTGACGTCTTTTTGACAATACTGAAGGACTCTTTAACATAGAGATCCAATTTATAGAAATTTAATTATTCCCAAGGCCTTTCGACGGCGATCCATGTTTTTGAGAGATTTTTAAATTTCTACTTCTTTGAATTTTCACGAATTCTTCTTCACTATTTGTTTTATAGTACGTGTAAAAAAAATGGCAGTGGGTATAAAAAAGGAGACATAAAGGGACGTCAAATTCAATTGTAATGATTTTGCTCTAACATGCTTTCTAAAACCAGATATCTGAGGTTCAAGGCTCCTATAAATAAGAGCTGCACCGACTTTTATGATTAATGTTTTTTACTTCAAAGGTTTTCTCGATAAAACTTTGCAGTCTCGTTCTGCCGTGATATTTATCTAAATGCGAACTCGTAGTTGATATGGGTTATTGACTAAGCGTGAAGTCAAGATAGCTAAATATTCGGGCCAAATTCTTCGTCTCGGTCCATAAAAACGCAAAAAAGAACAAGGCCAATATTCACCAACGTTGACTGAATAAGCTTGGTCAATAAGGGATTTATTATAAGGCCAAAAGAGAACGTGAATCGTTCGGGAACAACACGGGAAATCCCGAGCTTGCCCGCACAGGTGACCTATCAGAACACAGGAATCCCTTCATCTTATAACAAAAATCTATCCTTTTATAATTTCAGGCACTCCTCAATGTTTAAGTGACAAGTGGATGCTTGTTTTCCTTTCCTGTTTTGTCGCCATAGAAACAATCATCTGTGTTGTCATTGTTCTCACTACTCCGGATGTTGGACTTAAAGAGGTTGTATACTCCGACATGAAAAACGAAGCCTACATACAATGCAAACTGGTGTCCTACACCAATTACAACATGGCCTTGTGGTGGGGTTACAACACTGGACTGGTTGTAATATGCACCTACCAGGCTTTCCTAACAAGGAAGGTGCCTGGTAATTACAACGAAGCACGTTTTATTGCATTCAACATGATGACCATATCAATGGACGTGATAATGTTCTTTCTTTCCTATTATGGCACGAAGACCTACTACAAAGACATCCTGGTCAGCTCATTCTTGATCGTCGCTGATACAGTCACTATAACTTGTATGTTCTTGCCCAAAGTTTACGTCATTGTGTTTCGACCACAGAAAAATGTAGAACATAGAACTATCATTAGCCTGGGAACGCTGGAGAACGAAGAAGAACATGAAGAAAATAACAGGAAAATTAGCACAAGATCAAACCTATCAGTCATGAGTTCTCTCTCAACCATCAGCAATGGTCCAACGGAAACAGAAGAAAACTCTGCAAGTAATGAAACCCGCAAGGAAAGCAGAACGTCCAAAATATCCGTCTCTTCGAATGGTAGCGCTAAAGGAGATTGGGAACCAGAAGGAGAGGACTGGAATATGCCACCGGCTATTATATCACGTGACTCTAACTTGAGCATGCGCACTGTTCGCTTCCAAGACGAAATACATGATGATTTTGTTGCCGACTGTCCCAATACTACCGATGATTTGATTGCGGGAAAGACTGAATGTTGCCAAAGGGTTTCGGCAATCTGAATCTTTTTGATACAGGAGTGTATTCAACAAATTTATTTCATTTGCCATGCGACTGAGTATTAAAGGTTAGATATTCTCTTGTTTATGGGTGACGACGTTTTAACAGGTAATAATAGCTAAAAATCTGGCTATCGAACCAGCAGGCGAAGGCGAGATCTTGCTTCACTTGCATGGTTACAAGGAATCTCTTTTCCACTGTGATAAATTAAAATGTAAATTAAAAAGAAAAGCATTTATAAGAAAAGATTTATTTTTGTGTTGTGTAGTATCTGTTAAACCATCTCACTGAATAAAGAATGAATGCTGAAGATCGGTAACATTAAGTCTGCATTCTCATTCATTGATTGCCAAGAGCAATGTCGAAATCTGTAATGGGCCTCATCCATAGTTCCACAAAGAGGAAAAAAACGAGAGTTTATCAATTCCCCTTAACGTCAATCACTTCTCAAATACTTTCATCTTGAATCTAATGAATCCATGCACATACTGAGTGTCCTCAGTGGAACTGATCTAAGTCAAGGTTTCCAGGATTCATTACTCATGTTTCTCTTTGGGTGCGGATCCAGTTAAGGAGGAGTTCCTGTGAAGCGTCTTTTTTATTAAACGTGACAAAAATCTGCAGATCAAACGCAGTGAAGTTATGAATAAAACCCAATGTTTTGGCAAAGCCGCCATCATCAGGGGAAAATATGTCAGTCCGTTACTCGCTGGAAAGGCAATGATGTTTTCATCAGACGATCCGTCAATTGCGAGAGTTTTTCAGTCAAATCATAAGGCCCACCACTTTTCGTTACCGGGGCCTTAAAAATCCACTTCGGGATTTTCGTTTCTTTCTTCGCGATGAATTCAAAGAACTTCAGATTTATAAGGGATAGTAGATAAGTTAACGGCTGATAGAACTACCGAAGTCGATGGCATTGTTTCGAAGTACTAGTGTTTGGATGCCACTAATCTTTCGAGTCTCTTTGTTTTAAATCCCGCCGAATTAGTCAAGAAAATATCTTGACTCACAGAACAAACAACGTCGTGCTTAAACTGTCACAAAGTGTCATTTGTTTTAGAGTTATCAATAGTACCGTGCAAACAGTTAATGTAAAATGTTTGACTAAAATTAAGTATTCGTTTTCTCACATAAAAGAACGTAAATTCAATGGATTCCAGTTTCACTATACAATCACACCAGGTCAAAGGTTTCTTTAACTGCAGAGATTTAATAATTGGCTCCAAGCATGGCGATGGCCAAGCAGGGAAGAACCGGAGGCAAAAAAGACAGCATGGTAACCAATAATTTAATTATGAATAGCAAAGAAAACACGCAGCTTAGCATAAAACTCGCAAGTCTTGAAATTCAGCAAAGAAAGGAAATGGCAAAATGGGAAAGAGAGAAAAACAAACTTACCTTGCCGAGCCTCAAAGCTAACTGTGGAAGAGTTTCTCTTACACCGCCATCTTCTCCAACAAGCTCTACATTGCCTAGCCCTGTGTTAAGGCGACGAAAAAGCGATGTTCCAGCTGGCATCGCAACATCATCAAGAACCGAGGAGAGTCTCGTTTCAAAAGAACGTTCTCGTGGTAACCAGAACATGAGCATCTGCAGTGACAACGTTGGTTTACGCAGATGCAAATCCTCTCAGAATATAAGGCTTAGTGTTAGTCCTCAACCACCTCGCAGTGTGGAGCCTACAAGTCCTAAACTACTTCAAAGAAGATCTACAATGGGCCAAGCCTGCTTATTCAATGAGGGAGCAACGCGAAGCTGTATTGACACAGGAAGACGATTTTCAGCAGACGTTGTTCCAGTCATCCGAATTGAGGATAGCGCAGAAGTGTTAAGTGAAAAGGTAAAGAAATTCAACGAGGGTTTAAAAAAATTCTGCAGTGAGGCTAACCACAACAAATGCAAAGAAACTGATACAAATTCAGCCGACGAAGATCAAATTCCCAACGAAGAGTTATCGATTACCTCAAGGCCAATCACTCACAGATGGAAGTCATTACCTAGTATATTTCCTCTGCCAGACGACGGCCAGAAATCGAATGAAAACATGACTTTCTATGAAGATATGAAAAGATGCAAGTACTTAAGAATCCCTGATTGTCCCGCTTTAACCATCGAGCAAATCTTTAACAAAGATACGAAGTAGGTGATGAGCAAATAGATGCATATGGAATGTCATGATCATATCTTTTGTCAGGGACGTGCTTCATCACGGCTCTGTCAACTTGAAATTTTTCGCCTAAATTAGTGAGGCCTGTTGTTTGTAAACCATGTTAAGCTCCTTCATCCTTAATCATCTTAATTCTGTTTAAATTTCTTACAAACTCTTTTGTGCGTTTTTATTTCAGCAACTTATGGTTGAGTCAATCCGAGCGTGTCCCTATATTTGGGGCATTTGTCAGGCATTTGTCGCGTCGTGTGTTCCCAATGGTGGGGCATTTATCATGAAAGGTCTTCCCAGGAGAAGGGAATTTTTCCTTGTTGAATTTGCTTGTAATATTTTGTACCATTTTGAAAAAGGAAAATCTCTTTCAAATTATAATTGTATGAAACTGGTGGCCCCATCGCCGATGAGCATTTGCAGCTTTCCGAAATGATACTGCGGAAGGATTGACGGGCATGCTTGGAATGGACTCAGTAAGCCATTAAAATTTTGTCGTAAATTTACTTCAATGTTAATTGGTATATTGCAAATTAATTATTGCCCCCGCGAAATCCCAAGGAGGCACTCTACTAGTAACTCGCACGTATATTAAGGAAAGTACTTACAGTTGAAATATACAGTCACACAGTCAATATAGAAAAAATCTCGATTTGCTTGAACAGGGGCCGCGAGGAATCGGTAGGTAATGATGACGTTTCTATTGTTTGCGCCTGCAAGTACGAAATGGTTAGGATGACGTAAAACACAAAAAGCTTACAATAGGTAGATTTTGTGGATTAATTGTGCAGTCGTACTTCGATACTCTTTTGCGTTACTTGTTATCAGTGACATTCTGTGGAGTAGTTGTTATGAAAGTTATGGACCAAAAGACACTCGTTATGCGCAGATGAAGTTATAAGGTGCGTAGAACAGTGTATATTTTAACACTAAGTGAGTTTGCCAGACACGAGGTCACAAATCTTTGATTGAAAACCTTCAGCTGAACCTTGCCAGACACTCTTTCTCTCTCTTTGGCCGGAATAAGACTCGGCCCAAAACAAGCCAGACGAGTGAATGATTCAACAGCTAGCTTATCACTAGCAGAACTATGGACGATTACAGGAATTCGCCGACCTTCAAAGTGACTTATTCTCTGCTCACAGATGTCCTTCCCCTATAAAGTTTAAAATAGGACTAGAATGGGCGAGCGTGAATTGATCAAACGTCCTTTTAATTTCTAAGGCTTACTTTCCGGCAAATAAAATGAACTAAATGTAAAAAGTGAAATAGAAATAGCGTAAAAATTAAACTTCTAAATAAATCTTTTCTTATGGTTTAGCATAAACTATTCTCGCAACTGAGAATGTTTTGATCAAAGCTGTGTAAATCGAACCAAAACTGTGCATGGACTCTTTCGTTTATTTCCTGTAATTTATTTCACCTATTGTATGGAATATGTGTGAACATCTTCGTTATGAATCGGTATATTTCAAAGAGCTACACAAGGAGCAAGAATACTCTATACAGAGCGGGAGCTGCTGTAGTGTCAACTATTACTAATAAGGAAAGTACTTACAGTTGAAATATACAGTCATACAGTTAATATAGATGAACGTAAAGGACGGTGTGTGCGTCTGTAGATTTAGATGACATAACGAGAAGAAGACGGTCTTCTTATGCCTCCAAAATGTGTCTGAGCCTGACGATATTACGATAAACGTGTAAGTGGTAATATTCATCAGCAGTCGGGTAGGCATTTTGATGTTCAAAACGTTAGATCTTCTAATACGACTGCATTTGTTTGGTGACTATAGATTATGCATGTAAAGCGTGTGCAAACGGGCTACATAAAAAATTTCCGTTATTTAATGACGACGGGTTGCGGAATACTATTGTTAGTAGATGAAGATGTCATAGTAGAGGCCAAATGGATTCGGTCGAATAGCGAAATCTCCATCCCGCCAAAACGTGTCCAAAGCCAGCAAAAAATTACCAAATCTCGCCGCTGCCGCTATTTAACTGTTTATCCAGTCAACAAAAAGCTATGTATTGCAAGATTTTAGAAAATTAGGTATGGGAATGGAAATCATTGTTAAGGGAGTCTTTTGATCAATAACTGCTTGCGGGGAAAAAAGGTGAGTTTCACTTTTGCCATTAGTATTCGCAAGATACTTGCAAGAGGACTGTATAGAAATTAAGAACAAGGAATGGAACGCCGTACAAAAGCCTGAAGAGAAATCACTAAGAAGCACCTTAGCATATTTCAAGGGTAATTATTTTTAAAAAAAGACAATGACTTTACTATTAAGTGCGGCGAGTTATATAAAATGCCATGGTGTTCTAAACTCGCCAAGTGCAATTTTTAAAGCAATAGTAACACTAGGCGGCACGCCCGTGATTCTGTGAGTTAGACACCACGGTATTATTAAATCGCTTGCGCACAGAAGGAAATTAAGGGTTAATATGTCTAAGATGTTTTCGCTTGAGTAAGCGAGTTTTATTGTAATGCCATGGTGTTCTAAACTCCTAAGTGCGATTTTTAAAGTAACAGAAACACTAGGTGGCGCGCTCGTGATTCTTTGAGTTTAGACACTACGGTATTATGAAAACACTTGCGCACCAAGTGGAAATTTAAAGGTTAATATGATTTAGCTTGAGTAAGCGAGTTTTATTGTAATGCCTTTGTGTTCTAAACTCCTAAGTGGGAGTTTTATCATGTAACAGAAACACTGGGTGGGACGCCCGTGATTCTGTAAGTTAGACACCAAGGTATTATGAAATCACTTGCGCAATAACTTTAAAATTAAGGGGTTTACAAGCTACATAAGCTATATGTGTGTCTTAGAGTGTTTTTTAATGGGAGATTTTCTTGTAGGAGACCCTTCGCCAGTTATATTTTTCGGCATTTATTAGTAAAAGATTTTTTTTCTCGTAAATAAAACACGCGTAGCAAATTCCTATTTTCGGCACCTTTAGTACGTCCTGGAAACTGGAAAGCACAGCACGAAACCGTTTATTCTGAAGAAGCCTTTTCTTTTTCTTTTTGATATTTATTTAGAACAATACTGTTGCGATCCGTTCACGGAGAATCTCTGCGAATGCGGTTACATTTCGAAAACAATATTCTCGTGGTCTCGCGTTCTCCTTGCGCGCGTCCTTTTGCTTTTAATCACCTGGAGACTTTCGTTTGGTTTTGGTTTGATTATTTTACGTGGTAGTTACAAAGAAACGGTTGGGCGCGGCCCACACAATGTAAATAAATTTAAGTAAAGTGGCAAAGTGTTCTGAAGTTGCTCTTTTTAAAAAGACATTTGTAATTTTTAAAATAAAATCGATGATGTATCTACGGAGGTTCCGGTTATCGTTTGGGGACAAAAGCATATTGTGATTTAGGTGTTAATATCTTCTGTCGGAATAAAAAACGTGCATCTCACCGCTGCTGCTATTTAACTGTTTATCCAGTCCAGAAAAAGCTATGTATTGCAGGATTTTAGAAAATTAGGTATGGGAATGGAAATCATTGTTAAGGGAGTCTTTTGATCAGTAACTGCTTGCGGGGAAAAAGGTGAGTTTCACTTTTGCCACTAGTATTCGCAAGATTCTTGCGGAGAGACTGTATAGAAATTAAGAACAAGGAATGGAACGCCGGAGAAAAGCCTGAAGAGAAATAACTAAGAAGCACCTTAGCATATTTCAAGGGTGATTATTTTTTAAAAAAAGACAATGACTTTACTATTAAGTGCGGCGAGTTTTATTTTAATGTCATGGTGTTCTAAACTCCCCCGGGGGAGGTACTCCCATATATGAGCTATATAGGTACGTGCCGCGGAATAGGGTATGGTTTTTGAGGTTCTCGGTCCTTAAATAGGGTATCTTTTTTGACCCTTTAGTTTCTGTGTCCCTGGTGTGGTCCTTAGATAGGGTAGCGTAATTGTATTATCTAATACTGGAGTGTAAAAACAGTATTGAAAGATGTATCATGGCTATGATTGCATATTATTAAACCCGGTTTATTCTAGTATTTCATGCTTGATGCTATACATCCAATGTTACAGAGAAGAAATGAAGTTTTCCTTTTCATGCTATTAATAATTTTGTTTTTTCCTTGAATAGGGTGTCATTTTTCGGCTTTGGGCCTTAAAAAGGGTATCAGTTTTCGCTTCCTTAGTCCTTAAATAGGGTTAGGGTTCACGAACCTTCGCGGCACACCCCTATCCAAAATTCGTGGGAGTACCCCCCCCGGGTAAACTCCCAAGTGTGATTTTGAAAGCAACAGAAACACTAGGCGGCACGCTAGTGATTCTGTGAGTTTAGACACCAAGGTATTATAAAATCACTTGCGCAATAACTTTAAAATTAAGGGGTTTACAAGCTACATAAGCTATATGTGTGTCTTAGAGTGTTTTTTTATAGGAGATTTTCTTGTAGGAGACCCTTCGCCATTTTTGTTTTTCGGCATTTATTAGTAAAATATTTGTTTTCTCGTTACAAATAAAACACGCGTGGCAAGATTCCTATTTCCGGCACTTTTAGTACGTCCTGGAAACTGGAAAGCACAGCACGAAACCTTTTATTCTGAAGAAGCCTTTTCTTTTTCTTTTTTTTATTTATTTAGAACAATACTGTTGCGATCCGTTCACGGAGAATCTCTGCGAATGCGGTTACATTCATAAAACAATATTCTTGTGGTCTCGCGTTCTACTCGGGTGCGTCCTTTTGCTTTTAATCACCTGGAGACTTTCGTATGGTTTGATTATTTTACGTAGTACAGTCGAACCCCGCTATTTCGAAGTCCCAAGGGAAATGGAAAAAAAAATTCGAAATAGCGGGGCTTCGAAATAACCGGAAAAGCGTAAAGGGCAAGGGCATTCGATCTTCCTTCGAAATGGCGGAGACTTCGAATTAACCGAGTTCGAAATAGCGAGGTTCGACTGTAGTTACAAAGAAACGGTTGGGCGCGGCCCACACAATGTTAATAAATTTAAGTAAAGTGGGCGAGTATTCTGAAGTTGCTCTGTTTAAAAAGACATTTGTAATTTTTAAAATAAAATCGATGATGCATTTACGGAGGTTCCGGTTATCGTTTGGGGACAAAAGCATATTTTGATTGTGTTAATATCTCCTGTCGGAATAAAATGTCATGTGAATTAGCGAGATGACGTGCGAGTAATAAGTTCCATAGCCTCCCACGCGTTCTTAGGGATTCGTCACGCGTTTCTGCCCCACGAACGTCTGCTGACTTCAGCGGAAAAAAACGTAGACCTGACGTAGACCAATCACAGCAGATAGGCTCAGGGTCTCTTAATGTAATAGAACCCCTGGTTCAAAACAATAGACTTGGCGCCTCGCCCTTCAGATATATGCGAAGATGGCGACGTTTATATTTAAAGTCGCGATCCCCCGAAAATCGAGCCTGCGGCTTGTAATGCCAGCCTTGCAATCGGTTTTGTTTGATATTACACATCAAGTGACGTCCGGCTACAGCATCTCTTTAATTAGAGATCCGGCAACAGGAACCAGTCAGTTTTATTTACGCGTTGCGTGGACCTCTGCATTCATAGACTGGGTGCAGTCCGCCTTTCCTCTTGAAATCCGTCTAGTTCTTTATACCTCAGCTAGTGCGATTGCAAACCACGATGTTATGTTACAATAATGGGATTGGGATGAGACCAGAAAAGACGGTCCATTATTTTTTCTTCTCTGGCTTACGCCCTCGTTTATAGCAGCTCGCGTGCAGTAACGTTTCAAAGGAAATAAGAGACTGCTCGCAGTCTTCTACTTTCAAACAGTTTTTCGTGTAAGATAATACGCCTCCTGCCAGATATTAATCACCAAAACGGTCCTCTCCCCCCTTCCACATTTCAAACAGCAGTGTGAGTAGTTCTTTCACGGTGCTATAGATAAGGAAGGATAAAGGAGGCAATTACGTACGGCTTGACGTCACCGCCGAGTGACGCGATGACCTGAACATCACAGCGACCATGCTCTTACCCCGATTCGTGGTCCTGCCGAGATCTGAAGCTGCAACGTCCCGCTCAGCAGAACTGTGCTCTTCTAGCCTGCGATCTAGCCTGCTGAACAGGCGTTATTTTTTCGAGTATTTTTAAGGTGAGTGAAGGTAAGCACGAGACGAGCGAGGAACACGAAACACTCGCGACGGGGACGTTTCGCGCTCCTCGAGTCTCGTCGCGCTTGAATTTGCTCGCCTGAAAAAAAGGGAAAAATAACGCCTGTTCTGCAGGCTAACTGCAATCATATATCTCTATCTATAATATGCATGTCTATCGTAAAAAAAAAAAAGTGGTCAATTCATGGAGCCGTTGAAGATCACCTATTTCATGTTTCCTGAGAGGTCCGTCGCATATTGAGAGGCGCGGTAATGAGATTGTGTTTTCAAAAATCTCCGCTTTCGTGTCGCTTCACGTCTACACAACTAGAACCGTAAAAAAAGCGGAAGACCTGATTTGTTTTTGTGTAGTTTTTTGTCTAGTTGTAATCCCTGGACAAAAATCTCTTCAATTAAGTTAAAAGTCAAACGGATGAAGGAAGTTACAAGTGATTAAAAAAGCTTTTCCAGTAAGGGTTGATTTCCAGGGTCGCGCCATTTTTAATTTACGTGCGTAGTGCGTAAAATTTACGTTCGCAAATAAAACAGAAGCAATGCATTAAAGGTCGCTCGTAAGCGAGCCTAAAAGTTGAAACTCGCACAATTTCTCATTTAAGATCAGCCCTTTTTATGTTGCCTCTATTATGACGTGATTAAAATTTACGTGCGTCAACGTGCGTATCCAAAAACGCGTCAGTGGAAATCAACCTTAAGTGTATATCCATCAGTGACGTGATTCGAGATAGGTATAAACAATTTTGGGGAAAAATTACGGATACTCAGTGTTTCAACGATCTTCTAATCAAGTAAACTTACAGATCGATCATTACGTCAACGTGGCCATGATTGCATACTACCGCGCATTCGTACCGAGCGCTTCAAGCGTTGTTTTGTAAATAGATGTCTTTTTAACTTTATTTAGTTTAATGTTTGTCGGAAAATTTGTATTCGCATAATTAATTTCTCTTTTATGGCCTTGTAAACTTGCACGTATGCTTGCGAGTGTTTGCTTTAACTTACCAATAAAGATCTTATCTTCAATTCAATTCCAATGAAAAGTTTTTTCTCGTAACCTTCCAGTTGAATTTAATCATCAATACCTTTTTGACATTTTTATAGTTTTTTGCAGTTATTTGAACTATTCACCAGCTCTTATTCAGCTTGTCAAGTGAATTCACATGCGTCACTCCGGCACCAAATTCAATAGAAGTACTAATCTTCGTCATTTTTTTTTATTAAAAGTTTATACTTCTACCATGTCAAATACATTGATCGAAACCCAATTCAAACCGATTTATAATACCATGTCAAATATTTTGTCATAAGAATGTCATCTTTCGAGTGAGAAGAGCTCACAAGGACCAATATAGCAGTGAATCGGATTTTCTTGCAAAAGTGGCCTTTGGATAAACGTTGCTAGTTTTTAGCACTATCTGACGTTCATGCCGAGGCGTTGTTGTCGCTTGTCAAGCTCTTATACATCTCCGCTAAACATTTTTATATGTGTTGATTATTGTGATGGTTTCAAGGCAGGGCAGGGCATGAAGTTTTCCCTTTAACCTTACTTTGAGTTTCAGAGTGTTGGCTGTATTGGAGGAAGAATGCTGTTATAAGTTTTTTTCAATCATATTTTTAGCCTTTTTTTAAATTTTACCGCAACTTAATAATGCTAGTTCGAACGAACTCACGCTGTTTACACGGGTCAACATCTTCCTACATTAATCGCGCAAAAAAGAATTGGATATGAAATGGCTAGCTGCGAATCAATATCATATAGGCCTCTGCAATTATGCTAGACGAACGTATATGAGAAAGCATTTAATTGATTCTCAGGTGCCCTGTAGTGCGGAAGACAAGTGATTACGGAGTGTTTTATTTCCGGGATACTCTTTCCTTTATAGCTAGCTGCTTATTTAAATTCTTGCGAATGTAAAGGTGTCAAAACTATAAAACTATAAAGTGAATGTGAATCATTCGAAGCACGAAGCGTCTCAAGACCACAACGACCAGGTTTGTAGGCTGGTAGGAAAATTGTAAAAATAGTATTGTTAGAGACCTTTAAATTTGAGGACGGAGGCAACTATGAGGGCGAGGTTAAACTTATAGTTTTTTTTCGCGTATTTCCACAAAATTAATAGACACCCCGAAAAGATTCATTGTACTTTTTTTAACCAGAAAAATTAGCACGGGAACTTTTATAGCAAGAGGTTAAACTCCCTCTTGATCACAAGATCATAAAGCATCTAACATTTGGTAACTTGTTTTACCCATGACGACAATGTATTAGAGACCTTTAGATTTCAGGAAGAGAACGACTACGAGTACGAGATTTGATTTGAAGGTTTTCCGCGGGCGTATTGTCGTCAAAAAACAGACACCCTGGAATGCTTTATTGTACTTTTTTCACCGGAAAAATTAGCACTGTTAGCTTTATTCGAGGATGTTAAGCTCTCTCCCGATCAAAAAATGATAAAACTTTCAACATCTTATAACTTGTTTCCGCCTTCGACATTCTCGATAAAACTCGTGGTGCAATGATGACGGCTACCACGTTTTCCCGCGAAAATGACGCTGGTTTACGCGAGCGCACTAGCTACTTAGTGATGAGAAAATCTCGCCCTCAGTTGGCGCGTAGTTGTTCTCGTCTTATAGAATCTAAGGCCTCTATTTTGTACTGAGGTTGTAACGTAAATCGTCCAGCGCGTATATGTAAAAACGTCACATTTCGAAGCCAAACAATTTGTCACAATAAGTCAAGAAGTTGTAAGTAGTGTGTAGCGGTGGGTTTACATTTTGTTTGGCATTTTCACTTTTGTTTTAATCATGAACTCTTGCATGTGAGCGGGAGATCGCGGGTTCAAACCCCTGCCGGACTAACAGTTAGGGTCTTTAAAATAACTGTGAAGAACATGCTGCCTTTGCGCCTTTCCGCCACTTCGACATTCTACATTCGACATCTGCAAATGGTTAGACTTTCTAGTCTTCTCGGATAGGGATGAAAAACCGTAGGTCCCGTCTCAGAGCACTTTTACTTATCTGGTTCTTGTGGGACGTAAAAGAACCCACACCACTATTCGAAAAGATAACGGGATCTAGACCCCGGTGGTGTGGTCAACCTCTTCTGGGCTGGATGGGTTATCTGTAAGGACACACTTAAATCAAATCCTCGCTCTGTTGTGTGTTCCGCACCGCATGGTGGAAGAGATTATGTAAATTATAAAGTATAATTAGAAATTAGAAATTAGATTTTTTGTTCCTTTCCAGATTGGTCTCCCCGGGGGAAGTTTATGATCGGTTTATTGAACCTGACCGATTTTGAAAACAGATTAGCAGTTGAAGTTGGGGTCGGGTCGTATATATAAATTATGGATATTAAAATATCCATGGAATATATATCCAGCCGTTTTGAAAACGAACCTAACGAAATTTGGAATCATTTGAGTGAAAAGGGGTCAAAAGGCAGGTTTTTTGCGCCCGGCAAGTTTGCAAATCCTACGAATGAAGGAAGAGAGCGAGGAGGAAGAAAGGAGGAACATTTTACGTTTCTGGGAAACTGCCCACCTACCCCTCCCCTAAACCGGAAAGGAGGAGAAGAGAAACTACCCACCTACCCCTCCCCTAAACCAGAAAGGAGGAGAAAAGAAACTGCCCACCTACCTCTCCCCTTAACCAGAAAGAAGGAGAAGAGAAACTGCCCACCTACCCCTCCCCTAAACAAGAAAGGAGGAGAAGAGAACGTGCCCACCTACCCCTCCCCTAAGCCAGAAAGGAGGAGAAGAGAAACTGCCCACCTACCCCTCCCCTAAGCCAGAAAAGAGGAGAAGAGAAAAAAGCAATGGTTGCACTCTTAATTTTTATAATGGCTACTTTGAGTTTGTGGCCGAAAAGAAACTGTTTGAAGGAGGAGGTCCATTTAGTAGTGACGTTTTCAAAATTCGGTTAGATATAAATAAGCATTTTTAATGTAAGCCATCATTCCGAGAAAAATCTTTTTGGAAGGGGCAAAAGAAATTTCAAAATTTTTAGGTCAGTGCATCATTTAACTCTATAAACAGCTACAGGACTCAGGGCCGCAATAATATCAAAGTTGTGTTCTTTGGTGTATCGACTACGCTTTGCCACAGGCTTATAGATAATTATCTCTTGATTTTTTTATATTCTGGGGCAGTAATCAAATCTTTACTTTGTTCATAATGTGACCCAAATTTACTTATACGCTCTTCAAGGGTAATAATCATTAAAACCTCTGCCATACACGTACAGATTGAGGATGTTATCGATATAAACGTTCGCTTATTTAACTTCGAATCATGGTTGCCACAGCCAGAGGTTTCTGAAATTCCCTGACTTCTCCCCGACCTTTTTCCTGACGAATGTAAAATTTCCATGACCAACTGAATTAACAATTTCACAATTACGTCCTGTTGATGAACTCAACCCTCCCCTCATCACAGTATAATCTTCAACCATTTATTTTTAATGCTTTGAGCAAGTCAATGACGTGCAGTGTACATGAGTTGACAGTTTCTTAACTCGTTCTTAACATAACGTGCAATAAGGACTGATTGATTTTCTTGAAAACCCAACAACAGCTTGTCGTTCAATTTCGTGTATGAAATATTCTACAGATACAACACGATTCATGTCCGTAAAATGTACAAAAGCATTTTAAATGTTAGAAAAGAATGAAAGTTAGAGGGAAAAGAATGATTATGTACTCTTGAAATTTCACTTTCTCCTGACTTCTTCCCAAGACTTTAATTTTCCCTCACTCAAACTGAAATTCTCTGACTTTTCCCTAGCCCGTGAACAGAGACGCATTTCCGGTCGTCGCTTCTCTCCTTCCGAAAAATAGTCGCAGGCTAACTTTTCCGTGACCTTGAAGAAATGTTTTTTTTTCCCCTTACCATTTCCTGACCTAAGGCAACCCTGCTAACAGCATGATAAAAAATTTCTATCAATTACTAGGTATCAAATCTGTGATTATCGCTAATTTAAAATTAATTTTGACGTCCTCGCGCTCTTCAGTACGTAATTTAAACTGGGTCATAAGAATTTTTTATTAAATATATTTTATGGTTTAGTTTAATCAAACGAGTTTCGTCTTAATAATATCAAAAGAGGGATCAACACTCAATATTAAAAGATGAACATGGATTATAAGTAAAAAGTAGAAGACTATAGCTCAGTAGAGGAACTGGATTTTTAATCGTGTTACTAAAACTAAAACCTTTCCCGACTTAACATATCCTTTTTATGCCGAATAGAATTAATATTTAACTATCAAGACCGGCGCGTCACTCATCTTTCAAAATAGACTGTCAATTGCTTTTTCAGCATAACACATGATGAAACTTTTTTGCGATTTATGAATGGCTTTGTGAAGTCAGTTTATCTCGGCAATGCAAAGAACTAATGGCTGAAGCGGTTTGCTCTGATCATAATGAAATTTTAATATATTGGAAAATGAATTTTTTTTATATACAAGAATAGCTGGCTTACTGACAAGTTCATAATTTGTTGCGATACATAAGGTGCACTTAAAAAAGAAGCATAAAAGGATTTCGTACTCGAAGGACCTCCTCACTCCGCAGATTTTAACTGCGTTTAACGACAACTTCTTTATTTCTTCTGTTTGAGGTGCGTTGCGTACACACACATTTTTTTACCATTATTTGTTTCTAAATCTTACTCCAGCTTGTGACGAGTTATAAGTAAATACCATTCATGTATGCTTACAATGCTTACAGCCTTAAGATATGATGAAAACTGTTAATGACGATGTAGATAGAAGATTTTTTTACGATGTCGTGTGACTGAGAGAATGACAGGACGCTGGCCTTTCGCTTTCCTTCTAAAAGGGAGTTTAAGATGGCACTACTGCACGACCACGACATGAATTGCCTAATTTCACTTTTTAACGACAACGTGAATGAACCCCGACGACGAATTTCCCTTAAGTGACCGTGTCTCGATAATCGTGCAGAAGTTTCAAAGCACGCGAAGTCACTTTTTACAGAATGTAAGTGACGTTTTCGCCGCCTTTGGTTGAAAAGGCAGAGCCGGACTGTAAGGATTGAGTGAGGAAACATCATCACTCAACAAAACTGAAATGATCTGATAAATAATGAATGGCGATAAACATTAATCTCTGTAAGGAGAAAAGAAAAATGATAATATCAATCATGCCTTGAGTGTAGTAGGTCCACACCATTTGTGGGTTGTCACCGATTTTAAGACAGTCCTACGCTGGGTTCTATTTCGCAAGTGTTTTGTACGAATGTAGCAACCATCCTAAGACTTAATATCGTGTGTGATGAGTAGAGTTGGCGACATGAAGCTTGGTAAAGTAGTTCACTAAACTGAGACTGATATGAATTTATCATATTATGTAGCTGGACTTTTCGCATATCAAAGAAATTATTGCAGTGTGTTTGTTGGTTATGTTATTTTATTATATAGATACTGATGAAATACCAGGATTTTCCCCTTTACGAGAAAATCATATCTTTATCGTGCGCAGTGAAGATACTATTTTTATCTTACACGTGTGAGGATATTGGTGTCGCCATGGTCACTAACATTAATTTTGACTTTTTGGAACAGAAAAGATAAGTATTATTGTCTTTATTTCTCCTTTATAACTTTATATCCGAGTTCCATAACATTTTTGTGACAGGCAGTTTGCGATAGGTGACCACTTTAATTGCACTATTTTGCTGTTTCGAAAATGAATTAAAGAAAAAAAGGTTGTGTTTTATGTAGGAATTTCATCAGTATCTATAAAATAAACAGAACGTTACATGGCCGCTTGGGGATATGAATGTTATCTCCTTGTGCTGAAAGTATCTCTCACTCGTTCGCGACTCGAAGATAAAATTCGTATCCTCACGCGGCCATGTAATATCCTCTATATATTTGACTGACGTCTGTACGACTCTTATAAATGAAAATTAAAACTAAAGGCCTTTCTTGTGGTGCTTCAAAATGTGACGTTATTTCAAGAAGAAATTTAAACATAAAAATCAATTGACATGATTAACTTTGCGCTCAATAGAACTATTTTAAAAATCGTCTCAACTACCATGTTAGATTATTGATTCTTAATTGCTTTTAACTTTGGCTTGTTTATGTAAATTTTGCGGTGAAGCAAACACCGCTGTGATACGTACGTTAAAAGCTTTCTACTCGTTAACTAATCGAACAACTGAGTTAATAAAAAGAATCTAACATACAGTATTAAGAAAAATTAAAGCAATCATAATATTCCCGAAATCTACAGCGTGTACAGTTCCCGGAAAATGCACAGTTCTGCGAAGGCGTCCCGAGATTGTCCGAGGAGCAAAGTCAGATGTTGACGATTATTCGTCGAGGAACATACAAGCCCTAAGCTACTTGTAGCATCAGGTTTGATATTAAAGTTTTGTTATCCTTAGTATTGTGCCAAGAATCTAGGTTCATGCCACTTCACGATTCTCTTTTTGTAGCTTTCGTAATATAAAAAGTTAAAATTTGAACCCCTGGTTTCGAACCGAACCGCCGGTATTGTCTGTGATTCAAAGCACAGTATTGACATATGGCCGAATTCATTTTAGAGACGAAAACCGTCTGAGACGGAAAACTCGTCTATCGACGTAAAACTCGTCTGATAAGAATCCGGTTAAGGACGAGTTTTCCGTCTTAAATTTATCCGTCTATTTTTCCGTCTAAACCGACGGGAAAATAGGACGGGAAATTCGTCGGAGACGGAAAACTGTCTTAAATTCACATTAGACGCGAAAATCAAGACGACTTTTTTGCACTTGCGCCTAACGAAAAGAGTGGAACTAGAAAGCCAGAAGAAACTTTCGAAAATTTAATCGAATAAATTTTCGGAATGATATTGCATCTCATTGTTGGGATCACATATACAATTCAACTGATCCCAATGAAATGTGTCTACAATGGAAATGCTCGTTTCTATCTATTGTTAACAAGCATGCTCCCTTGAGGACAATGCGTGTTCGCACGCGTAGTTCCCCATGGATTACATCTGAGCTTAAGAAACGAATGCATGATCGGGATATTCTAAAGATTAAAGCAAGTAAATCGAATGATTCAAATGACTGGTCACTTTTTAAAAAACAACGCAATATAGTAAATAGCGAAATCAGATTAGCCAAGCAAGCCTATTATCAAAATAGTTTTAACAAGCATACGGGCGATTCTAAAAAGACCTGGCAGACTATCAATGAACTTACTTCGCGAAATTCTGGGAAAAAATCGGTGACATCTCTGAAAGTAAATGGAGTATCAATAACAAATCCAACTGTGCTGTCGAACCAATTTAATAATCACTTTGCTACTATCGGTCCAGAACTTGCTGGCAATATTGATTCCTCAAATAGTGATGGTTATCAAAAGTACCTCACTGGCACAGATAAACGGTTTCAGCTCCATCCGACCAGTGCAAATAAAGTTCTCTCACTTTTGAATCGTCTAAATAAGTCAAAGGCAGCTGGCCTTGACAACATATCTGCTAGGCTCATTCGGGAATGTGCAGATCTCATTTGCATTCCTATCCGTGATATTTTTAACCAGTCAATAAGTCAAGGCATATTTCCGGATGACTGGAAATGCGCAAAGGTCACCCCACTTTTTAAACAAGGCGATCGGGACGACTTAAACAATTATCATCCAATTTCGGTGATCTCAGTTATGGCCAAGGTCTTTGAAAGAATCGTCTATGATCAATTATATGCCTACCTAGAAGAGCACAATATAATCTGTAAATATCAATCAGGCTTTCGCGCTATTCACTCAACTGTCACGGCTCTCCTTGAGGCCACGGACACTTGGGCGTACAATATTGACCGCGGTAAAATCAACGCCGTTGTTTTCTTGGATCTCAAAAAGGCCTTCGACACAGTTGACCATGAGATCCTTTTATCAAAATTAAGCAATTACGGCATATATGGTAACGCGCACCAATGGTTTAAGTCGTATTTAGAGAATCGTACTCAAATGTGCTCCATCAACGGATCGCTCTCTCAAAGCTGTTTATTAAGTTGTGGTGTTCCCCAGGGGACGATTTTAGGTCCATTATTATTTCTGTTATACATCAACGATCTTCCAAACTGTCTTTCAAATTGTGAGCCGAGGATGTACGCTGATGACACCCACCTTACGTACGCAGGTGATAATGCAGACAATATTCAGTTGCATCTAAATCAAGATTTAGAAAATGTTCACAATTGGCTGAGAGCAAACAAACTTACTCTAAATATGACTAAAACCGAATTTATGCTTATCGGATCTAAGCAGAGGCTAAGTACTCTCACAGAGTCCCCGACATTTGCAATTAATGATTTTGAAGTTAGCCAGGTCACTACTGCAAAATCACTTGGAGTGACCATCGATGACAGACTTGATTGGAGTGGCCATATCGAGAAAGTAACAAAGAAAGTCGCTTCTGGTATTGGGGCCATAAAACGAATAAGGCACCTTGTCCCTCAGGCGACCTTACAACTAATATATCAAGCTTTAATACAGCCACACTTTGATTATTGCAACATTGTTTGGGGAAACTGTGGGATAACCTTACGGAATAAGGTTCAAAAGCTACAAAACAGAGCAGCCCGTGTTTTGACCTACTCAAGCTATGACGTAGATGCTGGTCACCTTTTCAAACTTCTAGGGTGGAAAAACCTAGCTTGCCAGCAACAATTTCAAAGAGCTACGATAGTTTACAGGTCTCTGCACGGGTTGGCTCCAAATTATCTTAGTTCTAAATTTGAAAGGCGAGAAGTCGCATATAACCTAAGGGACTCTGAAAATAAACTCAATGTTCCATTACCGCGCACAAACTATTACAAAAACAGCTTCAGCTATAGTGGCGCTATTCTCTGGAACAGTCTTCCTTGTAACTTAAGGGAAGCAGAGTCCCTTGGGCAATTTAAACGACTACTCAAAGAACTGTAAGGCACGGCATTCGTGGCAAGCAGCTTTTTTATTTAAATATTTTTATTATATTAGTATTAGGCATGTTTAAAGCTGACGAATTTTGTACCGTGGATAAATAAATATTATCTATCTATCTATCTATCTATCTATCTATCTAAGCCATGTTTTGTTCTTCGCAACCTAGCCTGATCGCCTTAAGCTTTTTCTGTCTTACTTTATTTTACAATTTACATTGGTCGCGACTTTAAGACGGTTTCCCGTCCTGAATTTATATTAGACGGTATTCTGTCAGGCGGCAGACGGAATTCCGTTTGTGATGAGTTTTTCGTCTTCTAATATGAATTCGGCCAATCATGCGTTGAAAACCTAGGGATCGCTCGCGACTTTAAGACGGTTTACCGTCCTTAAATTCATATCAGTCGGTATTTTCTACCACAAAATTCCGTCTTCCGTCTTCTTCCGTCGGAATTCCGAGTTTTCCGTCTTCTAATATGAATTCGGTCATTTAAAAGAATTGATGCTATTCGAAATACTTTACCCTGATACTTATGGGCAATTATAACAAAAGCTTTGGAAAAAGGTAAATTCTTGTAGCTTCGGAAAAAGAGAAAATAAACATTTGTTCAAACGATAGAAGCCTTCGAAAGATGTTTAGAGTGTCTAACGCACACAGATTAGTTAACAATTTTACAAATAATTTTAAGTTTTTCAAACGGTTTAAGTGTCAAGACTAACTTTCTTTCTTGCCAGTGGCGCAAATAGTCAAGGGACAACTGAGGAACATCTGTCCCCTCTTTATTTACAGTTAACGGCCCGTCGGACGAGTAAAGGAGGTTTTTGTTTAATTAGTTATAATCGTCAGAGGGAACAAAGTAATAATCCCTCATTTTAAAATGAATTTAGATATCGACGCGACACAGGCGAAAACGAAAACGGCTTGTTCCGCATTATTTAGAATACAAAGAGAACTCCGAATGATGGTTGGACTGCTAACAGTTTCAGGACAGATGTGAAATATATGAAATAATTCATTTTTGAACTGCGATTGTAGATGAAGAATGAAGAATGATCATCGCAGTAAATTTTCCAATTTAAGCAACTGGAAAGAAGAAGCCTGAAAAAATCAGGGCTTCAACGGGATTCGAATTGGAAAATTTACTGCGATGATCATTCTTCACTTTCAGTTTCAGGACATTTCGTATCCGTTAACATGAACTCAAAAAACTCTCTTTCGGTAGACAGCAAAAATTTGCCTTTTGAGATATTTGCATAAAAACGCAACACGCAAGTTTGCCACTGAGTTTTTGTGGTGGCAACTGAAAGGTATGTTCTTTCATCATGGGAGGTCAGTAGATTACACGAAACAAGATAATTTTTTTTGTAGTGAATAATAATCATTATTGTGTCTTTTGCTGAATCAGTTTTGTTATCAGCTATCTCTTACGTTGCCCTGTTTTGTTAGGCGCTGCATGGCGAAGTATTAAATTCAGATTTAAGAAAGCGCCGCCAGCCGAAAAAGGAGGGAATTTAAATCGATTGTTGTCAAGGTATGATAATTCAGGGTATTTAATCATGTTAACACCACAACATTTTAAACTTTGAATTCAAAAACCGACTTGTTTGGGAAGGTAAGGGTAACAGAGATGAAAAGCCTTCTCAAAATGCGCTCCTACAATTGAATTCGATCCTATTAAGGAACAGCAACAATATATTGACGAGGAGAGGCCAACGAATAAAACCTTTTCAAAACTGAGGGGGAAAGCAACACTTAAACTATGAATATATTAGGCTCGGTAATAATAATCATAAAACAAGCATTAGGGTTTATAGCTTCGAGCTTTATCTGTAATATTTAAGAGCTGATGAAACGATCGCGTCCCATTCGTGATGCAGGTGTCATCAGCCGGGCATAGATCTTTAAGATTCGAGGACGAGCTTTGAAGTTTTTTTTTTCGGCGTATTCTCGGAAAATACACACCCCAGAAGGCTTTATTTTCGCCAGAGAAGCCAGCATGGTTATTTTTATTGAAGAAAGTTTAAGCTCTCTCGCGATGCCAAAGTGATGAAACTTCAAACATTTCCGGCACTACCACATTCTCGCTAGAACCAATAGTAAAATAACGACGGCCATGACGGCGGCTAGCACGTTAAAATGACAGTGGTTCACTCGAGCGCACTACTTAGTGTCGAGAAAATCTCGTTATTTTAGTCGTCCTTGTCCTAGGTCTTAGTTTCTTAAGACGAAAGCTCGTTCTTTCTTGCCTCCAATATTTCCCAGCACCTGCTACGCAGGCTGATCAGAGTCGTGTAATGAAGCAACCATCCTGAGTCGTAATATCATGTGTGATGAATAGAGTTGGCAACTTGAAGTTTGGTAAAGTAGTTTACTAAACTGAGACTGATATGAATTTACAATGTCATGTAGCTAGACTTTTCGGGTATTAAAGAAATTATTGCAGTGTGCTTGTAGGTTATTTGTAACTGACGTCTGTCATGTACGAGTCTTCTAAAAGAAAATTAAAACTAAAGGCCTTTCTTGTGGTGCTCCAAAATGGGACGTTATTTCAAGAAGAAATTTAAACATAAAAGTCAATTAAAATGATTAAATTTGCCCCCAATAAAACTATTTTAAAAATTGTCTCGTATCATAATCAGATGGATTATGGATTGCTTTAGGTATTTTTTAGGTATTTTTATTTATTTGCCACACAATTACATTACTTAAAGATGCCAAAAGAAAAAAAAAATGTAGGAAGAGATGGCGAGGAGGCCTAAAAGAAACTATAGAGCTTATGTTAATTAGGCCTCCTCAATTACAATTTTTCGAAGATGGCATAAAAATTACGGCGACGGGTACAGTATAATATCAGGTGAAAAATTAAACTAATCAATATTACGGAAGTTTACATGTACAAATGTTGAATATTAAAAGGCTTTTTCCCAAGATTTTTGTTGAAGTATACTAATAATTATTACAAATAAATGCCTTAAGTGCTCTTTTAAAGGAGAAAGGTGAGGAAGCGTTGATGATGTTGGTGTTTAAGGTGTTGTAAAATTTAGGTCCTTGATAAAAAACGGAAAATTGCTTGGTTCGAGTACGACAGAAAGGCAGACGAAATTTACACGAGTTTCTTGTATTATACGAATGAATTTGACTTTGTAAGGTAAATTTACAATGAAATTTTAAAGGTAGAGTATGGTTTTGATAGGAGTACATGAATAAGCCTAGTTGCTTTACCTAGCTTGTTTTATGAAAATTTTGCGTTGAAGCTTGAAATACCGCTGTGATACGTACGTTAAAAGCTTTCTGCGCGTTTACTCATCGAACAACTGAGTTAATAGAAACAAACAAATATATTTCGAAAAAAAAAACAACTTTAATTTCCCGAATCTACAGCTTGTACAGTTCTAGGAAAACGCACAGTTCTGCGAAGGCCTTCAGTGCTTTTCCGTGGAGCAAAGTCAGATGTTGACGATTATTCTTCGAGGAACATACAAAGCTCTAAGCTAGCATCAGGTTTGGTATTAAAGTTCTGTTATCCTTAGTATTGTGCCAAGGCGTAATCTAGGTTCACTTCCACGATTCTCTTTTTGTAGCTGTAGTAATATGAAAAATTATAATTTGAACCACTCAGTTCGAACCGAACCTCCGGCATTGTCCGCTGTAGCTCAAAGCACAGTGCTGTCATTATAAAAAAAATTGATGCTAGTCAAAACACTTTACCCCAATACGTGTGGGTAATTAATGAAGCATTAACATAACAAAAACTTTAGAATAAGGTAAAATTTATCAGGTTTCTAGCTTCGGACAAAGAAAAAATGAAGATGTGTTTAACTGATAGGAGTACTGGAAAGATGTTTAGTGTCTAAACGGACACTGACTGATTAGTTAGCAGTTTTAAGTTTTTTAAACGGTTTAAGTGCTAGACTACGACTTACTTTTCACACTCAGTTTTCGTGCAAGTTGTGGATGTAAATCGTCAAGTATGAACTGAGGAACATCTGCCCGGTTTTCAATTGCAGTTAGGGGTTTGTCGGAGGAGTAAAAGAAGACGTTTTTTATAGTATTGTCGTCAGAAGAAAATAAATAATCGTTTCAAACTGAATTTACAAATTAACATAGGCAAAAACGGCTTGTTCCGCATTATTTGGAATACAAAGAGATTTCAAATGATGCTTGTACTGCCAACAGTTTCAGGACATTTCGTACCCGTTAACTCAAAAAACGCTCTTTCAGTAGGCAACAACACAAATGTGCATTAAGGGCGGTCTACATTGAAAATAGGCTTTTTGAGATATTTGCATAAGACGCAACCCTCAAGTCTGGCACTGAGTTTTGCGGTGGCAACTGAAAGGGATGTTCTTTCATCATGGCAGTTCAGCAGATTTCAGGAAACAAGATAACTGGTATTGTAGTGAATAATAATTATTGTTGTTTCTTTTGCTGAATAAGTTGTTATCAGCTAACTTTTTCGGTGCCCTTTTTGTCGGGTGATGGCGAAGTTTTAAATTCATATTTTAAGGAAGCGCCGCCAGCCAAAAAAAGCCGGAAATTAAATAAATTCTCATTCTTTAAAACTAATTCTTAGAATCAATCAAGTTAAGATAATTCAGGGTATTTAATGATGTTAACACTACAACATTTTAAAATTTGAATTCAAGAACCGACTTGTTTAGCAAGGAAGGTAAGGGTGACAGAGCTAGATATCGAGGCGTAGGAAGAATATTTTGTGGAAGAGAGGCCAACGAATAAGACCTTTTTAAAATTGAGATGGAAGCCCCCCCAAAATTAAACATTTAAATGAATAAATCATGCTCGGTGTTTTGAAAAACAAGCATTAGGGTTTATAGCTTCCAGCATTGAATTTAATATTTAGAGCTGATGAAACGATCGCCTCCAGTTGATGATGCAGGTGTCATTAGCACAGATCTTTTAGCTTCGAGGACGAGCTTTGAAGTAAAGTTTTTTTTCTCGCGTATTCCCAAAAAATACACACCCCAAAAGGCTTTATTTTTACCAGAAATGCCAGCATGGTTATTTTTATTGAACGAGGTTTTAAAAGCCCTATTTCGCTTAGTCTGCTACACAGCCGTTTTTAGAGTCGTCACGCAACGCTCCTCCCCAGCATTGCGTGACGACTCTAAAAACGGCTGTGTAGCAGACTATATTTCGATCGCAAATGATAAAATTTCTGATATTTGATAACTTGTTTCCGCCACTGAAAGATTTTTGCCAAAACCCGTAGTAGAATGACGACGGCTATTAGATTTTTCCGCCAAAATGACTCTGGTTCACGTGCGTGGGATACTTAGTATCGTTTTCGTAGACATCCTCGTTTTAGGTCTCTAGCTATCACTGAGTGAAGCCAGTACGGTGAGTATGTCCCATTATGAAATTTTCCACTTTTAAGATCAAATTGACTCTAAGGTATAGAATGACGCAAGCTCTAAGTTGTAATTGATTTTTTAAAAGGCAAAAGGAAATCTTGGTTGATTAATTTTGACGGACGGCAGTGTATACCGTGTGGCGCGAAATTTTTGCGGGTTCTAATAATTTTTGCGATTTTTCCAGCGATCCGCAAAAATAAGTTCCCGCACATAAAAATTACCGCAAACATTTTTTTCCGCAAAAATTTACCTTAGAGTGAAATATTCTCTAACTTAAATTCGCTACACAAAAATACGGTACTAAGAAATCGTGTCTGTTCAATTACAACTTGTCTCTTCCGTTCAGAAACAAAACGAAATACGATCAATTTCTGGTTCATTTCTTTTGTACGTACTTAACAAATACGAAAATATTATCAATGCTGGGTACCGGTTTCTCTCTGAAAATCACAAATATTAATTCCCAGCGAGAAAAACCAGTTTGTCCTAATCACAAAAATTAGTTCTCGCAAAACACAAAAAATTCGCCAATCCGCAAAAACAAACTTCACTCTGACTCTGGAACAATGTCGATTTTTCCCCCAATAACTGAGTATTTTGGCCACAGGAACAGGACTCCTATTTTGAAAATTGTTGCACGAAAGGGGTTGCAAGTTTTTTGTCTGGAAGACTCCCGTAATAAATTTAAGTATCCCTCTCCTCTGGCGGTAGGTCTACTTACGCTTCCGGTCTCCAAAATGAAAGCGGTGAACAGAAATGACTAAGGCTAGCAACTGATGTTGGAGGTTATGGGTTAGACAAGCATATATTAAAACGTTCTTGGTGGGCCAGCTTTGTCTACCAAGCAACTTCTTCGTAGGCATCGGGGGAGGTTTTTAGATTGTTTTTGTTTTTTTTCTTTAACGCCAGTCCGGTTGAGACGTGCAGCTATCCCGGAAATAAAGAACCTACATTTTCCAAGTTAGCCTAAACAAATAAGCCATTGGCACAAGGACGTCTTTTTACTTTGAAGACCAGAGTTCATTTAGTTTTTTCCTTTCATATTTTGATTTGGTAATTCCGGTGAGGTTTAGATAACGAAAGCCCTAAGGCCTAATTTGCACAAGAAAGCAAAATCGTGAAGGATTCTGGCAGTAGTAGTAAAATGACGCCGTCATAAAAATGGCCTATTCTCTATTCAGTTCTTTGGGTGCCTCTTTTCTGAAGAAAAAAAATTAGTCCAATTCCGATATACTAAAATTCATACGTGGCTGCGAGGCTTGGGGGAATAAAACAAATGAAGTCATCTTGAGGCTCAGCAATCAATAATACATTTCTTTTGTTTTATTCCCCCAAACCTCGCAGCCAAGTATGAATATTAGTCTATCGAAATTGACCATTTTCACGGTTTGACTACAACTACCAGAGTCATTTCGTTTTTGCTTTCTTCTTCAAATCTCAGAGGTAATCTCGCTGAGGATTAAAAAAACAGTCCTTTTTTGCACAAGACTGAAGAACACAATAGGGCCATTTATACGAGGAAAAATAAACTCGTCTTACATAAGAGGCGAACTGTACCATTTATAAGAGCATGTCTTATCTAATAAGACGCGTCTTAGCTAAGCCGCGTCTTATTTTCGACGAAATGTGCCGTTTATACGGAAAGTTCGCATCTTATTTAAGACGCGTCTTATGTAAGACGGGTCTTATTTTTCCTCGTATAAATGGCCCTAATGAAGCATTATAGTAGTTGTAGTTAGATGATGTCATCGTGTAGTTGTCCGTATAGATGGTTTTCATAGTGACGTCATCAAATTGCGAAGTCAAAATAGCGTGGTTTTACGAACTCTTATTTACACTAGGTTGAAGAAAAGCAAAAAGTAAATCTTTGTACAAGTTTCCATTCCTGTAGCATGTTTCATTTCGAAAATACAGCAATTTGAACTTCCGAGTTTTCGCAGTGCGTGACACCCAAAATAGGAATGCTGTCTCGTTGGAAAAAAGTCTCTCCTCTTGATTTTCAGCAGTATAAGCATTTCAAGTATTAGAGGATATGTTTATGCGCACGTATGCTAGTTCTCGAGTGAAAAGAAAGAGCTTTTATAGAAATGTTTTGTTGACACGGTGCACCAATATGGCGTCTCCATACAAAGCTCTACAAAGGTGCTTGAAACGTTTCGGCAAATAACTTAGAAACTTTGGGCCACAAAGACCTGAGACTTGGACAAATTGTTTAAAAACTAGTCTTTTAGAACATTTCATTTTCTTGGCTTCTTCCACTGGACGGTTTCCAATTTATTTTTTTGTTGCGTGACAGTGAAAACGATCTTATTGGTGTATTAAGGTTGCTCCCGTGAAACACGATGCTTGATGTATGGTACATGTTTAAAAGGTGCACTATTCACAGTCATGTGATATTCATTATCCCGTGCGATGACGTATTAGGAATTATATAAACCTGAATAATATATGCAAAGTTGTCAGTTCGCAAAAAGTGTCTGATTGAACGCGGATCAGGAAAGTTCTCCTTCGCACGGCCTGCTGCCGTTTCATCTGCAGAGTTGCAGTACAGTCGCAGCAGGCCGAGCTCCCTTCGAAACCGAAACACTGCGAGATGTTGGTAATGGATTTCAGTCGTGGGCGTCTGCACTGAGGTGCAGCTGTCTACTCTTGGAGCACTGGCACACAAACTCTGCAGCGCCACGTGCTAGGCCTTTCAACTCCACTTCTATATAAACCAAGGAGGCGTGACGGATTCCTTTCCTTCCGTACATTTCTGCGCTAGTCGTTTAAGATTCTGGACGTATGCATTACCAGCTTCAGGGTGAGTTCTTATTTATTTTTTTCCGTTTCGGTGGGTCGACATTCTGTGTTTCGCCCGTGTTCGTTAGGAATCGGCGTGAGAATTTCTTACTTTCTTTACGGCGAAGTCAGCTTTATGTTTTCGCTTTCGCGTTATTTTCACTGGCGTTACCAACCGATCGTGGGCTGATAGTTCGGTGAACCTTCCTTAACTTGTCCAAAATGATGTATCGTTAGTGAGTTTAGCATTGAGTGGGAGTTGACTCCTTTGTGCGTTTTTTATCCTTTTCTTGTCTGGATATTGTGGCTCGCCGGCCTGAGGTGTCGTAAGAACAAAATAGATGAGGTAACGGCTGTTAGCAAGCAAAATGGAAAACTAGTAGTAGCTTCGTCAGCCCGTGATGACGGGTATCTTTGTAAGCGCGATTATGGAGTGACGGGTATCTTTGTGAGCCCGATTATGGAGTGACGGGTATCTTTGTGAGCCCAGTTATGAAGTGACGGGTATCTTTGTGATCCCGATTATGAAACGACGATTATATTTGTAAGCCCGATCATAAAGTGGCGGTTATCTTTTTGAGCTCGACTATGAAGTGACGGGTATCTTTGTGATCCCGATTATGAAATGATGGTTATCTTTTTGAGCCCGATTATGAAGCGACGGGTATCTTCATGAGCCCGATTATAAAGTGACGAGTATCTTCGGGAGCCCGATCATGCAGAAGTGTCGGGTATCTTTGTAAACCCGATTATGAAGTGACGGGTATCTTTGTGAGCCTGATTAGGAAGTGACGGGTATCTTTGTGAGCCCGATCATGCGGAAGTGTCGGGTATCTTTGTAAACCCGATTCTGAAGTGACGGGTGTCTTTGCGAGCCCGATTATGAGGTGACGGGTATCTTTGTGAGCCCGATTATGAAGTGACGGGTATCTTTGTGAGCCCAATTATGAAATGATGGTTATCTTTGTAAGCGCGATTATGGAGTGACGGGTATCTTTGTGAGCCCGACATTATAGTGATTGGGGTGTTTGTGTAAGCCTCATGGGCTTAGGGGAAGTCTATTCTAATACCCTTTTTAGTGGAGAAGGGTCGTTGGATCAGGTTTCTAGATGCTATTCTCTTTGAGTTAGGCCTTGAGGCTCTCTGTGAACTTTGGAGATAGGAGTACGTTTTGAGGGAGTTAAGATCTGACTTACGAGATTGATATCTTGCGGGGAGTTCTAACAATTAAAATTGTTAATTTACATGCAACACAGCACGCGATACATTTCTGCCTGAAAATGATACTGTTGGTGAGAAGTATTTGGGCGTTTCCCTAATTTGGACAGGTATTGTTTTTTGGGGCTTGTGTTGCTGCCAAGCTTTTCCTGTGATCTGTTTGCGTATTTGTGGGACGATAATAATGTGTGAATGGTTGTTATTTATTTGGTGTTGCTATACGCCTCTAGGGTGCCAGTATTAAAACCTATAAGTAGTTGCCATTACCCCAGCGCAGGGGTTGTGTGGTTCCAAGGACTATTCTATAATTTTGTCTCGCTCTCGGGTCCTGAGAGATGACTCCGCAAGCGATTTGTCAAATATGGCATCCCCTTGTTGCTTTGACTTCTACGTCGGGCTATGGTAGTCATCTTCTCTAGGCCTGGTTCAAGGAAATCGTCTTGAGTCAATTTTCGGTGGTTGCATTCCCCTTCTCGCTTCTGTTTTATTGTGGTGGTAAGTTGGTTGATGTTGTGGGATCCTTATTCAGTGCAGCAAACGACAGCGGGGAAGAAATATCCAATAGATATGGTCAGATCCAACTCCCGCCCCGCATCTAGAGAGATGACCAATATCGAGAGCAGTTTGCGAATGAATAAATGAATGATAACTTAAATTTTTATTTATACACGGTTTCAAAGAAAAATAAGTCAGTCTTACAATAGAAATAAACTAAAAATCTCTATAATTGGCTTACGCGTGTACCGTTTGGGAGTACTGATGAGCAAATCAACTTCGCGGATGCTTCTCCCGACGACATCTAAAGAATTTGCTTAGCTATGCTTTACGTAATTCCTCGGGAAGACTGTTCCATAAAGAGCAACACTCTAAGTAAAACTACGATTGAGGCAGTATCACAGGACTAATCCTTAAAGATATATGGAAAGTTAATGAAAGTTCGATGACTATCCGATCAATAGGCCTTTAGGGTTCTAGAACATTTTAAGTGTTCACGTTTTAAAATGAAACATGATAAATATCCAATTTGCCAATAAGCTTTTCATTTAGAAAGATAAATATTTACGGTGCACTTTTTAGAGAGAGGGACATCTTGTCTCCGAACTTGATGTCTTACGGAAAACACTTATCCTTCAAATGGACGTTTCGACCTTCTTGGTAATTAAACTTAGGATGTTGACACAAGTTTTCTAGAGTAGGAAGCTTTGTGCTAATTGTAACCTAAGGCTTAATCATTAAGGCAAGCATATTATCCATGCAAACAAATAAATAGAGAGCTGCTAGGGAATAGGTTTTAGCGATTGAGTGAACTTCAGCAGCAGCGAAGGCTAAACCTTAAAGATAATTAAAATGGAAGAGAAGAATGGAAGAATGTAGAAGTTTGACTGTAAAGCAGAAATTTACGAGTAAGTAAAATAAACCTTGTAAGTTCAACTGGGCTAAGTGTTGTTTAAAGATTAAAGCAGGTAAAACTCAAAAACGTATCAAGTCATTATCAAACAAAAAATGGTTCGATAAAGAATGTTGTTTTAAAAGCCTTGAATTACGAAAACTAGCAAACAAGAAACATCGAGACCCGTTGAATACTACTATACTTGAAAAATATCATGACACCCTGACTCAATACAAGAAATTGCTTAATTCTAAACAGAATGACTATTACACCGCCAAGATTTCTGAGGTATAAAAAACTGTAGACAATTCAGATGCGAAAACTTTCTGGCAATGCCTCAAATCGATGGATGACACTAGAAAAGAAGAGGATGTTCCATCAATCTCGGAAGAAAATTGGCTACAATATTTCCACAATCTTCATTCAAATGAACCTCTTAACCCAGCTCAGCAATAGAATTGCAATGAGCTACGAGAAAATGAAGGTCATGGTCAACACTCTCGTCCTTTAGATTTCATGATAACTAAAAGCGAAATACCTCAAGCTGCGGAAAAGTTAAAGAATAATATTTCACCATTTTCTGATAAAATTAGAAATGAAATGATAAAAGCTAGTCTTGATACATTGATGCCCGTGTATGAAAAGTTATTTAATTCAATTCTTAACCTCGGGACCATGCCACAGACTTGGTGTGGTGTGTTACTCCCATTTATTCCCTGCGTGGCAGGCGTTCGAAACTGGGGAAGGGGAAGGCAATTAGGGCGCAAGACCACGCGCGAGGGAGGAGGGAGGAGGGGAACGCCTGCAGGGAAGCCATTGTTTTTGCCACCCCGCCTACTAATTAAAAGAACATCAACAATAACGCAACTGTCAATTACTAGCTGTCAAATAAGTCTGGCCGGGATGCACGTATTCTAGTCTTATTGCTCGCCCTGTTTTTCTTTTGTTTTCCTAAAACAAGAAATCTAAAGTAAAGTACTATAAAAAAGTTCAAATGCGGTCGTCCATCGAACGAATCTCTTCCTTGAAAGATGCAACGACGCGTGCCGAGTTACATAAAATCCAACATAAATCTATTCAAGTTGTTGCTGAAGGAATCGGGCTGGAAAACTATTTAATTAGAAATGTAGCGGCTCTTCGCAACTTTCAATGTAATGTTTGTCGAAGAAAAATAAAAACAATTTGCCGTCACGCACTCTTTGAATTTCTAGCAGGATGAATTGGATCCAGCGGAGCACACAAAAGAACGCTGGTGGCGGGGAAAGAGGAGCTGAACTTCAAAGATCTGCAAGAAGGCAACAATTTATTATTAAAGTAAGTTCCTGGCGGTTTTATAACCGGCAAGTAGAAGTCCTCAACCAAAAATCGCCAAAAGTTATAGATCGCTTCGTCTTCAATTATCTTGCCGTTGATAACGCGGGTCAAGAACAGCAGATAACAAGCACACAGGCAGCATGATTTTTCCTTTCTTTCTTCTGGCGAGTAAAACCGACAGCCGTTGGAAGATGATACTTTTCAGAACCAGTCAGTAAAACGCATCTGCTGACAGGCCTTTTCCTTCATACGGTTCTTTAATTGTTTTTCTCTATTCTCCTTTTAAGCTGAAATTGATGCCTTCTAACGATGATGTCCCGTAGAGAAATCGCATCACACTTCACTAACGACATATGTTTAGTTACTCAAATGGCGTGATGTTGATTTCAACCAATCGGAAAAAGGTGTTAAGTTGAAGATTGACATTTAACTAATTCTGACCAATCACTATTTTCACACTCAGAATCTGAACTTGAAAAATGGAGAAAACTATGACGTCTTTGCAGGCGTTCCTTTCCTTTCTCCTTCGCGCGCCCAAATTCCCCTTTCCCCTTCCCCTTTTAACGCCTGCCACGCAGGCTATCCCATTTATAAATCGGGCG
>CALNXK010000178.1:390000-402500 GCA_942486035.1 Porites lobata | reverse complement strand
CATATCCGAGTTCAAATTTCGCAGAAAACCTGGGTTACCTTAACCCAGCTTCGAACAACTCGGCCCAGGAGTTTAGTTTTATCCGGTTTAAGAAGTAAATAGTTCTGGCAGCACCATTTGCTGACGTTAAATAGACCCTCTTCTATATGGGCGTCTTCTCTTTCAAATCAAGCGAAATAAGTAGTTTGGTGTCGTCCACATAGCTCTTTGCCATATGATACAGTGTCGTCCTTGAACGGACCATTACACAAAACTGCTGTAACTGGTGAAACAGTTTATTCTCATATTCTCTTCCCTGGCCACGTAGGATTCGAGCTAGAATAAAATGCTTGTCTTTTGCTGTTCTAGCCGATTTATTTCTTGCGGGATAAACTTGGGTAAAACGCGTAAAGTGATCAACAATAACAAGAATATACTCATGCCAACAAGAACTTCTTTCCAAGTGTAGCTAGTAAATAGTCATTAAGTGAAACAGTGGTGTTGTCATAATCGGCTGGAGAGGGGCACATGCGGAAATATTTGGGCATTTTTGCTCCAGGCAGCTACACACCTTGGTTACAATGTGAGTGATATTGCGTTGCATGTAAGGCCAATAAAACCTCTCCCGGGCTAACTACAGTACTCTCTCTGCTCCTAGGTGGCCCATCTCCTGGTGTAGTTCCTTAAAGATCAGAGGGTAAAATTGCTTTGGTAGGACTAACTGTAAATTCTCTCCACACCTTCTCAAAACACCATCCCTCCTACCTCAACTTTGGCCATTCAAATAGTCTTCTTGTGTAAGGAATTTCCCTTCCAATCTCACGGACAGCTGGTTTACCGCCACCCATTTTGTATTCTTATACTCGGCCAATACTTGGATCTCGTTTCTGGGATGCCAAAATAACATTAGGTTCAATCTTGTGATAGTTTCTGGGATCAATGATATCGGAAACGAGGTTCAATGTTTCATTCGCCCCCTTTATGGCTGTGATTCAGAGAGCCTCAGCATTCCGAAGTGCCATTATGTCGGACAAAGTTGCGCTGATCACTTCTTGAGATGTTGCTTGAGTACAGGCAGGCATATACTGATTAATGTCGAGGGGAATTCTTGACAATCTATCAGCATCCTTGTTCACTTTCCCAGGTCTATACCTGATGTCAAAGTTAAACTGCAAGTTCTGCAACCCAACGATGTCCCGTCGAATTAAGCTTGGCGGAGGATAACACATAAGTCAGGCGATTATTTTCAGTGTACAAAGTAAATGATTGTGCATAATACACGTAATCCCTAAACTGCTCGCAGATGGTCCATTTGATGGGCTAGAAATTCTAGTTTTCCTGAATGAAGATGATGGACCCGCACGCTATCACGTGCATTTAACAAGACTGACGCTGTTAAAGCAAAGTCCCTAGTCCTTCCTTTAAAGCGTCTCTGTGTAGGATAAATGGCAGACTATAGCCGGGGTAGATTGGTGGGCTAACAAGACAGTTTTCAAGTCGTTCCAAAACTTCTTGTTGTTCCTGTGTCCAAACGACATGGTGGCTAGAAGGTACACTCTTACCTTTCTGAACACGCTGTCCCCTTGGATTCCCAGTGCTGCTCAAGTTTACGCTGGGTGTCTTAAGAAGTTCAAAAAGTGTGCAATCCTGGATGAACTTTCGGTTGTAACCTGACAGGCCAAGACGTTTCCTGACATCACCCACGGTTCTTGGTTTGGTGTTTTTAAGTGATAACACAGCGAAAGTGTTCGATGGGTCCACATGATATCCATCAGCAGAGACAATTCTTCCCCAATAACTGACTTCTCTCTTAAACAGCTTTATTTTTTTTGCCTTCAGTTTAATTCCGTGCACACGGAGTCTTAGCAAAACTGTCCAGTTATTTACTACTGTTCATTGAAGGTCTTGCTAAAGACAATTATGTCATCGAGGTAGGAAATGCAAATGTTGTCCCTCAGCCCCATAAGGCATTTCTCCATTTACCTTTCCTTTATCCTCACACTCTCATAAAGACCCCATGGTGTTACAAAAGCAGTCAGATGTTGACAGTCGGGACTAACAAATCCCTGGTGATAAGCTTTTCCTTGGTCCAGTAGTGAGAACCATTTATTACCCCCGAGATTCTCGATACTTGTCTGGACGCGAGGAAGTGGGTGACACGCAGGTACTATCCTCCTATTGAGCTCACGAAAGTCAACACACAGTCTTAGAGAGAACCATCCTTTTTCCGCACACATACTTACATATCCTTCTCAGGAAAGCGGGACCCGATTGTGTTTGCAGCATTGGAGATGAATAATCTGTTCCTTTTGTGTCTGAGATAGTTAGGAGTTGGGACCAGTTTAGGTTTGGGCAAGAATGATTTAGTATTGGGGATATTTGGTTGGATGTGAGTGCGTGTTGATGAGGTTGGTTCGGATTAGGGGGCCTCTAGGCAAGCGAAACAGGGATCTCGCCCCATACCTTAATGCTAATTAATTCAGAGAAAGGGATAATGAACTACTCACAGTCACGTAATATTCATTATCTCGTATTGACATATTAGCCATTATATAAACCAGAATGGTATCTGCAAAGTTGTCAATTCGCAAAGAGTGTTAGAGAAAAGGTTCAGCGCTCCCTTCATCCAAATCTGAGACATAATCAGAACTGGGCGTCCCTTGTCGTGTTCCTCGACAAGGATCTCGTCTCATACCTTAATGTTAATAAAGTCAGAGAAAGGGACATTTGTGTACCATTAAATTGTTATCAAAAGACAACAAGAACAATAATAATAATAATATTAATAATAATAATAATAATAATAATAGTAATAATAATAATGATGATGAAAATTGAATCACTTATCACATGAATTTTTGAGTCCTCCTTCCACGTGGACATTATTTTATTCAGATTGTAGAAAGAAAGAACCTGTTTCAAATTCTAGGCTTAACAATCAAGTTCTTGGACCTCTGACCGGCAAATTTTAGCCTTATAAGTTCTTAGAAGGCTAGGTTCTTACTTGCGACATAGCAGTGTATCTGTTTTCAAATATAAACGGACACTTCTAGACGGGCAACAACGACCCTGTGGATGGGATTTTTTTAAAAAAAAAAGAGAAAACTAAAATGGAATCTTTACGTTGTAGTCGGGGACTAATCAGGAATTTTTTTGTCTCCTAGTGTGGACTTTGACATAATGAGCATTTCTTTAGTTTTTTTTCCCTAATTATAGCTTTTAAGGTTATTGCGATGACAACTGAGGTATTCAAGGACAACATATAGGCAATATACTTGATATTTAATACTTTTAGACCTCAATGATTTTATCCGTAGTATATAGTCCATAGTTATATAGTGTGAGTTTCAATAACGTTTAAAAGGATTATATTTATTATATATATTATTTTAAAAGGATTATATTTCTTGTCAAGGGATGCTGGGCCTTTGACAAGGCGCTATAAAATTATGATAATATTAATCAGTACTCGTAACTCTTAAGCGATATAATTAAAATTCTACCTCAGTCCGGCAAAAAACACGCAAAGTACGCGCCAATTCCATGACCCGTTACAAGTAGTTACCGACTACATAATTTTAAGCATAATTAAAATTGTGTAATCGATATTATTAAAGGTATTCTGTTAGTTTGAAGCGACAAACAGGACCTGAGGTAAGTTCTCTAAAGCGATATGAGATAAAGTTTTAGATACAACTGGTTTTCTTTCAAGGCCGGAAAGTATTTTTACTTTTAAGTGAAAATTAACCAATTCTGACTAAACGATCGATGAAATGTTTACATTCAGAAGTGGCCATGAATTACAGCACGAAAAAAAACAAAACTGTTTGTTGTTGTTTATAGTGCTGTACTGCCATGTTAAACGACTCCTCAAGATGTTTCATTAGCATGGTCATACTGTAGGATTTCAATTAAAGTCTTCAAAGACTTAGACCCGGTTCAGACGCCGGACTTTTCATGAGCCGAACCTAACAGATTGCTAAAATACTTGAAAAGTTCGGCGTCTGAATCAGTTAGGAACGTCTATTTCAATTTGGAACGGCTCAGCCGTTCTTCCCGCCTAGCCCAGCAGGGAATTTCGACTTTGGATCGACTTTGGAACGGCCTTGATTCAGTCGCCGAATTTTTCATGTGCCGAACCTAATGCATGAATTATTATAACGTATTTTGAAAGCAGTTTGACGGAAATGAGCATTTTTCTCCTTTTGAATTTATTTTGGCTGGAGTTAAGATCGGAGTCTGAATCAATTCAACCGATCTAAATAATTTAGCTCGGCCTTATTTCGAGATAGGTTCGGATGATGAAAAGTTCCGCGTTTGAAACGAGCCCATGCATATCTCCATGACTGACTGCAGCTTCACCACAGACTTTCGCGCGTTCTGATTTAGTTTAACCCTTGATTTTTAAGTAAGGGTGACTTTGCTTGGTTTGGCAAGAGGGTGAGGGTACCATTGATTTAAAGATCAGTGGCTGTTATTTGTTGCCAATGAACTAGTTGTTGATTCTTGTCACGGTTGCAGATCCTTGGATTTGCCGTGCATTTTGATTGAGCTAGTACGCCTGTTCCAAGCCGGTACATTATCTAAATTTGATTTAATTTAGTGTGCTACTGTAGAAGTAAGTTCAGTAAACTGTTGACAATCTATTCGTTTTTTAAAGACGTCTTATTCCGTAAAGAGGCCATTTAAGTGTTGAAGTGAGTTAGAAGTCAATACACCTCAGTCAGGTGGAACATTCAAAGATTATGCATATCACCGGTCTAAGTTTTACATTTTTGCACACCTAGGAAATGAAGGCCTCCATTAACAGGTGATCGCGAACTAAGAATACGAGTATCAGCTAAGACATAAAGACAGTAAGTATTTTAAAAACTGAGCCTTTTTTCGCCGCTTGTACGTCGCTACTGCCCTAAAGATTTTGTGCATGCTCCGACGAACTCGAATGCCCCGATATTTTTTAGGTCGATTTATCATCATTTATTAAACTGACGGATTTCCAAGCGATAGCACCTCTGCTGCTAAGAAGCGTTATGAATTCACTGTGCATGTGCATGTTTGACAAAGATTTGAAGGTTTTCGCGTGCTTTGTTTCTGCTAATAAAACACTTGCTAGTCTAGGAGCATACCATTGAATTGGTGAAGCATAAAGACCCACAAATAGCTACTACCTAACCACAACCACCAAATAAGAGAACGCTACCAATAAATGACTAATTACAGCAATCTTCAAGCAGTTTGGCGGACTTCTAAAATTGATGAAACCTGTCAATTCCAGAGTAAGAAGTGCACTTTCTGTGAATAATGGCTTTTTGAGCGTTACGATGATGAAGGAAATACTTATTTCCAATACTCCTATCGATTAAGCACTAAGTCTGGAAGGAAACCTTTGAACAACTGCCTCGGGCATTTAATTGTGAAAAAAATAAGCTTGAGAAACTGACAAGATAAACGACTGTCAAAAATGATCCATCAAGACACTATTTAACCTTTAACTGTATCAATATACATAATCAAGAGAAAACGGTATGAGACATAATAAAGAAAGGATCACCAGAGAGAAAACGCTTTGTGATCTTTTGTAAAATTCTCTCAACTGATTATTCAAGGAATGTATGAAGATCAATGTGGAGAATTTGTTTGTAGATATTGAGCTTAAATTTACGGATAAAAAACACCGTATCCAGGTACTCGAGCTTTAAAGGCAACGTTTGATCGATCGAGCAAGACAAGCTGTGATTATGGAACTATGTTCTCGAAACATCGTTCCTGTATTTCAGCGTCGAGAATTTACCGCAAACGTCCGCTTACAATAGCTGGGCTTATACAAGTCCTTAAGGGGTTTTAGGAGAGCTTACAAACGGGAGTGGAGGTGAAGGGGGGATAGAGGGGCGTATGACCGGACTAAAAAAACGTTTTGTCAAAACAAGCTACATAAATTAGAAGACTGCGAAGGCAGACCTATTCCCCGTCTTTCCCAGGGTACAACCAGTTGTAAAAGTACTTGAGACACTACCATAGTTTGGCTTTAATGGCCTGTCAATGATCTTTTATTTGTGATCCCCCTCCTGGCCACCCCTTATCAAAGTTGCCAGCAATACAAATCCATTGTAACGACTTGGAGGAATAACTATGAATGGAGGGGAGGAGGGAGGTGAGTGTTATACCTCAAAGACCTGTGACTAGCAGTGATTTTAGGAAGGAAATGTCGCTTTTTCGCGGGAGTGTCTCAATATTTTTGCAACTGGTTGTAGCTACGAAGCAGTGGTGATCAAGCATTGAAAAACAGTGCAAGAAATGACTTTAATTCTGCGTATCAAGACCAACTTTCGTACTTGTCTTCTGACTGAAGAATCCTCTTGCTTGTTATATTTCAAAGCAGCTAGGGACATACTCGAAAAAGAAGGCTGAGGTGAGGTCAAAACCTTACGCATGTACAAAGTCATTTCTCGTCCTTGAAGGCATGCAACTAAAATACAAATAAAAAAAAATGGTAAAAAGTTAAAGGGGCTGTGTTACGGCAGAGTCCAGTTCATTTTGTTTAATTTTGTCAATCTGACTCGCCTTCAATCACTATGGAACGTAAAGTAAGCAACGAAATGACATGTAAATGGCAAAATCAGAGATCCGAAACACAAAAATATGTCTCCTGAGCATTATTTTTGAAGTTGCAAGCAGCAGGGATCAACTTTGAAAAACTGTTAGGCTGAACAGTTTTCAAAAACCCTTATTTCAATCTGTTTCAATCTTCTTCAGTTTTGCCCATCTGCTGCATCTGTTGTTTCTGTTATGTTACTTTAACCTTCCTTTAATGTTTTAAGCGGTTATTTTTACGTTTCTCTTAATTTAACGGGCATTTTGTAATTACCTAATTTGTCTGAATTTCGTGCCTTAGCTCCTTTAAATAATGCTGCCAAAAGGTAACTGATTTGGACTGCACAAACATGTAACGGGCTTTAAGCGCGAATGCGACTGAGTCAATTCCTTTTATAACATAACAAAAGTAAATCGCGCGCTCTGATTGGTCAGTTAGCCACTACCATTTGCCCGTGGGTGCACGCCAAGAAACTGAGCTAGCGCGGTATAGTGGGGCGGATATGTGCAGATTTGGGGCCGGATTGTTCACTTTTTGTTAAAAGCACCAAATTTTCAGGAATGACAGAACTAATTATGACTACTAATATGTGATATGGTGCCATCGCAAATTTTCCTGTTAAACTGGTTTTTGGAGTGAAAATTAAACTGGCCGCCATTTTGACCGAAAGTAAATATCATCTAACCTAAAGTACACAAAATTAAACATTTTCTAAGCCAAAATAACGATGAAATTGTTTATTATATAAACTAATCGTGGCTATTAATATGTGATGTGATGCCATCGCAATTTTTCCTGTTAAACCGGCTTTTGGAGTTATTTCTAAAATGGTAAAATACACAGATGAAATGCACAGATGAAAAGTGGAAGTTGAAGAAAATACTAAGCTGTCGTTTTGAAGGAAAAAAGACAAAAGATCAAGCGACAAATTTGCCCTGGATGAATTAATCACTGTTTTCCTCGCGGCTAGAATCGGCTGAAGGAAAATCGCGCAAGCGAAAATTTAAGGCACATTTTGTGTGTTTTTTATAGAAGAGAAAGTCTCTTTGAAATGTAAATTTATCAGTTAGCATTGTGTTATTGACTTTTTGGTCAAGCTGATGCTGAATTCAAGCAAATATTTTAGGAAACACGCTCAAATTCGAGACAGCTTTGTTGTGAAGTTTTCATCGCATCGATTAAAAATTTTAGTTGAGTTTAAACGGGCACATTACGCTGGAATAAGCGAATTTCATTTGAGTACAGAAACATTTGGGTTTTCAAATAAATTTTTCAAAAAATAACTTCTGTGTGTATTATTTTGTTCCTCAGTGTTCATTCATAACAGTCATTCAGGGAAAAGTCGAAAAACAACAGCTTCAGCGCCGGCTGTGTGTCGGCGAATTTCAGTTGACTTTCAGTAGCTGGATTTCCCCAGACAGATTTCGATACAAGCTAGTTAATTTCTTTTTAAAATTAGTGTTACCTGCTATTCTAAAGGAATTACAGTCAAATTTTCTCATTTCTACTTAACGTTTATTTAAAAAATTGTCACATAAATAAGCTTGATAATTATTTCATATATTTAGTTTTAGCTTATTTTTAGAGTCTTTTTAGTTGGTGTTTATAGTTGCAGCTATAGTTTTCCCTCAAAGTTTTTACCCTAATATTAAGAGCAAGTAGACAGATGCCATTCACAATAACGACAAAAAACGTTTTGCAATTTACCTGAAGACGGAGAACGGTTGATTCAGCGAAAGAAAAACTCAAAGGCAAGTTTTTGAAAAACATATAGAACTTGATTTGTTTACGCGCGGGCAGATGACAGCATACATGAACTCGGACCGATGACTCTACCGAAGGCAAATGGAAAATAATGTTTTTCTCTTTTAATTATGTTATAAAAGAAATGGTAAACGTTGCAGCTCTGCAACCATGGAGTTATGGATGCACTTGGGAGGTTTGCTAAGCACTCAAGAAGCTAGAGTCACACTCGGCTATCGCCGCGTGCGACTCTTACGCTTCTTTCGTGCTTAGCAACCTCCCTCGTGCATCCATAGCTCCATGGTTGCACGCTGCACGCTTAACATTTCTTAATTGGTTCTTTTCCATATTGGCCGAGAAAATGGATGAGATTTTTCAGCCAACCTCGTTCCTTTTAATTCTCACAAATGGCAAATTAAAGCATTTGTATTTCTTTCAGGTCGACGATGGCTGTCCTCGGTAATGCCACAGTTAACGCATCGTCAGCTAATATTGCAAATGAAGAAATTACACAACCTTCTTCTTTTACTCGGCCACCGTACCTTGAAGAACCTCTGGCAGCCACCATTTTCCAGATCTCATTGTGGTCAACGATCGCATTTTTGGGAGTCATTGGAAATCTTTTAGTGTGCATAGTGATTCTAAGGCGTCTAAAGAGGACCTCGATGAACCACTACTTACTAAGTTTGGCCATAGCCGATTTGGGGGTGCTGGTTATCATTTATCCAGTGGCGGTATGTAAATACATTGAACCATTTGTTTGGCTACTGGGGGAAAAATTTTGCCTGTACATGATTCCTACAGAGGAAATATTTTTCGGAGCCTCTATTTGGTCGATAACAGTTATTGCAATCGAAAGGTATAGAAATATCGTCGGTGCCAACCGATATCAGGTTTGGAACAGTTCTAGAACAAGGACTGCGTTTGGAATCTTTGCGGTGTGGTTGGCATCGTTTCTTGTTTCGTGTGTTCCTCTGTACCCTATCATGATATACGATCAGGACGCATCAATGTGCAGGCATAATTGGTCAAACCAATCGTACAAATATACATATAACATAGCTCTTGTCATCGTATGGTATGTCCTTCCCTTGACTGTTATAACTTTCACTTATGTGAAGATAAGACAACGAGTGAAAGAGAGCTTTGAATTCCATAACTCAATGAACCTTGAATATAGCTTTGACGTTTCAAAAATCACACCATCTACTGTAACTTCAAGACAAAAACAACGGGAAAAAATATGGAGAAAGAGTAATAAAACAGCACGCATTCTTACACCTCTCGTTATATTGTTTGGTGTGGCAATGTTTCCCTTGACTGCTGTCCGATTGATGTTTCTGATAAAACAGGATATTTGGAAGAATAAGTACTATAACCTGGTATTGGGTCTAGTGAACCTCTTCGTCATCATCAATTCTTCGGCCAATCCACTGGTGTATTATCTCACTAGTAAAGAGTTCAAAGAAGCATTCAAGAAAATCTTCAAGGGTCTACGAGAAAGGAAGAACGTTTTCAGCCTGATTAGGCGCAGGTACAGTTTCCCAGCTTCATCTGTGCGTTTATCCAATCGACATAGGTCGGTCAAGAATTGTGATAAGAAGAAAACCTTCAAAAAAAGCCACAACGATTGCTATACTGGGAACAGTTCTATTAATGTTCAGCATGTGAGCTGCGTGTGACAACATTATCTTGATTATCAAGAACAGTTACGTAGTAGTTTTCAATGCATCTCAAAATTTTTGTGAAGAGAAGGCTTAAGTTCATTATTGTTATTACAGCTCGTATAAAAGCTCCATAGTCAACCGCAATAGTGAGAGTAGATGAAAAGAGTAGTCGTCCTATTTTGTTTTTGTATCAATTATTCTTGCCCGGTTGTTGAGCCAACCACATAAAAGTAAAACAGTGCTGTACTCGTATTAAGTATCTTAGTTAACAGTTTTCACTTTGCTGAAATTAATCGAAACAGCGACTCTGGGGTCTGCTAGAAGTATATTAGGGATGTTTTACTCAGTTTTTCTTGGGAGGAATCTCATTACTTTGCGGAGTAATACATTGACGCCGATGACGTCATGGTCTTTATCTAGGCTTTGATAGATTGTGCTAGCATAATTCGTCATTACGCGCATGATTTTCGTCTAGTGTCGGAAAAACGTTCTTCTATCATCATTTGCTCTCATTGGCTAGTTTTGCAGCACAAAATTGTGATTCATTGATGAAAATGCAAACAAAAGTCACATTCATGGGATCTGGGTTCCCTAGGAAGTGACTCAAGCTTCTTTCCGGAGTACTCAACGCCTGTGCATAAATGACTACCTCGGTTACCCAAGAGGGCGTCCGCGTGCTGGTTATTAACTGTTTGAGTTCTTACAGTTGTCAGACAATGAATGGTGCATTTTTTAAGTTTCTAGATTTAAAAAGGGGAAAAATTTTTGCCTTTTACTTGTTTGCTGTATAGTTGTTGAGGTGTCTTTAACAAATTTAAAGAAAAACAAGAGGCATAGTTTCTGTAGTTTGACAAAAATGAGCATAATCTACAAAAACTAGAATAATTATTGGCATAATTTTAGAAATATACGAACACTGGAAGAAGCATGTTATGCTAGTTTTGCGAGCACAATCTATCAAAGCCCATCTTTATCTCATGAAAAAATGCTGTAGATTCTCATTGACATAAGGTCATGTGCTATTTTAGATGTTTTTTAAGTGGATGAATGTCTTGGTTTTGTATTGGTTGACTAAAAACTAAGAAAAGTATTCCTTGGTTGATTCATGTTGTTGAAGGAATAAAAGCTAATTCACCTGTGACTTAGAATCACTTAACTGTAATGTAATAAAGTAATCTCCTTTGTACATTACGGACACCTTATTGTCAAACCGCATTTTATTCATGGAATAAAGACAACAGGCTATGACGTAATCGGTATTTATGCATTCTTCTGCAAAAAGCCGGGGCAAAACATCCTTACTATACTACTTATGATGCACCGCAGAACCTTTACAAAGTGCACTGACGGTAGACTGAGCTATCTATGCCTTTGGACCAATAATCAGTCTCCAAAATACGGGCAGCGGATTCTCTTGTGTCTACAGTAGATCACTATGCTTAGAAGAGGAGAATGAGACGAGGACCAAAAACGAAAGCACGCGGGGTAATCTGGGAACACCTTTGCCCTCTTCTATTCGTCCTCTTAGGTCCACTTTTTTGTTGGTTTAATTTTGGTTTTCTTTAATTGCGGAAAATAACGTTGTGATAACTGCGAGATTGAGCGCAAGTAGGAATTTTCAGTTCAAGTGATTTAGAGAACAATTTATTGCTGCAATCTCCTCCCTTTCGCGGTTTCTTTATAGGATGGTCGGGAAATGGAAAGAGTGGGCATCCTTAAGAAATGATAAGCTCGAAATTTCAAAGTCGAACGCGTACTCAATCTCGTGCTTTTAGTCAAATTTAAAGGTAGGCAGTTGTACACAACAGCGTATCCGATCTCTTGTATATCATTTTCAACAGATTATAAGCAGAGATTTCTCTTCAACGTAAATTTTCCAAGCAACATGTTGGACAGAGTTGGGATTTACCACCAGGAGTGGGATGGAGGCGCTCAAGGGACGTTATATTAGAGCAGAGGTCTGGACGCGAGACTTTTTTTACTTTTTTAAAGCCTGACCCTTTTTGAGCCAAAAACAGTTCATTTCGTGATCTTTTTCAGACTGGAAACCATATTTTATGACTCTGATTCCTTTCCTTTCGCATAAAGCATTAAGTTGTTGCTGTTGTTATTGTTAAATATCTTTTCAAACTAACATCATGGAATTATATTTTTTGGAAAAAAGAGATGTTTGGTACCGCAAATATGAGCCAATCATCGCCAACCTTGACATTCTTCTCAAGGCTTCCGCTCCAAAAAGACACCCTCTTTTCAAAAGGCGTTAAATAGTGGAAATGTCGACTCTGTTTGAGACCGTCAAGATCCTGAAAACCATGTATCTGTTTAGGCCAAATAAGGAGGTGCCCCCTGAGGGTTCATTTCAACACCTCATCTTTGTAGTACACTCTACCCAACATCATCCAACTTTGCTCTCTACATATATAATAACAGTAGGAATTGCTAAGTGTTTACACATGAAATAATATTATTTGCAGTTGTGATCTTGACCTTTGGATTATTTGTATGAGTGATAAATGCTT
>CALNXK010000178.1:375000-385000 GCA_942486035.1 Porites lobata | reverse complement strand
TATATCGTAGTCATGCACACTCCCCACGCTATTTTGATAAATAATATTAGAACGAAGTAACTAAAAACGACTTTTTTCGCTGTGGTAAATAACTGTCATAACGTAGACATATTAAATTATGCAACCAGAATACTGCAATGCTGATCGGACTACGTGAAAACTAACTCTGCAAGACATCAACACGACACCGAAAGAACTGAAATCAACTGTCATAACAAATTGAGTTTACAGAAATAGGCTATTATTGCGATTGCGATTCCAAGTAAGGCATTAAAAAGGAATTTTCCGTGCAATTTAACAGCCATTGATTGTAATTACAAGATGCATGTTGTCAGGGATTTCTTGAGTCTTAAGTAAGCACGTCAAAGCCGGTCCCCTTGGGCTATTCGGCACTACTGTCGTGACGAAGTTACTGCAAGTTTGGGTAGAAGTGTGCCGTGTCTAGACCTTCGAGCCCTGACCTCGCCTGTTAAAGAAAAAAAATCATTCATTTCTTTACTCGTTTTAAGACAAGAGACCTTCTCTTTAGAATAAGACTGACATCATGGAGTTAGATGTTGCTTTCAATTATTGGCAAAAGCACTTTGATACCAGATATCTAGACCGCTCATCTGCAACCGTCATACTCTTTTAAAGTCTTCCGCTCTAAAAAGAAACCTTGTTCAAGATGCTAAATAGTGAAATTTTGCGTCGTGTTATAGACTCAAGAATTTGAATACCGTACCCTGTTCAGCGGCACATGTACCCATGTAGGCGAAAAAAGAGAGCACCCTCCATGTACCCTTGTAAGCACAACTACAACTATGGGATTTGGTACGAGAACAAAGGGACAAATACACAGTAATTCTGAAATTAAAAGAGGTTTTTTAATTCACCCTTTAAGCAGTAGATTTAGTTCTTCTTAAAGCGAGAACTTTGTTCGCCGTAGGCTTCTAATTACTTAGTTTCTTTCAGTAAAGCTCTTGGTAAAAGAAACCTTTCAAAAAGAAGAATAATCCGTCAGCGCTCTTCCGCTATTTGTGCGTCAACCTTTGCAAATGTGTTAGCATAACATTTTACGATTTTGTCCAGCATTTCATGCAGCGAGTTATATAGTCACGATTGTCTTCAAACTTGCAGTTACAAAACGAGAGAGTTCTGAGGCATTTTTACTGGCGTTACGGAAAAACTCCGTTATAAAATTTCGAGATTATTTATATTTGTGGTAAAAAATGCTGTTTCAGTCATATTCCGTGATCTCAAACATTGTTAAGCATTCGCATATACAGAAATGGTGTTGCTTTTAAACTATTACAATTTTAATTTTAATAATATTTAAAATAATTAAATAAACAGGTAGTATTGATTAAAAGTTATAAATAGAAATCCCTATTTCTTATGCTTTTGTTTTATAGAATAAAATTCTCTAAGTTGAAATGCTTCATAGACATATATAGTAGTCAAGTTTTTTTTACCAACATATCGATCAATGTAGTTAAAAAGAAATATAACTTTTTCCGATTTGTTCAAGTCTACGAATTTGGAGTACTTGGCTTGTACGTGTTGAAAAAACTGCTGCCTTGAATTGTGATATAATTTTGCATTCAAATAGAAAATGAAATTCATTCTCTACTTTATTCGACGAGCAAAGCTGACACATTTCCTAAGGTTCTCAGGAATTTTAGGAAGCAGTTTCAATTCTTGACCTGTGATTACTTGATCGTAAATTTGCTACTGCCTCGCGGTGCTTTTTGTTTTTAATAAGGTCTAAATATTCTGATCTGCTCACATCATTCTTAAAAGTGGAATAGAATTCAATTTTTTGTAAGATCGCAACATGTTCATTTTATCGTTTTAAAGGTAATCTATGATAGCCTGTTTTATTGTTCTCAGCTTCGAGTTAACTTATTTTGGTTCTTCAAGAATACTAAAAACCTGAATTTATTCAAAACAAAACCAACACGCTAATAAATAGTTTCGCGGGCTACCTTAAGAACAGACCTTCAGGGCTCCATGGTTTAAATCTCCGAATTACCTTTAAACACAGCGTGAATTGACGATATAAATAAGAAGAATTGTGGCGAACTGATTAACTTTACCAAATAGATCCTATTTTGTGCTTCAATTTGCAACTTGAATTCGTGACTTTCACAGGTTACGTGCTTTCATCCTATTTTTGGTTTCAATTTGCAACTTCTTTTCGTGACTTTCACTAGTAACGAGTTTTGCCTCAAGATTTCAAATGAATTAAAAAAAAATTCCCATCAAATTGGCAAAGTCGTTTCAAGTGCTAAAATAAACCAGTTAAAATAGAATAAATATAAAACAGTTAAGTCAAACCGTGTATATTTAATTTTCTTTGTAGTTGCCGGCCATTATCATGGCAAATTTTTGTTTCTTTTCGGTAAAACAAGAGAATCGAATCAAACTCTTAAATGACGTGAAATGTTCTTACGTTACTTGGCTAACACAGTGGAAAACAGCACTGGAGTTTTCTCAACAGGAGAGGAACTCTTGATCGCACGCACACGCACGCACACGCACGCACACACACACACACACAAACAAAAACATACAAGAAAACAAACAAAACAAAAAGAATCGTACACAAGATTTTTTTGCGCTTCAGTACAGTAGAGCTACGTTGTAGTATAGTTTTCTCTGATTGATGAACAGTAAGGGTAAACTGAATCCAGTTAGAAGACGGAATTATGGTACCTGGCTTGCGAAATATCATAATTACACGGACTGAAATATACTGAGAATGACCCAAAGTCGACATAAATACCCGGGAAATGGGGTAGTATTCGAGGCAGCCGATCTTTGTGTCGGTACGTAACGCGCCACTCGGTGGCTATATATAGGAAAGCTAGCAGTCTTTTAGGAAATTGACCGCATACTACTGGATCCTACGAGACTCAGACCAAAGAAAGGTAGGACAAGGGGAGGGGTAGGTAGACAGTTTCTCAGAGACGTATAATGATCCGGTGACTTTTTAGTCCTTTGTATTACGTCATTTGTTGATGTCACCCGTCCACAAGAAGAAACTAAGTTCTTCCCTCCGCTTGTCACCTCTGGATTTCCTTTCTTCTCTTCGCTTGTCACTCTCCTTGCGGGTGGCATTTCACGCGCACTCGCGTATTTCGGGCGCCTTACTAACCCTGAGAAAATTGAGGGAACACTCGTAGTTATAACGTACCTTACAAATTTTATGCTTGATATTGCGCACAGTAAGAGAGAAATACAACTTAAACGTATCTATCAATCACTTACAAACAAAGCCAATAGCAATTTACCAGGCAGAAAGAGAACTCATTAATCACTGGAGTGATTACAAATGCCGTAGTGGCCTTTGTTACATCACGTATACTTACGAACAGCTTTTAAACGTTTACAAGGTGGAAATCGCTCGTTTACCCAGCAGGCATTCATTTATGTTTGGTGCTCATGTGGGCTGAAGAGTAAACGAACTGTAAGGTAAGCTGATTTAAACGCTATACTCACACCAGACCAGATACCTTTTCCTGCCGACACAAAAAGCTGTCCTGTATAGTACGAACACCTATCCGTTTTGTGCCTGTCCTTTTTAAAGATCGACGCCATGCAGCTCTCCTCCGTTACAGAAATCTCGCCGAAATCATCGTCCTTCGGTGAGATCAAAAGCCATATCCGGTATGGTTTTCGTGCCGACGCAAAAGCTATCAGATTTAGTGTTTTATAGTCTAATGCTATATTTTATATTGTCCATACTGATTACTTTAGGCGAAATTTTATTGAACTTTGAGGCTCAAAAGGTACGCCAGTGACTAACGTAAGTAATAGGCTCATTGCATGACTTGATCACGTGACCAACTTTCGGTAAACACGAAAACAGTTCACTTTTGAAGAATTTTGTTAGCACAAGCTGAAAGAGCATATTAAAATTAGGTAACCTGAGAATTTTCTGCCGTATATCTCAAGAAGAGCGATTGCAACGGCCGCCAAAAGTTGGAAGCATTTGTAAATTCTAAAATTTTTAAACTGTCGTTAATTAAATCTTTCCTTAAGCATTACGGGGCTCAAATCTCGTTTTAATTCATAAAGGCAATTTGCGCCCTTGAATGCGTAAAAGACTGGTATGGAAAACCATGCAAGCGTGACTGGGTGGCAAAAGTTATTTATCTCATACAAATGCTTCCAACTTTCGAAGGCCGTTGCAATCGCTACTTTTGATATACCTATACGGCTGAAAATTCGCAGGTTAGCTAATTTTTTATTATGCTCTTTCAGCTTGTGCTTGTTTACAAAAAGTTGGTCACGTGATCAAGTCATGCAAAGAAGCCTATTCTATAACAAGCAATAGAATCTCCTGTAGGTTGGAGTTTGAAACCTTAGTGTTCTCAATAAGATGAGGATATCGCGCCAATCACGTCTCTCTTGGCTCAAACTAACAAGTTCCTGTATTTAATATTAAAGTTGTGACAGTTGTGAAGATGTACTTCCTCTGGTTTCTGAAGGGTTTGAAATATAGCTTAATTCTAATGAGGAGTTTAAAATAGCCAGTTAAGGTCTTTAAGGATGAGCTAGGATTGGGGTAATGGCAAAGAAGAAACAATCCTTCTTTTTAAACTAAAATTGTTTCAGATCCCAGTGACCCATTGAAAGTTTGACTCAAATTACAATTCAAGTAGCAAGACAATCCCAGTCTCAGTACGCCAGTCTGAATTTCCCAGTTTTTCAAACAAATCTAGGCGTCCTCAGAGCTCACTGAAAATGTCAAATATCACTCTTTGCGTATCTTTCACCTGGGCGTCTGTAACCTGCGGTGCCAAAGTTTATTTCACTTGGTGAAAGGAAAAAGGAAAAACAAACTGTTCAAAGGAAACGAGTCCCCACGGTTCATTTATTTTATAATAGGTAATTTCAGAACGGAGCTACGGTTGTAAGCTTGTTGTTCACATTTGAAAAAGTTGGCACGTTTCAGGTTTTTGTTCAGACAAAACTTACAATTATTTTGCATTGAAATTAAGGTTTGTTAGACACATCTTTCTATGCCTGAATACAAATTTTTCATAAAGATAGACAACAAAACCTAACCTAAAATTTAAGTTTCCGGTTTTTAAATTAAAGAAATCTATATTTTAGTCACGCACACTCCCCAGGCTATTTTGATAAATAATATTTGAACTAAGTAACTAAAACGACTTTGTTTGCTGTGGTAAATAACTGTCATGACAAATAGAGTTTACAGAAATAGGCTATTACTAACATTGCGATTGCGATTCAAAGTAAGGCATTAAAACGAATTTTCCGCACAATTTAACAGCCATTGATTGTAACTATACAGGATGCATGTTGTCAGGGATTCCTTCAGTCTCAAGTAAGCACGTCAAAGCCGGTCCCCTCGGGCTATTCGGCGCTACTGTCGTGACGAAGTTACTGCGAGTTTGGGTAGAAGAGTGCCGTGTCTATAGACCTTCGAGCCCTGACCCAATTAAAGACAAAAAACTTTTTTTTTCGCTACTAGTTTTAAGACAAGACACCCTATTTCATGACCCTGAATCTTTCGTGTCGCTTACAGAATAAAACTAACATCATGAAGTTAGATGTTACTTGGGCGAAAAAAATTTTTGTACCACATAAGTAGACCGCTCATCGCCAACCGTCGTACTCTTTTTAAGTCTTCCGCTCCAAAAAGAAACCGGCCTGTCCAAGATGCTAAATATTGAAATTTTCTATCTTGTTATATCCTAAGACTCAAGAATCTGAATACCATACCCTGTTCAGCGGCACATGTATCCATGCAGGCCTAAAAAGAGAGCGCCGTCCCTTGAGGTACCCTTGTAAGCACAACTACAACTAATGAAGGATGGTCATCGCAGTTTTATAAGCAACTTTTACAGTTGCGAAAAGAAAGCCTGAAAAACATTATTCAAGCTTGTACGGGATTCGAACCCTTGACTTCTGCGATACCGGTGCGGCGTTCTACCAGTTAAGCTAACAAGCCAACTGGGAGCAGGTCGTTGAATTGGCTTGTTATAAACCTGTGAAAGGATGATGATACAATTATGAATATATGAAAATCATATATGTGAACTGCGGAGTGAAGAATTAAATGAAGGATGATCATGGTAGTTATATACGTAACTTTTGCAGTTGCGAAAAGAAAGGCTGAAAGAAAAAAAAAAGTTAAATGATCATATTTCATTTAATTCTTCACTCCGCAGTTCACATATATGATTTTCATAATGAATATTATTCATAACTTCACAACTACAACTGTACAATGGGCTTTGTTTCGAGAATGAAGGGACAAATGCACAGTAATTCAAATTAAAAGAGGTTGTTTAATTCACTCCTTAAGCAGCATATTTTTAATAAAGCACTTGATAAGATACACCAGAACAATAATTCGTCAGCGCTCGTCCGCTATTTGTGCGTCAGTCTTTGCAAATGTGTCATCATAGGTCACGATTGTCTTCAAACTTTGCAGTTACAAAACTAGAGAGTTCTGAGGCATTTTTACTGGAGTTAAAGAAAAATTTGTCATAAAATTTCGAGATTATTTACATTTGTGGAAGAAAATGCTGTTTCAATTATATTCCGTGATCTCAAACGTTTTTACGCAAATAAGAAAATAAATAACATTTTCTTAATGTTCCATTATTCTTCACAGTTTATAAGGATAATAAAAATCATAGAATCGGTTACCACTGAATAGCGTGATTCAAAACTTAACCAACGCGCTAATAAATAGTTTCGGCCACCTTAAGAACAGACCTTCAGGGTTCCATGGTTTAAATCTTTCGCAAATTACCTTTAAAACACAGCTTGAATTGACGGTATAAATAAGAAGAATAGTAGTAAACGGATTAACTTTACCAAATAGATCCTATTTTAGGCTTCAATTTGCAATTTGCATTCGTGACTTTCACAGGTTACGGTGCTTTTATCCTATTTTTGGTTTCAAACTGCAACTTCTTTTCGTGACTTTCACTAGTAACAAGTTTTGCCTCAAGATTTTAACTGAATTAAAAAAAGTCTCATCAAATCGGCAAAGTCGTTTCAAGTGCTAGTGCTAAAATGAGTACTTTGTTGAAAAATCAAAGTGCCATAAAATATCTCCCTTAAATACGTTTCCTCTCAAATTTTGGGTGTAAGATAATTTTTATGTGCTCTGTCAATTTTTGGCATCAGCAAGATTCCAACTCGTTCTTTAAAGGGAGCATTGGTCACGTAACCTCTTATTCCAAGTGGCCTATTGCCCTATTCGAAAAAAATCTCGGGGCGCCATGTTGCGCAGAACGTGACGTCATCTGTGTGTTTGTAGGCACTGACCAATCACAGCGCGCTTAGCATTCAGTACGTTGTATAATTAACGAACAGAATAAGTACTCGAGTAAAGTAACAAGAGCGGAAATTGGCTCAAGATGTTTTGATTGTAAGATTAATCGTCGCCTACTCAGCACCAAAAGAAGTGAGATATTGATTAAAAAAATATGTAAGTGGGCTATTCAAAAATGTTTAATGAAAACGATCAAATGCGAGGGTTGCTGACAACTTTTTGTTCACCGTATTCGCCAAACTTAAGTCAACACCATCATCGAGAAAAAAAAGAAGGGAATTGAAGTTCATGTTATACTTCTCGTTGTGAAGGCGAGCTACTAATATATCTTTAGAACAGTATTGTCATTGATTAGAGTCGAGTTAAAGACTGAGCTGCCCTATCGTCAAATTTCCAACCGGAAGTCGTTTGACTGATTCACTGATTGAGTTTACTGAAGGGATGGCGTCATGAAAACGCGTCTTGAACGTTAATTAGGATATAGAGTGCAACAAAATGTTCAATTTGCTCGTGGATTAACACAAACACAGGTAAAGTACAATAAATATAAAACAGTCAAGTCAAACTGTGTACATTTAATTTTCTTTGTAGTTGCCGGCCATTGTCATTGCAACTTTTCAGTTTCTTTTCGGTAAAACAAGAGAATCGAATCAAACTCTTAAATGACGTGAAATGTTCTTACGTTACATGGCTAACATAGTGGAAAAAACATTCGAGTTTTCTCAACAGGAGAGGAACTCTTGATCACCCGCGCATTCACACACACACAAACAAAAACATACAAAGAAACAAAGAAAACAAAAAGAATCGTACACAAGATTTTTTGCCCTTCAGTAAAGTAGGGCACCGTCCGCACTTAGCTTTCTCTGACAGTCTGATTGATGAACAGTAAGGGAAACTAAATCCAGTTAGAAGGCGGAATGATGGCAACTGGGTTGCGAGCGGAATGGAATACACTGAGAATGACCCAAAGTCGACATAAATACCGGGGAAATGGCATAGTATCCGAGGCAGCCGATCTCAGAGGCTTTATACAGGGAAGCTAGCAGTCTATTAGGAAATTGACCGCATATTACTGGATCCTACGAGACTCAGGCGAAAGAAAGGTAGGACAAGGGAAAGAGGCAAAGATTTCAGTAGTGTTTTGTTTCAACAAATATAGTTAGTACGAAGCATTATATTGCTGATATGGGACAAGACAAAGATTTAGTGGCTTCTTTTCAACAAATATAGTTAATACCAAACTATTACGCAAATTTTTAAATTGTGTACGAAAACATCTGAGACAGAAAGTTCCTATGCAGCCATCTTAAGATGTCGACTTCAAATGAATCGCTGTCAACGTCTGCAGATGAAAGGTTGTTATTCTCGTAAAAAATCTAAAGTTGACAATCATACTAAATCGACACATATATTAGTGCACTTCAGGGGCACCCAAGGAGAGTAAAGTTCAAAACCACTTAAACATAGCATTGTTAAACGTATTTTAGTATTTAAATGGTAGACATGGGCATATTTTCCTGATCCCCTAAAAATTTTTCATCTGTTCGGATTTCCTAGCTGAAAGTCTAGTGATCCGAAAACTACAGGATCAAAACTTAACTTTTCGAAAATTTCAGTCAGAAAAAAAGGCTCCCGAAAGTTCTAGGTGACCTTTTTAGGGCAAAAATCCGTTAAAAATGGGCAATGATACCATTTTTTATATGTTCAAAAATCATAGGAGAGGCAGGCAAGCAAGAAATTTTACAACAAATGTTCCGAAAATTCTAGATCTCTAATCGTCTTCCGAACAGATATTTTGCAAAAATTGACGTTGGGTGCCCCTGGCACTTCAATGCTCAGGAAAACTGGTCGAGGTAAGGAAATTCTCGGGAAAAAAAACAACAACATCAACAGCGACAAACAAGAACAGCAATTAAAAAATAATACTAAGTGTTAGCGGCAAACACACGAATAAAAAAGGTGCCGTTATAGCCTCTTGTTCCCTTTGACGTCAATTGTTAATAATCAGTAATTTAAATTAAAACAAGGAACAAGTACTCGGAAAACTGAGCTCCTAAGAGATACGAACTAAGCAAAGGTTAAAACGATTCTTCTTAAGAATAAATTGATATAAAGAAAGTAGTGACTTCTCGTAAGAAGGTAGTGGTGTAAAAGTGTACTTTGAGGCTATCGGCAATTGATGCTGTGCCCGCTACAGCTGTAGCTTCAATCCCCGATTAGTTTGAAAACCAGAAATTTGTTCATTTCTTTCTGTAAAAACTTTACCTGTTTGAAGCTAAGCGCTTGAAATTGCTTTAAAAAAACAGCCATTGTAGACTTTAAGATTGGGGCCAAAAACAACGCCTGCCATTTCAACTCACTTTTTTAAAAATTTCTTTGAAACTTTTTGCATGAATTACATTCCGCATAATTATACCATTCTGCAAATCATACCACATGCCATTCCACAAACTGCAAATTATCTCCGGTACGGAGTATAGGAGATAATGACTTTCTACGTGTTATTTCTTGGGCATGTTGGTATTATCACCCCTTATTGGTGTTAGTTAATTATCTATTGTGCTATGTAGCTATATATATATTTGTTAATGTATGCTGTTTGTCACTCTCGCTCCAGTACGCTGTACCAGGCAGATAATTTTTTGTTAGGCACAAGAAGACGCAAGATGCCCCTTCCGGGACAAGATGCTCCCG
>CALNXK010000178.1:322500-367500 GCA_942486035.1 Porites lobata | reverse complement strand
GTTTATTTGGTTCCCGTCCTCTTGTTAAATCAGCCTAATACTTGAACAGGTCGGCACGTGACTAACGGAATACCAAAGACCAAAGTACAAAGTATTGTTTTACGACTCGAAACCACGTGTGCTGTGGAAGTCAGCGAGAGAGCGTGGACAGTTTTTTCAAGTACGACCATGAATGAAGGGAAAGCCGAGACGATCACCATAGAAGATGAATCACAGTCTGAAGATGACAATAGTGAAGAGCTATATCAGTCGGTTTTTATGAGAACCGAGGAAACGTGTCCTTTTGCCGGGTAACATTTCCTTCGTACAAACAGAAATTTGACTGTTTACTGAGTTGCGTAAGCAAAAGCTGATATCTGCCCACAAATTTACGCGGTTTTGTTTTATTTCAACAGTGCTGTAAAAACTGAGGGGAACGGTCATAACGAAGTAATCGAAATCCTTTCCTCGCCGGAAAGAAGTCCGGAAAAGAAAAGGTAAGCGCAGGTTCACTTTTCGTGGAGGCATAGCGGGCTCCATTAAAGAAACAACCCGTGCTAAACGAAGTCACTAAGGAATTGTTTTAACCGGCCAAGGTAGCGAAAAGTGAACCTGCGCTTACCTTTTCTTTTCCGGACTTCTTTCCGGCGAGGAAAGGATTTCGATTACTTCGTTATGACCGTTCCCCTCAGTTTTTACAGCACTGTTGAAATAAAACAAAACCGCGTAAATTTGTGGGCAGATATCAGCTTTTGCTTACGCAACTCAGTAAACAGTCAAATTTCTGTTTGTACGAAGGAAATGTTACCCGGCAAAAGGACACGTTTCCTCGGTTCTCATAAAAACCGACTGATATAGCTCTTCACTATTGTCATCTTCAGACTGTGATTCATCTTCTATGGTGATCGTCTCGGCTTTCCCTTCATTCATGGTCGTACTTGAAAAAACTGTCCACGCTCTCTCGCTGACTTCCACAGCGCACGTGGTTTCGAGTCGTAAAACAATACTTTGTACTTTGGTCTTTGGTATTCCGTTAGTCACGTGCCGACCTGTTCAAGTATTAGGCTGATTTAACAAGAGGACGGGAACCAAATAAACAATAAAAATAATACAAATCAAATTAAAATAATTAAAACAAAAATAAAATAATAAAAATTGTAGCTTTCAGACTATTTTTAAGGTGGAAGTTACCTATATTTAGTATATTTATTTCATTTTCATTATTTTTATTTGATTTGTATTATTTTTTGTTATTTGTTTTTTTTTAATTTTATCATTTGCGCTTTTTTCAAGGTTCCGGGTAGGTTCCGGGGGGTTCCGGGGGGTTCCGGTTGGTTCCGGGCGGTTCCGGGCGGTTCCGGGGGTTCCGGGCAGGTTCCGCCATTTACATACACCCGTCAGAATGCAGAATATTACCATACCAGCATCCTAAAGCGGTGTAATTCACGAAGCAGTCTGTCTTTACTTTCGGGAGTGATCGCTATTTTTTTTTAACATTTACTTTATTAGGAATTTCATTGTTATCACGCTAAGAAGGGGAGGCATGATTTCTTCGCTCTCACTGGGTATAGTGTACTCAACTTACAGAAAGAGTATTCTCAGGGCAATCAAATCAAGACTTATCTGTTTGAGTGGCTCAAGACAGAAAAAATTGCAGTATCAACCAGAAAAAAGGCCGAACGTAAAAACGTAACTTTCCGATTTGGCAGATGCCAATCAACTCCGCCTGATCCGCCTATCATGTGGATTTATTATTTACAAGTTCTACCCTTTGGGAATTTATAAGAGCAAGAATAATGAGTTCGAATTTTTAAAATTGCAAAATATACTGCAGATTGAAAAGAAAAAAAAAGAGACTTCTTGATCAATAGCAAAAATTATTTCCCGAAAAGGTGTAAAAATAATCTGCAAAATTAAACTCCCGCAAAAAAGTGTCGCTTGGAAACGCATTAATGAAGGCTACTTTCTGTTTCATTTGTTTTTGTTTCGAATTTTTCTGCCAGCAAAATAGTTTCGAAAACATATCCTCAGTGAGGTTTTAGAACGTCTGTATCGAGCAACTTAAAACTCGTTTTTAAAAGCGTGAAGGGAAGAATTCGGAATCGAAAATAATTTATATAATATTCGAATTATTTGGCCCGCTCCCGTCTATCTGCGAAGCAGCGACCAAACACATTTTTTCTACATGGAAAGATGTTTAATTATTACAAATCAGAAAAAAAACAAGCTGCTTCTTAAGAAGTCTATATTAAATTTTTAGCTGTGTCTACACCAGATCAGCATTTTTTATATGTTGATGGAAGCTTTTCGTAAAACTGTGAAAATGGAACGAAGGCCAGAAAAATGACTCCGTTGAGGGTGCGGCATATTGCTTGAAAATGAATTTCTGTAGAAAAACCCTCATTAAACAAGGCCGATTCACACAAAACAGAGAGGAAATTGTGTAACAGCAGACCACTGCCGTTCACAATCAGTCTCTGAACTGTCTGCTATGGCAGAGTCGACCAGAGTCAAGGCAGAGCGAAAGTTGATTTGTATTATGAGCCCTTTTGATGATCAGGCTCCTTTGTGAGGAAACATGGCGATTTAGCGGAGGCAAGCGTGAAATAGGCGACGCAAAGCACGCCGATTTTTTCGCGTAGTTCACCCTATTTTTTGGTTTAGTTTGTTTTCTCTAATGTTCTTTTAAGTTGAGGAAATTCAGTCCTTTTTTGTTGTTGTTGTCCGAACAACGTTACACACGTTTTGTTTTGTTAAGAAATGTTTTAGTGACACAATTTATATATCCAAATTTGTGTTTTTTTGTTTTTGTTATTGTTCACAATTTTTTTCTATCCTCATTTTTCCATCCACATCCGCCATCCGCAGGTATCTGGTCCCATTTTGCAGACACCTCCTTTGCTCGCCGATTTTTTGAGCTGTTTACCTTGCCTAAAAGCCTTAAACTAAACAATCAGAGGAGAAGTGCACCAAGTATGTGTGCATTTAAGGAGGAGGAACGGAGCGTCCTTATTTCTGTGACATTAATGAAAGGAATTACAGGGTACAAAATAACTGTGTCAACTATTGGCATCACGTTCTGTATGTAAGTGAAGGGTCTAACCATGTGACAGCGACTTGAAAGAAAGATTTCTTTCCTTAATTGTTTGTTTGTTCATTTATTTTTTTTTGCCACCCGCATTTCTCGTTTTTTCCTTCTTACTTTTTTTGTTATCCGCATTTTTTTCCATCCGCATTTTTCCATCCGCATTTTCCCATCCGCATCCGCAGGTATCCGGTCCGCGATTTACAGACACCCAATTAAGGCTGAAATCAGGGCAGTTGAGAGCCAATCAGATTTGACAATTTTGTTATAGTTATGATTAAGTTTGAAAGAACGCAAATTCATTTTTTTAGCGTCGATTTCACTCCCGTCGTCGTCGGCGTTGCTCAAGGTCCCTATTTACAGTTAGACACACTGTAGACAGCTTTGACGGTTAATTTTTCCAATTTTAACAGTTGAGGGTTAAATTTAACAGGGGCACCCAACGGCAATTTTCGGGAAAATATCTGTTCGGAAGACGATTTGAGAACTAGAATTTTCGGAACATTTGTTGTAAAATTTCTTGCTTGCCTGCCTCTCCTAGGATTTTCGAACATCTACAAAATGGTATAATTACCCATTTTAAACGGATATTTACCCTAAAAAAGGCCACCTAGAATTTTCGGGAGCCTTTTCCTGGCTGAAATTTTCGAAAAGGGAAGTTTTGATCCCTATAATTTTCGGATCACTAGACTTTCAGCTAGGAAATCCGAACAGATGAAAAGTTTTTACGGGATAAAAATATGCCTATATCTACCGTTTAAATACTAAAATACGTTCAACATTGCTATGTTAAGTGGTTTTGAACTATATTCTCGTTGGGTGCCCCTGATTTAAGAGCTTTCGACGGTTGACGGTTATTATAAAGTAGAAATTTAGTCCAAGAGTCTAAGCAAATATTAATATCTGTATAATTAATATTAATTCCTGCGTCTTGGAGGTTTCCTTGGCCTTTCGCGTTAAAAATTTCGAAACATTTTTAGATATAAGCAAATTGTAAAGTCTTGTAATGTCTAGAGAGTGTGTTTTTGAGAACATGGGAACTAAGTTTTCCAGTTTAGAGATTCTTCAGGAGCCCGAAGTCCGTGAAGACCAGCTGAAATAGTAAAATTTGAGATACCTCAAAAGTTTTTGACGGTTAATGCTTATCTGCAATTTTCACGGTTGACGGTAAAATACAATTTTTTTTGACGTTTGACGGATAAATTTTAGGCCTTTTGACGGCTTACGGTTAATCCCATTAAGGGCCTCTTCATATGAGCCCGGTTTCCGAGATCTCGCCTCACCTCTAAATCCTTTGTAAAATTTTCGATGTGTTCATATGAGAGGGCGGGCTGGCTCGGTTCCCGAGATCTCGGTTTTTCCAACCGAGATCTCGGTAAGCGGGCTGGAAATTTTGTCATATGAACACTTCATCCCGGTTACCGGGATGAACGGCGGAATGAATTCTGACGGTCCGGATGGCATCGTCTTGCATTGCCTGCTGTGTTTTCCACATCATAAGCATCCCATTTAACTGCAGTGATACAGCTTTAAGAGTTACCGATGCTAAGATAGGCCCGAAAGTTAAGAGCCTTTTATAACTGCTCGGTATCCTGCATAACAGGCGCTTTATAAACCATGCGACGCAAACGCGTCATTTTGCCCGAAGTGCGAAACGAGCGCTCGTCTGGCGGTTCGAGCAAAACGCCGCGTTCAGCTCGCTTGGCTCATAAATCCCCTGTTATGCAGCCTACTGCGTGGGGGGAGTTAAAAATTGGGGTCTATAAACGGCAGTTAACGGTGCGATAATTTTGACTCAATTTTGTTTTTTTTGGCCAGAATCTACAGAGTTTACTTCCAAGTCGTGAGTCGTTTGTAATTAAATTATGCTAATCCTCTCTATCCTGACGCCCATTTAATATTTTATAGTGGCAGATTGCGGCTTCTTATATTTGCAATCTTTGCGGATTTTTTTTATGTCTGCAATGAAACTCCCGCAAAAATTTAATCATCAAAAAAATTTGCTCCACGGTCAAAATATTTTTTATGGTGATTGTCGATTATGATACGGAAAACTACTTTGACCGCCTACAATTGGAACGATAACGGCATTTTATTTCAGTTTTTTTTTTTTTACTGAAATCATAACACAGTTTCCAAGAATCCTAACTATAAGGCGATAATGACATAAAAAGCTGTCTCTAAAGCCATTTAGATATTATTTTAGAGACTAAAATTCAGTTTTCGAAGATTATTTGCAAGAACGGTGAGGAAAGCAAAACCTTTCTTATGACATGAAAGGCGTTTTTGACCGTGGTATAGCAGCAAATTATGCCCTCTGCAAGGTCAGGGTCTTATTATCAGTTACTGTAGACTGTTAAGGCTACAATAAATCTTAAAAAATCAGCCAAATGCATCTCGTCGAATCTCTGAAGCCAGAAAGTAACAAGGACTTGTCATAGACGGTGAAGACGCATAGTATGGCAACATCAAACTGTTTCACTAGTCTCGACCCGCTTAATCAAAGTTCGTAATTTTATTTTATGCATTTAAAAATTTCATAAATATTATTTCATTGCTAAAAAATTTAAACAAAATTCTGCACTGTTAAAAACAAGAGTGTATGGGCGGTCTGTTTCGGTTTTATGCTACACTATGTATGGTCCAGTTTTTTTCTAAAACAGTTTTAATGTTGTAAAGCAGTCTGTTAGAGTTACTGCTTTTTAACCCCATATTCATATCATTTTTGACCCCAATAATTTCGAAAGGCATATATCATCTTAGGTATCAGATTCTTCAAAAAGCACGTAGGTTTCATGATACCGTAGTCTGAAAAAATAAATATCATGAATTAACAAAAATGAAAGCACTGGATATGTTTTTGGTATCAAGCGTTGTTTTGAGTGGTAGTTTTTATTCTCTTTCCGTTCACATGGAGTGTTCTGCCCAGGCATTTTCCACCAGATTAGGTGATTTTCTGATTGGATTGGGCAAAGATTAAATTCTTCCAAAAACAAAAAAGACGACGTTGTCGGTGAATAAAAGCGAAAAGACCCACTCTTTTATTGTTAGTCTCCTACCGAATTTCCAGTGCGAATACGATTACTGGAGCTAAGAGAGAATAAGGTTTAAACCACTAGATATTGTTCTCGACTGTTTTAGAGCTGCGACAAAATCCTGCTTTCTCTTATATATACTGATAATTTGGAGCCCGCCTTCAAGGCTCTGTTATGTCGGAAGTTTAAATTGAACCTAAATTTACGGTTTTTTTCAAAAGCAATTCATTATTGCTCAGTGGGGGAGATTTATCGGATAACAGCGAACCAATTGAAAAAAACACGAATCGGACGTTAATTTAGTGTTCAATAGCTTCCGAAAAATAGACTATAAACCTCAACCTTCGTTGTACTATTACAAATAAGTGCCATACAATTAGGAGGTTCGTTGATGACCTAAAGACTCACGCAACAGCTCTTTCCCTAAAGAGAACCAGGCCCATTTTGATTACCCAATTAGGTTAGTATATTGTGCAATACCAAGAGCCATACTGGCAATACTAGCTTCTAATACTTTTCTGTGACCTACTAAAGGGAGATGTGTGTTTGGCTGTACAAAACAGGTTCCTGAACTCGACATCTGTGGATAAAATACTTATAAGTGTGTCGCCCCATCTGTGACTGCAGCGCTGCGCAGTCAGCGGTATGTTGTAAAAGCTTAGCAGCCGCACCAGATTTTAGTAAGCGGCCGCCATGTTAGCCCTTTCTCGTGTTGTTCAAGTTTTTGGATAGTTATCGCCATCCATCGGACATTATACGGCCTAAACGGTAAGAACTGTTAAAAGAACATTTTACGGAAAATCCCAAGAGAGTATTTCACACGACATTTTGAAGTTTAGTACTTACGAATCACGTATTTAGCCTATCATGTATTTGTCATGTCAGATTGTTATCTCGGGACTCAGGATCCAAGAACTAAGGAGTAAAAAAGAATGTGTTGTACCGAGGACCTGTGAATAAACTACGTTTGGGACGTTCGTGTTGATTGTTAGCAACTCCTCTTGTTGTATGTACTACGGGAGGCCAGCCACAATAACAATCGTTAGACGATCTTCGTGTAGCAGTCATGTCCGTCAACAAAGAAGCAAGACCCGAAGACCAGGTCAATGTGGCGCTGGAAGAAGAAACTGATGAATCAAGGAAGCGTTTCCTGACGGAGAAAGGGTATACGTATCAACTCAACTTGAAAACAAGTAACTTGAAAACTAAGAAATGTGAACTGGTGAAGCGAATGAGAGGTACTCTACTGAAGCGAGGTCAGTCAACTAAACTAGTAGAATTTAAGAAAGAATTCAGCGAAGCTCAGATTTTGTATTGCGAATTTCAAGACATGGTTGAAGAGATTAAGGTTTTTGCGAACCCAGATGAGAATGTGGAAAATATTGAAAGAATGGTTGATCAAGTTGGCAGAGAATGGTCAAATTTTGAGTGTGACATTAGATCAGAGATAAAGTTTCTGGAATTTGTCGAACACCACGTGGATGATTCAATCTCTGAAGCATCCAAAAGGTCCAGTCGAGCATCCAAGAAAAGTAGTAGGTCAAAAATAAGTTCCAATGATAATGTTGAAGAAGATAGGTTTCAGTTACAAAAGGAGGAAGCTGCCTTAAAGGCTAAACTGGCCTATATAGAGAAGGAACGGTTACTGAGATTAGAACACAGAAAGACTGAGTTGACCAAATTAGAACAAGAAAGAAAGTTGGAAGAGCTAAGATTACAAAGTGAACTTGCTCAGAATCAAGCAAAGCTTAATGTATGCATGTCAGCAGATAAAGTAGAACTGTTTGATGATCAGGATCTAAACTCGATTCCCCCGCTGATAAAGTCAAGGACATGGACAAATTCCTTAATTCAATTCCAGTCACAAGTAAGAGTGATCTCTCTCCTGGTCAGCAAGAACCTATCTACTCTTCAACTCAGTTAAATGGAGCCCAACCCACTTTCAGTCTTCCGCGTGTAGAAAATGGAGTGCACAGTACGTTAAGCCCCAGTGCCACACCCTTTCAACCACACTCTGTCGTCTTAGAAAAGTGTATGGACAAATTAGTGGAAACAAGTAGTATGTTGGTGGCAGCTACTATGGAGCAGAACCTAGTGAACAGGCAACTAGCAATCTCAGGGCAACTGCCTAAGATTTCAATCCCAGTTTTTAGTGGAGATCCTTTGGAGTATCCTACATGGAACAGTTCCTTCAGTGCCCTTATTGATTCCAAACCAATGGACGCGCAGACAAAATTGAACTTCCTACATCAGTACATCTCAGGAAAGCCCAAACAAGTTGTTGATCAGTATATGTTAATTGGTACTGAAGATGCCTATCAGTCTGCGAGAAAGTTGTTAAAGGAAAGGTATGGTAACTGCAATGTAGTAGGGACAGCCTTTATGAACAAACTGGAGAACTGGCCTAAGATTGGCGTAAGAGATGCGGAGGCCCTAAGAGATCTTTCTGACTTCCTGCAAAAGATAATTGCCGCCAGAGAAACTACTCCTAGTCTTGCTGTCTTAGACTTTGCGAAGGAGAACGTTAAAACTCTAAACAAGTTGCCATTTCAAATTCAGAATAAGTGGAGAGGAATAGTACAACAGTGTAGAGTCTCAAAAGGAAATGGTACTTACCCTACCTTCTCTGAATTTGCTTCATTTGTGAAAGAGTGTGCAGAGAGAGCGAACATTCCCGAACTTGAGGAGCTGTCCAAAACCAAAGAGTTTGTTAGGCCTAGAGGACCATTCAGACGCTCACCAAAAGGCGAGGAGGCCTTTTCCTTCGAAACTCATGTATTGGATCCACGCAAGAACGTGACTGCCCAGGGTCAAGGTGAAAAGGAGAGACCCCAACCTGTTCGCAAGGGAGGAGCGAGAAGAAAAAGACCGAAGTATGTCTGTTTTGCAAGGAAGAACATCAGCTAGACGAGTGTAAAAAGTTTGCAGAGAAGCCGCACAAGGAAAGGAAGGACTTCTTCTATAAGAAATTTCTTTGTCTTGGATGTGCCTCTAGCAGTCAACATCAAGTATCCTCCTGTAAGAACAGACTTAAATGTCGCACGTGTTCTGGAAATCACCCTACATGTCTCCATATTCAGAAAACTCCCAAGGAAAGTATTACGAACTGTACAAATGTTTGTACCATCCCAGAGCAAGAGGGCGGCTCGGATCATGCCATGATTGTACCTGTTTGGGTTAGACAAGTTAGCCAACCCAGTAAAGAAGTCTTACAATATGCAGTGCTAGATGACCAGTCCAATGTGAGTTTTGTGTCGCAAAGTTTGTGTGAAAAATTGGACTTGCAAGGCCCACCAACCGACTTGCTGCTGACAACAGTGCAAGAGAGAAATGTACATGTACCAAGCAACCGTATTTGTGGAGTTGAGGTGTTGGATTTTAGAAGGGAGCATGCTGTGAAGCTACCCATGATGTTCAAGCGAGATATCATCCCAGCCAGTCGGTCGCAGATTCCAAAAGCCAGTGTTGCCCGGAAATGGGAACATCTGTGTCCTATTGCTGACGAGCTCATGCCCTACAATCCAAGTGTGGAAATCTCCTTGCTGATTGGCAATAATTGCCCTAGTATCGTCAGACCCAGAGAAGTCCTAGTGGGAGGTGAAGACGACCCTTACGGCCAAAGATCTTTAATGGGGTGGGGTATAATCGGCAAGGTGTGCAAATCTACAGGTGAAGCCAACCATAAGGAAGGAGTGTGCAACAAGGTGATGGTCAAAGAAACCCATGAACACTTTGCCTTTACGACAAAGGTGAAAGAGATTATCAACCCACAGAAGATTATTAAGATTCTTGAGTCAGACTTTACAGAAAGTTCTGCAAATACCAAGCCCTGTTCAGCTGAAGACAGGAGATTCCTCAACATCCTTGAGAATGGTATTGTGAAGAGATCGGATGGGCACTACGAGATGCCTCTCCTTTGAAGACAGACAAACCGTCTCTACCCTTCAACCGCGAACTAGCTGTCAAGAGATGGCACCAACTTTTAGCAAGGTTTAAGAGAAACCCCAAGTTTCTGGAAGATTATCGCTTATTCATGAAAGATGTGATTGCTTTGTGTGCAGAAGAGGTACCACCGGACCGCCATGGAGTTCAGGATGGAATGGTTAACTATGTACCACACACCGGTGTTTACCACCCAAAAAAACCAGACCAGATCAGGGTTGTTTTTGATTGTTCGGCCCAGTATGAAGGGGTGTCCCTGAACGATCACTTGTTACAAGGACCCGACCTCATGAACACTCTTCTGGGGATCCTGTGCAGATTCAGACAAGAAAATGTTGCGTTTATGACTGACATTAAGAGTATGTTTCATCAGTTTATGGTGTCAGAGGAACACAGAGATCTCCTGCGCTTTTTGTGGTGGAAGGATGGGAATCCTGCAAATGAAGTGACTGAGTATAGGATGAAGGTTCATCTTTTCGGTGCTGGTAGTTCACCTGGCTGCGCAAATTTTGGTCTAAAGAGAGCAGCAGATGATGGGGAGAAAGAGTTTGGTGAAGAAGCTGCTGAGTTTATACGACAGGACTTTTATGTGGATGATGGACTAAAATCAGTCCCCACCGTGGAGCGAGCTGTTACACTGATAAAAGCAAGTCAAGGCATTTGCGCCAAGGCCGGCCTGAGACTGCACAAAATTTCATCAAACAAAAGAGAAGTTCTTGAACAGATTCCGGCCGAAGATCGCGCCAAAGGATTAAAGGAGCTAGACTTGAAGGTTGATCCACTGCCCTTAGAACGTGCCTTAGGAGTAGTGTGGTGCATTGAGAATGACAGTTTTCAATTCCGCATCGAGCTGCGTGACCGCCCCCAACGCGACGTGGCGTACTTTCCACAATCAGTTCAATCTACGATCCTAGTGGTTTCGTTGCCCCAGTTACCTTGAAAGGAAAACAAGTTTTGCAGCAAATGTGCCGAGACAAGCTTGATTGGGACAGCCCAATTCCAGAGAGTTTGTATACTCATTGGGAGAAATGGCGTCAGGATGTTCTGAATCTCGATCAGCTGCAAATTCAACGTTGTTTTAAGCCGGAGAACTTTGGGCAGGTCAAAGCCAGCGAGTTGCATCATTTCTCAGATGCTAGTGTAGAGGGTTATGGACAGTGCTCGTACCTTCGACTAATCAATGTGGAGGACAAGGCGTACTGTTCCCTTGTCATTGGGAAATCTAGAGTGGCCCCGTTAAAGCAAATCACTGTGCCGAGGCTAGAATTGGCTGCAGCTACTGTTTCAGCAAACGTGAGTGAATTTCTTCGTCGAGAATTGTCTTACACGGACATTAAGGAACATTTCTGGACAGACAGCAAAATCGTCCTTGGTTATGTTAACAACGAAGCTAAGAGGTTTCATGTGTATGTGGCAAATCGTGTGCAGCAGATTCGTGACGTCACTAACCCGAGTTCTTGGTTGTATGTCAGCACTGAACTTAATCCTGCTGACCATGCCTCGCGAGGCCTTACAGCGTCACAGTTATTACAAGGAACCAACTGGCTAACTGGACCCTTATTTCTTTGGAAGAGTGGAACTTTCCTGCCTGAGAAGATAGAAGAATTTCAAGTGACCGAAAGTGATCCTGAAGTAAGGAAAGCAGCCGTTTTCACATCTCGTGTAGAGAGCAGAGCTACTCAAGCCCCTGAACCGTTAACGTCAAGCCGTTTGCGCCACATGTCAAGCTGGCAGCATGTGCTGAAGGCAATAGCTTTGTGTCTACGACTGAAGAGCAAACTGGCAAGTAGAGAAGTGAAGTTGACGAGACAAACGGGTGGTGAGAGCATCAGACCATTACCGAAGGTATCAGTCACACTTACAGAACTTCACGCAGCAGAGAGGGAAGTTCTTAAGGTTGTTCAACGTGAACATTTCCATGACGAGATGCAAGTTTTAAAGGAACTTAAGGAAGTTGGAGAGCTTACTACTAGAAAGATCGCAAGAGAAAGAAATCTAGCCGTCAAGAAGTCTAGTTGCTTATATCGTTTGGATCCATTTCTCGATGAAAACGGTGTTATCCGCGTTGGTGGCCGCGTGAGACGAGCTAACCTTCCATTTGCAACGAAGCATCCTGTGATACTTCCTCGTAAAAGTCATATTACAGAATTGCTGATTCGATTCTGGCATGCCAAAGTGAACCACATGGGACGAGGTATCACCCAAAATGAGTTGCGCCAGAGAGGCTACTGGGTTGTTGGTGGATCGTCAGCAGTGTCAAATTGTATTTCCAAGTGTGTTACATGCAGAAAAATGCGCGGCCCCCCCTGCAAATTCAGAAGATGGCCGATTTGCCTGTGGATCGAGTTGAACCTTCGGCCCCCTTCTCGTATTGTGCTGTAGATTTCTTTGGACCTTTCCCGATCAAGGAAAAGAGGAGTGAAGTTAAACGTTACGGAGTTATTTTTACCTGTATGGCCAGCAGAGGTGTTCACTTGGAGACAGCCAACTCGTTAAGTACCAGTTCCTTCATCAACGCACTTAGTCGCTTCCTCAACCGACGCGGTCCAGTCAGACAGCTCCGCTGTGATCAGGGTACAAACTTTGTAGGAGCGAAGAATGAGCTAAAAGCTGCCTTAGAAGAACTGGATCAGAACCGGGTGTAAGAGTACTTAGTGGAGAACGGATGTGATTGGATACCATTTCAGATGAATGTACCTCATGCCAGCCACATGGGTGGCACATGGGAAAGGTTAATCCGAACTGTTCGTAGTGCACTGGAGACGTTACTTCTGAGCGCTGGCACACAGTTGGACGACGAAGCGTTCAGAACCTTCATGACTGAAGCAGAGTGTATTGTTAATTCCAGACCCTTGTCTACGAACGACTTAAATGACCCAGAGGCACCAGAACCACTTACGCCCAGTCATTTACTTACCTTGAAAGCTAAAGTTGTACTTCCACCGCCTGGAAGGTTCCAGCGAGCAGATCTATATTCCCGCAAGTGGTGGCGCCGAGTACAATATCTCGCGAACGAATTTTGGCTTAGATGGCGCCGTGAGTTTCTTCATAGCCTGCAGGCTCGTAACAAGTGGATGTATCCAAAGCGAAATCTATCAGTTGGAGATGTAATCGTATCCAAGGAAGACGAAGGACCACGTAACCAATGGCCACTCGCTAGAGTCGTAGAAGTCTACCCTAGCGAAGACGGATGTGTCAGAAAAGTCAAAATTGTGAAAGCTGATGGAGAACTTGACAACCAAGGCAGACGTCGAAAGCCATCTACGTTCCTGGATAGACCAATCCACAAATTAGTCTTACTGGTACCCTCTGCAGATGAAGCGGATGTTGGTGATAGCAGCAGGGAGACCGAGGAATTCCCCAACGAGGAGCCAACTACTCAGTGAAGTCGCCCCGACAGGTGTAGAAGACACAAGTGACCGCCTTTATGAACATTTGTTTTGTTTAACTGTCTAGTATGGACATTAACTTAAGTAATTGTTAGGCAACAATTAGGGGAGCCATGTGACTGCAGCGCTGCGCAGTCAGCGGTATGTTGTAAAAAGCTTAGCAGCCGCACCAGATTTTAGTAAGCGGCCGCCATGTTAGCCCTTTCTCGTGTTGTTCAAGTTTTTGGATAGTTATCGCCATCCATCGGACATTATACGGCCTAAACGGTAAGAACTGTTAAAAGAACATTTTACGGAAAATCCCAAGAGAGTATTTCACACGACATTTTGAAGTTTAGTACTTACGAATCACGTATTTAGCCTATCATGTATTTGTCATGTCAGATTGTTATCTCGGGACTCAGGATCCAAGAACTAAGGAGTAAAAAGAATGTGTTGTACCGAGGACCTGTGAATAAACTACGTTTGGGACGTTCGTGTTGATTGTTAGCAACTCCTCTTGTTGTATGTACTACGGGAGGCCAGCCACACCATCATTAGGCTTTTCAAACAGAGCTATTTTCTACTCAGTGGAATTCAGATCTATTGTCTAAGTTCTGTTGACGAGATCCTAATGTATAAAGTGTCTCTTACTGTGTGTTTTACACGAAGGTACCTTCCGAGTGCGTTGGACGAAGACCTTTGCCCTTCAAGGTTAATGACTAAGGTTGAAGTCTTCGAAAAAAACTCATCAAACATATTTGCAAGGTGACAATTTGTTATTATTATTATTATTATTATTATTATTATTACTTTGTTAGTCACAATTAAGTACCGCGTTCATCACTTATAAATTGGAAACAAAATATCTGTAGGATTTTTCATTTTAGGTCTCGCAAACTTGGCAAGAAATAAATGTCCTTTGTACATTCAGATTGAGATACAGAAAAACTTTCATATCAAGAATATCCTCTCCTTTCGAATCAGTTTTATTACTGTTGACGAGAAAAATACCAAATGATTCTTATTAACATTTAATTTCTGTTGAATCGTCTTTGTTGTGAGTCATGCCACTGATTATAAATTATGTAGCGCAATAGAAATTGAATATCATGAACGTGATAAGCTTTGTGTAAAAAGGAGGAGGGATTACTTTAGCAACTTTCTGGTAGGGGTGTTCCACCAAGTTCTTAACCCTCCGGGGACTACTCCTGGGAATTCTTGGTGGGGGTGTTCCGCCCGGTTCTCAAAATCCTGACCCTATTTCAGACCAAAAATTGTCATCCCCCCCCCCGCCTTTTTAGACCTGGACGCTAAGAAATTTTGTCATCACTACTTAGATTAAAACGCCAACGAAAAGATTTCTTTAGATCCATTTCGAATTCGTATCTTATTCTTTCTTTCTTAGTCATTTAGAATTAAGACCATAAATAGTTCATACACTCCCGTAGTTACCTAACAATTGATACCCGATTCCAGACCAAAATGGGCAAAGTCTATACTCGCTTTCAGACCGTAACGACGTAAAAACCTTACCTTTACTAGGGGTTGGGGGAGATAGCCCATATGGTTTTTGGTTTTCTCTGGATCGTAAGCGATGGGTTTATAAGCGGGAGCTGCAAGATGATGGAAACATTCTGATTCTTACGATTCCGATTTCGTCAATTTTATGACGCTACTTACGACTCGGATTTTTGATTTTTACAAAGTCAGAAGCGCTCTTACGACTAGAACCCGATTCCGACAACAACAACCAGCCTTTACGACATGCTTGTCAGCAGAAACTGAATTTTTAAGCTGTTTCAGTCGGCAGTGTCGAAGAAAAGTTCCTGTTTTAAGTAGGAGCATACAATTTTCCATGGCGTAATAACCACACTAAAATAATTAGAGGTGACTACAGATTTAATGTGCATAAAAAATGAATCAATATCGCCCGTCGGTGGAATGTGACTCCTTTGTTTTTTATTTCACACTGGCAATTAACACGCAAACCGCTAATAGTTCGATGACAAGCCAAGTTTAATGCAGTCGTTCACCAGTCATCCATAACCCGTGGATCTTATTGATCAGCAAACAGTTGTCTTTTTTGAGACGCTTGAAGACTAGTCACATTTGTAGTGAGCAGGGAATGTTCCTGATAGACTAATATTTGAACCTGAAACTGTGCGCAATTGGATTGGATCAACCGACCAGTGAGCTTACGACCAAGATCAGGTAGGACAAAGGCCAAATATTCAAATTTGGTGTACGTTAGACGGATATTGGAGCTGTAGATTTACAATGAGTTAGCTTTCCGCGTTAACAACTATATTTGGATGGCGGACTGCTAGCCTGCGAAAACATCTGTTTCTCCTCACTCTTCGCCGCTGGGACCCTCTGCGCGAAACGTCCCCAGCGGCGAAGAGCGAGGGGAAACGGATGTTAGCCGACTGCAAACGAGAGTCAACAAAGCGTTTATAAGATTCGAATATAAATATTACTAAAAATGTTAAAGAAATTTGATTAGATTAAAAAAATATTCCAAGCTTGGTTTCCCGCGGGACAGGGCATAAAGACTCCTCAAACCAGGCGGGTGGAATCAAAGACCTGGCCCTTACTAGCGCCACAAACAGAAATACGCGACATGAGCCGTAAGAAGCTTATGCGCTCGTGAGGACGACCTTGACATAAGCCATGAATAGGCATAAACGCAAGAGTCTCAAAAACTTACGCTGTTCTTATGCTTATGTCACGGCCGTCCTCGCGAGCGCGTAAGCTTCTTTCGCCACTCGTACGTGCTTATACTTATGCTTTCCAATATCCAGATACAAATTCTCCAAACTGATCTTCAGGATGTCCGATTCACCTCAAGCTCCTCTATTGATAAGGGCGGGATTATGTAGGATGTTAGCTAGGATGAGCAATGCTAAATCTTTTCATTTAGAATATCTACTTCATCCTGAAAATGCTTGTCCACCCGCCCCCTCTTCCTTTCGAGATAATGACTGTATGTGTTTTCATTTGCTTTGGCTTGTACTTTCCGCAATAACTATAATAATTATAATGTTACGTGGTCAAAGGGCGATGAAATCCGTTAGTCTTAATGTTGCGGTTCTATAGGGTGCATGTGGTGAAACCTATAACCGACTCAGCTCATTGTTTTAGTTACTCCCACGCAAAAAAAAAAATACCCATGAAATCACAGGAAGCTTAAAGGCGCAAAAAATACTGGGAGCCAGGAAACGCACTTCCGCCATGTCATGATCAGTTACAATAGTTTTTGCATCTTTTTACTTACCATCATTGCTTTATTCTGTTATTCCCCAATATGGACAGTAGTGAAAACCAGATCCTTAGCTGGTATCAAACAACATATTTAGTGAACAACTTTAGAAAAGATTTGTTATTTAATTTATTTGCTCCTGCCAAAATCTGATTATCTCAAACGTGCCAAAAGTGGGCCCGTGAAGAGCGTCGTAAAAGAAATGATTACAGGCTCTCTCTCCCTTCCTTTTTCACCGTCCCCGCCCCCTTTCGCGTACCCGTTCACTTTCGCCTGGAACATGCTCCCCTCTTAAGGCAAAAAGTTTCTTTAGAAACAATGTAACTATAGACAAAACAAAAATGGTTAGCATTTCGTGTAAATAATTGTAGTAAAAAAGATGTGATTACATCTTAAAGTAAATTGTTTTAAAAGTATTTTTTAACATTTAAGCGTCATTACTTGTCATAAACTAGGTGTGACCTTCTTCTCGGTATTCAGATCCGTGGAACCGATTAAATGAAATAACAAAATTAATTTTGGTCTGACAATTGCGTCAACAGGTTATGTATTTTGGTCGATAAAACAACACCCGTATGAAATACAATATTTCGAAATCATAGTCTTGCATAAAGCTCCAAAATCCCTCTTACACGGATCTTTCTCCAACTTCCTGTCCTTAAATACGATCAATCAAAGAGACCTCTATTTAATAGGCGGTCTTTCAAGTCTCATCTTAAAGTATTTGCTGTTATTGATTTATTAGTGACGCTTCGATAAATATCACCGAAACCACTTAAGACCGCTTTCAATTTGTATGTGATACACGCCAATAGCATGTGGATGGATCAATGATATATTGCCGTCGACAGCTTGGCTCACAGTTTCACGATGCAGACGTGACGTTAATATCACAGGATTAGGCCGTAAATGTAAGTAAAGTATAAAAGGACTTGAAGTGATATATATTGAAGCGCATCACTTTTGAGGTTTTCAAAATAATTGCCAACGACGGGCGCGAACCTTGCTTTTAACTACCAAGACCATATCAGGCAAACATTGGAATCACATTCAGTGCAATGTTTATCCTGAGGGCTCGGCCATTCACAATTTTTCTCAGTTTTAGTTTTTTTCCGTGCTTAACATTATAAGCTTTTCTCCTTTTATTTTTCGATTTGATGCTAGATTCAAAATAAACATAGGACCTGAAAGGTGGAATTGTAAATAAGACCCCAAGGCATAAATTCGCGGAGCTGTTCAAGTTACAAGGTACAATGAATACGTCGTTTACTCGTGCCGAGCGTGACTAAAACAAAAAAATACGGTATTTATCTACAGCCAAAATCTTGATCACTTTAGCTTGACCCTTCTTAAAGACCGGGGTCGACAAGAGATCTTGTTTTAAAATTCTAGTATCTACCCCGTGTGTCTACGTTTAATAAGTTTACCTTGTTTGATCCTAAAGATTATCAATTAGATTGCCGCTGTCTCCCGCATGACTAATTCTCGTACTCTCGAAGCGTGCCTCTTAGTGCATCCGCCGGATTGAGTTGTTTGTACTCACAGGTCATGTCCCTGGTTAACAGGTTAATCCAATTTCAAAATCTTTCTCTGTATGCTATTTCTCAATTCATTGGCTATATGACAGACCTGACACTGTACGACTTTCTATTCGCATGAGTATCACATCCGCTTGACCCATCATTGAGCTTCAAAGGAGATTTTTTGGCGAAAAGTAGTGTATCAGATGCATGTCAACGACTCTTCTTCAGACACTTGCGAATGTTGCCTTGTTAAGATCGAGTCAATGAGAAAAAAATTGAAATTAGCTTTGATCACAATGCCCTTTTAAAACGACGGCCAATCACATACCCTCATTTAATACAGTGCGTTGGTTATTAGTGTCTTACGCGTCACTGAATCTTGATACCTGAATCTTGGTACCGAAATTTATTGATGCAATCACGTAGTATATATTCTGACAAGATATTTTAAGTTTGTTATTTATTTACGAATTTATTGTTATTGCATGCTACAATGGTCGAGATCCTGAAATTGCTGGTTTGCACGTGATGTCAGGGCGGCCATGTTGGCGGTGTGTTGGTGGTCAAGAACAAAGCATTTCTCTCCTCTGGGAACTAAAATTAAATTTTCATGTAAATTCTTCGAGAAAAAATTCTATTGTATTGAACAACAACACACCACCGACATGGCCTCCTTGCCACGTGGCTGCAATCCAAGAATACACTTCGCACAAAACCGCAAGCTATCCGTTAGAGCTCATCGCACTTGATTTCATCGGCAGAAGCCAGAAAATTGCCAAAAAAAAAACAAAAACAAAAACAAAAATACACTGGCGTCTGTTAATTAAGCAAAAATATGCACAGGATTTGTTCATTTCTTACTCTTCTTCTTCTTCTTTTTTTTTAAACGACTGACCTTATCGCTCCAGTAATAACAACGTGGAAACCAAAAATATGACTATAAATAATGTGCGTTCTTTTTTTCAAGATAGCTGTTAAGAATGCTGGAAATTTAAGCCACTTTTAAACCATAATTGATCTTGCGGTCTTGGAGAATACAGCCAAGTAACATATTTGCTTCATCACGGAAACACCACTTCAAGTCTAAACTGTCTTGTTAATTACCAAGGGCTTTAACATGGCTCATGTAATTGCTAAAAGTGTAGCTTCAAGGTTGTTTAGGTTTTTTATAGTAGCTTTTAGGTATATATCAAAGGACCACAATACCAAAACTTTTAAGCACATCGAAAGCAATACCCTCCCGTGGCAAATACTAGTGTGTAGCTCATATATGGGAGTGCTAGTGCTCTCCCTGGGGTTATACCGTGGAACCTCTAAATAACGAAGTCCCTGGTATAACGAATGATATTCTCTCCCCCAACCAACATTTAAATATATGGAAGCTGAGAACCTTGGTATCCAAGGAGGTAGCTACCTGTGCGCCATGTGTGTACCTGTCGAAGATTAATCAAAACAAACGCGGGGCCCAAAAAAAATCAAGAAAGGTAGAAAAAAAAGAAAGAGAGAAAGAAAGAAAAAGCAGGAGATAAATAATCAATCGCTGATAAGAAACAAACGTCCATGAATCTCCGCTTTAACTGCAGTCACCGTGTTTTCCCACCTTTTTGGCACATGCGAAGGCCGTGACTGCTGCCATCAGCTCCAGAACACTGTCGTTGATATCACGAAACCTCTAGTCGTTATAGCGAGCATATTTTGTCGTTCCCCTGACCCTTGAAAAGTATCACATCAATCACATCGAAAGATGCTGTGAAAGGCTGTTGATTAGGGACGGACCATTAGAAAAGTTATGGGGGGGGGGGGGGAGGGGAATTTTTTGAGCCGCAGGAATTTTTTTTCGTTATCAAATTCCTTGCATGAATTTTTTTTAGGCCGTAGCATGAATATTTTTAAGGGTTAATGGGCGTGCACGAATTTTTTTTCATTTAATTTTGCCTTGCGCGAATATTTTTTTTGTACTTCGCCCGCCCCCCCCCATAAGTTTTCTAATGGTCCGTCCCTTATTGATTGGATCACCGCCTAATAACAAAGTTGACCGGATGTGTTTGCTATCAAATATTGATAAGTATTTGTCTTGTCATGATATGATGTCTTTTCAGTTTGTTTTTAATAAATTAAAAAATAATACATATACACAAATATATTTTGCCGATGGGAGAGCACAAACTTTTAACAGGAGGCTGATATTCCACTTCCGTTTCTGGATCACCAACAGAAGGACATTCTTTTGTCTGAAGGTAGTTTCATGTACCTCTATATAACGAAGGGCCAAGCTTAGGGACTGGCAAAACGTGTTCGCTATAACGACTTTTCGTTATATCAAGGGTTTTTTTTTCATATTACTGGGCTAAAGAAAATCGTTATACCGAGAACTCCGTTATATGGAGGTTCGTTATATCGAGGTTCCCGCACTGTATAACATTCTGATATTTTTTGCGTTTTTTTTCGATTAATGGGTAACTAGTCCTTCTATTAAACGTTACAAAGTTCGTAATGGCTGATTTTCAAATCGATAACTTATAAAAGTGATGCCAGAAAATACAGTTTTCACTTATCAAGATTTTAGTTACGTTTATAAATCTGCGAGAGGAAGCTTTAAAAAATTTTTGCTCATCGAGCTGGTAAACTAAAATTTTCATCGTTTATATGGCAAATTTCCAGTCCCAACATGAATGAACGAAATTGCGTTTAAATGCCATTGTATTTTGTTTCTATCAATGCACAGAGAGGGCAAAAATCGAAACTTCGCCAGTACGTAGCACTAGTTCTTTATTTAGAAATCATAAAACCATAAAATGTGACCATTTTGTTTTTCAGGTTGCACTGGTTAAACTTTTTACCTCGAGTTCAGTTATCAAAAAGCTTTCCCAACAAGCATCCGGCATTTTGGAAGTCACGACAACCGCCCGGACTGTCAACTAGCAAAGTCTGGTAGGTATTGTTTATGTTGATGTTTTTTTTTTCATTCTTTGTCCTAAATTGCCTTCGTTAATAATATTACCTTACTTGGGAGTCAATTCACTTGGCAGATCTATAAATTGTTTTCCGACTTGTATCTTCAGAGCGTAAAATCCCCTGACCCAATTTTCTTTTATTAATGTGACAGAGAGCGGTTCTTTCTTTGTTAGTGACAGAAATGCCTAGTATTATACATGGGGGCTGCTTATTATTTGACGGGTAGGAGCAAAAATAATCTTCGATTGAAAATGTCCACAGTTTATGTTGTGGTTTGAGGAACATTTTTTATGAAGGCCCTGCGAGATGCCTGTGTTGATTATTTTCCAACTTTAACACGTTATCTCGCTAGTTGAAGTTTACAAATCAGTTATTCGAGTGCAAACCGACTTGGAAGTCTCATATCAACAAATTTATTTGTTTTGCCAGTACATGCTATATTTCTAAATTCTCGTTCCCCTTGGGTGTTTCTCGAACAGAAAACAAGAAACAATGTAAGTTCTCGTGTTTTGAGTTTTGCGGTTATTTGTATATTCTTGTCGCCTCATGTCAACGGCAGCGAAAACGGGTGAACAAGTTACTTAATATAAAGTGATTTTATGTCATGCAGTGGTCGTGGGTCTGCGTTCCCTCTCATTGTAAAAGTTAGCCGTCTGTTGGGTCAGGGCAATCTGCAAGCCATGGGGAAAAAATAGAGTTTCATGAAATTATAAATGCATGAAAAATGTTTCCTGCTTATATTAGTTCCAAGGTTTTGCTGATGGAATATTTGCAGAATTACGCAGTATTGATCGACTTTCACTGATTGGGATTAAGCGCTCATTTTACTGACTAGGGTAAAGCACTCGCTTTACGGATGAGGGTTAAGCGCTGTTTAGGGTTAAAAACTTTTTTTTGACAGATTACAGTTAAGCGCTTTTTGGCGTTAAACATTCATTTACAACGGTTAGCTTTCGTTATTTTTTTTTTCGTATTACTTCTTTTCCGATTTTTGTCCATTTTTCTTTCGCCTGGCTCGCAGTGTGTCCTATAAACTCTTTTTCATAAGTGCCCTTGGCTTCACCTTACAATATATAGAAACATAGGACCTTTCACAAAAATAGTTTTTTTTTGCTCTGTCGAAGACATTTATTATACAAATTTTAAAACTCAGAGCAACAATTTAAAGACAAAATCGAATACTTCGTTCGAATCACTCAAAATTCATCAGCGATCTATAATAAAAAGTCTGAGGTTACGTAACAGAAAGGTTGTTACATCTCCTCACACAATGTTAAAGTTCTACCTGACGAAAATAACACCATCGAGCGCCGCTTCAAGGAGGCCATTGCTATCAAACAAAGAAATCTCTCTCTGAGTAGGGACGAGGGAATGGACCTACCGGCTATTTACAATCCTCTCCTGGGACGTACCTGAGTAACAACCTTAATGTTACGCAACCTTACATTTTACATCGCTGATGAAGTTCGAGCGATTTGAACGAAATATTCGATTTTGACTTTAAATTGTAAATAGCAAAAGACATTTTGCTTCGGCTTTCCCGGTCTCTACTAACAGTGTGCTTTTTTTTCACTTAAGTACTTGAAAAAATAGTAGTGAAACGACTGCGTGAAAATGTGATCGAGAAATTTGTAGTCTCTATTTGGAGTGGCCTACTTAGAACTGAAACTATGAATATTCGACAAAAATCGTGAAATTTTGTCATCTAGGTTTTTGTTCAAAGTCGCTGAGTCATAGTTCGTGACTTTCTGCCGTTTCATAAAGAAATGTTTATCAAATGACAACTGTATCCAGGTGATTGGCAATTTTTCATATAGCGAGTTGTTGAATTATCAAGTTCACGGCAGGCGGCAGAGATGACCCCCTGCAAGTAACAACTTTTATAAGCGACCTTATAAATGTTGTGGTTCAATTTATCCTTGGTTTAAATTTTATTTTCTTTTATATTTGGGTATGGTAAAGTATGATAATGATTTTGAAACAAAAGAAAATAAAATTTAAACCAAGGATAAAATTGAACAACAACATGACATGGACTGATTTCAAAAGGTATGGTCCAGTCTGGACCGTGTTGGTCATACAGTTCTGAGCTCCGCAGGAGTTAACTTAAAATTCGAACGACATATGGGTAAAGACAACATACAGATCTTAAAGAAGTAACTTCTCTTCTGTTCTTTACCGTTTGTTCAACGTATATAAGCTTAAATAACTTTTGTTGACATCTCACTTTAATGCCATTTGGAGTGCGTGTTTTGTTTTATATAGACACTGCCCACCGTGACTTAAGCCTTTGCTATTTGAGGGCAGTGAGAAAATAAAATTGTAAATCTGAATAAACCAATAAAAATGAAATGAAATGAAATGAAATAAGGGATTAAGGTGTGGAAGGGGATTCTCCTGATCCCGCTTTCCCGCTCCCTTTTCACGATAATCCCGCACGCATGCCGCATCCCGAACTTATGTCATTTCTATCCCGAATACCGTTTTCTTACCCAATAACGCATCCCATGCCAAGATTTTGGCGTGACCACTTCCCGAGGAGCGGTCAAATCCCGTATCCCGTCTAAAATGTTGCGTTTTCCCGAATCCCGCACTATATTTCGCTCAAACCCCGCATTCAGAAAATACCCTTCTAGACCCTGTTTTTCTGTAGAATTTTGCATTCTTTTTAAGGACCTCCCAGTAAAATAAAACCTAGTTGGAATGCGTTACGTTTCTCTTTCGTCGCTTGCCGGTTAAATGGAAATAAGTGCTCAGTTTCACTTTCATGAAAATTGTGAGAAATAACCTTATTATCAGAATTGCTTTCGGATAGATAAACAATCGCATGAGCATCTCTGAAGATTGGTGTTTGTATAAAAAAAATTAAGTACATCTATATCGATTAGTAATAAGGTAGGATTGTTTATCGCTTGGCGAAATTCACTTTTTAATTGAAGTCGGGCTAAAGATGCCATTGAAACAATTTTCGATATTTTCACTAAGTTGTTTGAAACCTTTATGCAAACAATGGTTGGAATACAATTAATATAAATAATTCCACCTCACACTACAAGGCGACTTGCTCTGCAAAAAACAAATTTTAAAACTATCTTATCACCCTTAAAATGGCATATTTCAGGAATATTAGACGAAGAGAATTAGTCCGATATCGTGCCGTTGTACTAGGAAATCGGCGTATTTTTCACCAAGAAGTCGCTATGTTTCAATTTCATTAATTTTTAAAGTTGGTGTTATTGTCGCGTTTCAAAAAGCTTTTCGACAATTGTCTTCTTAACTTACACTATCTGCATTAAACATTGGATTGTTAATTAGCGTTTAAAGTTAAAGCTGTAGACAATAAAGAATGCATAAGATGGCGAAAAAGTGTTCTCAACCGCGTGGAAGAAACATTCGTTGTAATATTATGTGGAGATTAATGTTTATTTGCTCTAAGATGTTAGGATTTTTAGTTTAATTTGTTGTCAAACAAAGACATTTATCAGACTATCTTTCGTCAAGTCATCAAATTCATATATGTCCTGTATGTTGTTTTTGGTAAAGATGAAAGAAAAAACAAAACGGCTATCATCCCAACGTACTGAAATATGGCATGAAGGTTATCGCGGCAAGAACCGTCCTACTTTTTCATCAAATTTATGACCCTTTCATGCAAGTGATGGAAGCCGAAATTGCCCGTTTACTTAATCTCATAAAAATTTTCAGTTCTTTATTGAAGTTTTGAATTAAATATTTTGAAGTTTAGAAGTCAACTATTATCAAATTGAACGTTCAGAGCATAGCCTTTAAAGCCGGAGAGAATTTTTTCATTGTGATGTAAATGTATTACGAGCCATATTATGTACATGTACTTTGTTTCTGGAACATCACCAAAACTACGGGTAGTCTCATAATAACTTTTCCACTTCTATTCTTAATGGATCTAGGAACCCTGTGGTCATAGACCATAAGAAAAGATATAACTTCATCAATTTGAGAAATTCGAGAAGGGAAAAAACATTTAAATTGGTTTGCTCGCAATCAGCTTGAGAAAGACTGACCGCTTGACAGCTGGTAAAAAATATGTGAAAGGTGAAGACAAAACATACTTTTTAAGCTGTCAAACATTTGTAAACTTGTTGTCGTCCAAAACTAGCAAGAAGTGGTCTTATAGGGTTGAAAAGTTGCACTACAATTATTCTGGAAACTGGGTGGTGTGGTGGAAGGTACCAACCAGCGGAGCTTTGGTAGGTTGTGTTTTATGTGTTACAAATTAAAGTAGCCAAATTTATTGAGACCACGAAAAGAAAAAAGAAACCTCTGGCACTAAGGGTAAAGCTCGTAGTTATTCAGCTTTTATTTCTGTCCATTAAAATCACTTCCATCAATAATTTTTAAGAGGCGTTTAAACTAAGTGAAACAAGTCATATTTTAACTAGGGAATTATAGCTGACTTATTTTAAGCGAGGAGTCGCTGCATTAAATGATTCTCATTAATTTTGAAAGCTGTAGGTGTTATAGTCGCCTCAAAGATCATCTCAACAGGCCTGCTTATATAGAAGGTCGCCGTTTTTTTTTTCACTTTGAAGGGAGAAATTTCGAGGACGTGCGCGCGGATTGTTTACGACACTTTCAAGCCATTACGTCTGTTGAGAGATTTAAGACTCTTGGTCTGTTTGTTAATGACAGCTTGAAAGCAGTTTTAAAAAGACAAAACAGACAATACTTTGTGAATTTGAAAAAGAATGAGTTAACGAACTCAGAGCTTTCCTTAAACAATTATTTTGAAACTAAAACGTGTTGTAGCGACAGGTTTCTGTGGTTTTGTTTGATCATGGGCGAACCCAATTGGACTCAGCCCGGCAGGCGACACCGGCTCTCAGCAAGGTACAGAGGGTCGTTGTCTCTCAGTCACAGGCAGCTCCAAATTAATCAAACAGGCTTCTAAGAAAACAATTTAAGCCACCCTTGACGTATTTGGGAACATTCGGCCGTTGGATGCCCCTGAAAACCGCACAACAGTAAGTAAGCTGAAGGATGCAGAACTCTTCAATCTTTATTCGTTATTGCTAGCAGATTGAACTACGTACCTACACAGGTAATTCGAAGTTTTACAGTAAATGCCCTGCTTTCGTTTGCTCATGGTGCAAAGAGTTATGACACCGTAGTAAAATAAACAACTAAATAGAGATTGATCGAAACCAGTTTTCATGAAGGAAATAGATCTTCCGATAAGATTAGGTTCAGGATATTACTCGAAACAACCGTACGTAGGTAAAAATGGAAGAACTTCGAAAGATACTGACCTTTCAGCCTGACCTGTGCGTTTTCTAATGACCAAATAAGCAGTGATATGTCTGAAATGATGCTCATCAAGTGAGATATTTTTCATCAGATTTTTGAAGTTCCTTTTGAATGTTTTAAGCAATTTATGACTTTGACAGTATACCCGCTAAAGAGGAAAGTTTTTCTTTAAATCTGCAGTTAAAACAGCGGCATGTCACTCACAATAATTTTTTTCAGTTTCTCCTAGTCGTCTTTCTTAGCAAAGATGTTATTTAAAAACAACAAGAAGAAAAGAATCAGAGCTATGCTACGAATCTTAGACTTTGTTGTAAGCAGATCAGTGAAATATAAGGCATGCCGTGATGCTTGTTCCCTTTTTCAGACTAGAGAGTTCCAATTTGAGAGGAGTAGAAATTACCTAGTGTGTACCTCATTACATGGTCTCACGAAAATTCGGTTTATTTGTAATTGAAGTGGAGTTAAAGATGCTAAAGTCAGTTTAACGATCAATAATTAGAAAGTGAATGTGAAAAATTCCATCTTTTGGCTGTTTTCACTTTTTGTACAAAAACATTTTAAGATTAGGAATTCCTCTTGATTAGAAATGGCATTTCTCTCGAAAACTCATTAAATCTAAATGAGAAATCGATACCGTGGTCGATACGTTTAGTGCTCGCTTTAATTTCAAACTTGATGTTATGTATTCATCTCAAATAACATTCTCAATGGATTGTTTACTAAACATTCACAGCCTGAGAGCGTCGATTTGCTAATGACATCTTGAAAGTAGTTGAAGATCTGAGATCCCCTCTAGTTTTAGATCCATTAGATGTGAAACTTTTTTCGAGAAAGAAACGACTAGGCCCCATCAACACAACTGAAAAGTTTAAAGTAATTCTAGAAAGAGGCAAATATTCAGTGGTAAAGTCGCCGGATATTTTGCTAGTTGCAAGTTAACTTTAAAAGAGAGGATACTTAGTTATCCCGGCTAATTCGCGCCTTCCAGAAAGAGTATTAAAAATTTAACTTTTTTTAAACGTGTAAAAAAGAGCTGGTAGACCTTCGCAGCTTTTTACCCCATGTTAAATGATTTCCACCTTTTTGTTTCTAAGAGGTGGGGGAGTACATTTTGGAGGATTCCTAGTGTCAGACTAAACAAATGTTTTCATTTGCCTCAAGGTCATTGAGTCTTTGTTGATATAATGTTTGAATACGGTTTCTTAGCTTAATATTAAGTTAACGTCGTTGAAATTTATCCTAAGGGATAAATTTTCAATTAGGTACTTAATTTTTATTATACAGTACTTGGGGATGCAGTAGTGAACTGGTATTCATTAACAGTTTGATGACATTAGCTGAATATTTCTTCTTTTCTTAACCGAAGACCTCGAAATGACATATGAATATTGAAATTTAACATCACTATAATTATGTTAAGTTGGCAAAACACTTTGAACTGCGATACCCACTTGGGATGTTTGATAATGGTTGGTTGAAAAATGTCAAAAAAATTAAGAGACAGGGAAGGCAATTGAAGCCAAAGATAAGATTGTTCAAATACACATAGAAAATACATTCAAATTTAACTTCTGGAAACTAGGTGTATTATGGAGGATGTCAGCCAGCTGGAGGTTGCGTTTTGGAATAGTTATCCCACGGTAAAGAAATTTCCATCTTAAGGACACAATTCTATCTGATCGTTACGACTTGTTAACAAAATTCCCTCATATTCCTCTATATGGCAGTTACAGAGGAACCTTTCGTAACGAACCTCTACTAAACGATTTTCTCTACCAAGAAATAGTAAAATATATGAAAAAAGACCCTCGATATAACGAAGTCTCGTCATAGCGAACACATTTTGCCAGTCCTTTGGCCCTTCGTCATATCGAGGTTCCAGTCTACCTCAAAATCACCTTTCCAATCTAGATGCACGTATATCCCTGCAAGTTGAAGAGCGATTTTCCAACCGTTGTTGCCACAATGAAAAAAAAACAACAAAAACTAAAAGACTTCTAAAAGTAAAAACAGACAGAAAATCGCCGCCCTTTACTCTGGTTCCCCTAGCTAGCCCCTCATTGGGAGATAGGCAGCAACAGTCTCTGCAGAGTTCCCTCCTGTACCGGTCCACTCACACGGGGGCCAATGAAACTTCGCAAAATAATAAACATATAAACATATTTTTCAACATATTTATAAAATAACTAAAATGGTACGCGCGCTCTGATTGGCCGAGAGGAGTGTTTGCATGAGAGTATGTAAACATGGTTGTGGGGTAAAGATGTTTAATTTGCTTTTCGCGCGCTAATCACGCAAAGCTACGCAAGCACGAATTTGAAAAAGTTTTCGAGTTCAAAACTCGACAAGTTTACTTTATTTACCCATTACTTCGTTGGCTGAAACTTGGAAAATCGTTACAAAGAAGGTGCGTCAATTGTTTTCCGCTTAAGCTGACATTTTAAGCCAGAAAAGTCCGTATTTTGGAAAGCATCTTTTGGCAAAACAAGAACTGATTACGCGTTCAAGACTTCGTGGACAAGACTTTGCAACTGGTAAGAATTTCTCTTTTAATCAGTGCCATCATACAAAGAGTTTTGCGTTTTTTCTCGGGAAAGTTAGTTTATAAAAGGAATAGAAAACTTTTTTCCTGTGTTTGCATAGCCTGATATAAACACTCGAGGCGTTGGGAGAATTCTCGACAGTTATGCAAACCCTCGACTTCGTCTCGGGTTTGCATAGCTGTCTCGAATTCTCCCAACCCATCTCGTGTTTATATCAGGCTATGCAAACACAAGAAACGTTATGCAAGCCGGAGGCTTCGAGTCATAGCCTCGTTTTGGTGCGAAAGTTTTTTCTCGTCTTTTGCCGATTCAGAATACGCAAAATGAGCCAACATCTAGTTTACTTGCATTAGATACTATTCTACGACCCTAAGTGTCTTGTAAGCAGATTTAAAAAAACATAAAAGCATAAAGCGCATAATTCACTTTTCTAGTAAACATTTGACGTTTTCATGAGCAGCGGAAATGAACTGTTTGCCTGTTTTCTGCCCGGCTGGTCTCACGAAAATGCTTGTTTATAATTTAACTTTGGAATCTAGGATGTTGAAGTTTAGAGATCATCGATTTGAAAGTGAACATGAAAAAATTCCCACACCTTTTGGCTGCTTTTTTCAGATAGGTACGATACATTTTGAGATAAGGGATCATAAGGAACTCCGGATCTTGATTTTAGAAGTGGCATTTCGCACGAAAATTGCTTTAAAACTCATTAAACCCAAATGAGAAAATCGATACATTAAGTACTTTTTTTAAAATTATAACTTCGTGTTTTATTTGTCTTAAAACTGAGTATTCTCCACGGATTGGTTACTAACATACACAGCTGTCCGATGGTCGGCCACGACAGCTTGAAATCAGTTGATCGAAGAACTAAGACCTTCTATAGCAGATAAATTACTGAGACAAGTTTTTTGTTTAAGTTCGAGAAAAAAACGTTTAGAGCCGCGTCAAGGCAACTGAAAAGTCTTCAGTAACTGAATTACCAAAAGAGGTAAATATTTATCAGCGGAGTAGGCTATCTCTCGTGTTGTAAAAGATGTGACACTAAGCCTGACTCACGTTCACACGTGTTTGTAAGTAACCTTTTTTAAAGTGCAAATAGTGTATGTTTTGGGGATTCATAGTGTGGACTGATCTAAATGTTTTCTCAAGCCGCCTGTATTTCGTTTGGAGGTGATGTAGACTTTTGTGTTACGTACAGTGCGGTTTCTTATCTTAGTTTTAACCTTGTCGTAATTTGCAATTGTGATACTGAGCGCATTTTGCAGTTGGATATTAAATTTACCGGATGCCGTAGTTGATATACCTATACAGTTTAATGACATAACAGCTTAATGGACAAGTTTAGACAACCTTTTCTAAACTTATATTTCTGAATTGTTAAACCTCGAAACCGCCTTTGAACTGCGTAGGTGAATCCTTTGAACTGTGCAGTCTATTTGGTACATTTCCTAATGGACATTATAGATATTTTGACCAGTATGTCAAATGGATCCAGCATCCTTTTGTTGTTTTTTTTAAAAGGCATTTTCTCAATGCTTTAAAGTTAGTCTTTTGCCTCGGTTTTTTAAATTTGTGAATGCAACTTTTCCCACAATAATTAAACGCCTATAGAAAAGCAAAAGTACCCAGACCTTCTTTATTCTTCCCCGAAGTTAATCACCTCACCAAACTGTGGATTTTGCTGCAGACCTGAACTATATAAATGAAGAACGTTTGTTTTCACATATATATGACGAATTCACAAAATGCCCACCAGTAGGTAGAAATTGACGCTGCAATCGCACGTGTAGTATGAATTAGAATGCATTCCAGCGTTTTTGCCATAGGTTCAATTTCTTCTTTCATTTTATATCAGAAATTAATTTCGCAGAAATGGAACGGGTATATATTTCGTGGTGACTTACGATTTTGCGATTTGGCCGCAAAAATTTATTGAAAGAAACTAAATTTCGCGAAGATAATTTCAAAAATGATCTGCATTAATAAGAGTTAACTTTCCATAACAATAGCTTTCAATGATCCTTTTCATAAAAGCTACGGTAAAGCCGTCTTTCTGGGTGGATTGCTGACTCGCAGTAGGCCATTGTAGAGAAATTTCTAGGCCTACACGCCTTTTTCTTTTGCGAGGGGAGGGCTCATTTACACCACAGTTATGGATTCGAAGCATCGAGAATCCCCCCTTGTGAAAGGGTAATTTGAAATTGCAGTCAAAATTGTTATTGAACGGTGTAATGGTTTCTGGATGCTTTGAACGAGAGTCACATCCCCGCGCACCGCTTTTGATGGCAGCCATTGACGAATAGACTTTGCGTTTTCACAATTCATATTAATTTAATCTTATTATGCAAAGGAAAACATTTCTTGCAGATATATTTACAGGAAAGACTAATGAGTGGACAGTAAAAAAATAATATCAATTTTATGTTAGTCAGTGGCAACTTCGGGCGTGAGAGATAAAGAAAATTTTCCAGGTGTCCTTGAATCAAACCAGGCTTTTTTGGCAGAATATTCAACAGACCCAGAACCGTATGAATGAGAAATACGCTGAGTATACATATATGAAACAGTCAAAGAGAAAAATATTTAAATGCTGATTATTCAGGCTGTTTATTAACATAGAATTTCAAATGTTTCAGTCCACAAAGTGCGCATACTAGATGGCAGTTTTTTGGTTTGATCAATTTTCCTTAACGAATCGCCTCGAAATTAACTCAGTAGGTAAAACTGGTTCGAAACGAACTGACGAAGCTGTTGTTATATTGACCTCAGAATTTTTTTAGAATAATGCGGAACATCAAAGGAAAAATAATCCGGAAAAATAATAAAAAAACTCAACTAATCCGGAAAAATAATAATAAAGACTTTCCTCAGGAGGCATTCTCATGATTTCAGAGAAATTGAATTTCTCTCCTCGTCACTCATGTTTGTAAATTATACTGAGGTCGTCCGCGCTCCCTTTTTAAACTTAACCATTTTTCGACAACAGCACACCGATAAATATTGTCTAATAGCTTCTTTAGAAAGAATTTTAACCGTCTGAAGCTTAGTGATTCACTGTAGTTTACCCCGATGATTTAAGCATTAATTGATATAGTCGGCCTGCAATTCATTAGGCAAATTTCAAGAAGATATAACCCATTTAGATTTTAAACCTTATACCGTTTATGCACCTGAATTTGATTAATAAGAACTCTAAAACTATTTTCATAGGCAGTATTTTTTCTTTCAGCACAAAAAAGAGGCCGATTTCTGATTAGAATCTCAGTAAGACAACAAGATTGATTAACCTATAAAATCTGAAACCGAATTCGGTTTCCCCACTAATCCTGAACGTTAATTTATAACGGATTTTTACAGGGACAAACCAAAACTCTGCATTCAACTTTAATTGTTGCATTAAATATAAGATATTCATATATTCACTATTTAATTGCTGCTTTTGAATGAAACAAATCGCTCTGATGTCGGTGACGCAGAGCTTTTAATTCACTGAAGTTTTTAATAGTTCATCTAATGCAACTTTTATAGGGCGGCTCAAGTCTGTCGCATTGATTTTAGTCGTTAAAAAGAATAAATAACATGAATTTCACATTTCATCCTTGCAGGTTCATCTCAACCTTTTGTTAACAAGCTGTTAAGGAAAATTCGCCGCAGTCTTTTTCCTTTAAATTTGAGCACGAAATTCACTCGTAAGTATAATTTTAAAAATACTGCGTTCTGCACACTTCCTTATTACGGAAACTCTGATAATCCAGATGGCAGCTAAATCCCCGGCAAAACTCTCCCACGTTTGACTCTAATAGACTCTTTCGAGTCTAACGACCTCGCGTTATCACATTTACAAAGGTTAAGCGACAGCACTATTTTGTTATTCTAACACTTTGAAAGTTCAGACGCGCCCACTGAGAATCGTCTTGAATTTCCGCCAATACGGACTCCGGACTGCACTAGCCCGCAGTCTCGATGGTGTTTAGTGTAATAATAGGGATTGCCGACTGCACTGCAAAGCTGCATGTTACAGTGCATTTCTTGGCCAACATTTCTTGTTTTAAACATTTCTTTCTCTTGTTCAACATTTCTTCATATCCTTTCGAACATCTCACTAAACTATATGATGTTTGAGATGAGTTTTCTAAGCCTGGTTTTCTTTTCTTTAATTTCAGAATCATGACAGGTGTGCAAAACAACACGACAGTGACCAACGGCACACAATCTCCAGATCCTGGTTTGCCAAATTATCTCGAAGAGCCTCTGGCAGCCACCGTATTCCAGATCACATTGTGGTCAATGGTCGCATTTTTGGGAGTCATTGGAAATCTTCTAGTCTGCATTGTAATACTAAGGCGTCTAAAGAAGACCTCAATGAACTATTACTTACTAAGTTTGGCCATAGCCGATTTGGGGGTACTGGTTATCATTTATCCTGTGGCGGTATGTAAATACATTAAGCCATTTGTGTGGCTCCTGGGGGAAACATTTTGCCTGTACATGATTCCGACGGAGGAAATATTCTACGGAGCCTCTATTTGGTCGATAACAGCTATTGCAATCGAAAGGTATAGAAATATCGTTGGTGCCAACCGATATCAGGTTTGGAACAGGTCTAAAGCAAGGACTGCGTTTGGAATCTTTGCCGTGTGGTTGTCGTCCTTTCTGGTCTCATGTGTACCCCTGTACCCTGTCATGAAGTTCTACCCAGAAGGGCCCATGTGCGTTCCCAACATGAGCAAAACGTATGTGGTTACATACTTTATAGCTCTCGTCGTTCTTTGGTACGTCCTTCCCTTGGCCGTCATAACGTTTACCTATGTTAAGATAAAACAAAGAGTTCTGGTCAGTGCTACCTTTCGTAACTCGATGGCGATTGACGACAATCAAGACTTCACCAAGCCTCCGAAACAGTCTGTTTTTTCAAGACAAAACAAAGACAGGAGATTGTGGAGGCAAAGTAACAAAACTAAAAGAGTTCTCACACCTCTTGTCATCTTATTTGCCGTGACAATGTTTCCTGTGAATGCTCTCCGGATTGTGGTACTCATAGATAATAACATTTGGATGAACAAGTACTACAACCTGGCCATCGGCATCATGTCATTGTTCGTCATCGTCAACTCTGCCGCCAATCCTCTGGTGTATTATCTCACTAGCAAAGAATTCAAGGAGGCGTACAAGGCAGTCCTGAAGGCCTTGCGAGGAAGGCGTAAGGATTTTCTATATCAGTTTAGGCGCAGTTCCTCAAGGTACAGCTTTGGATTACCATCTTCTGGATCAACAAAGACGGTAGACATAGGAATTGACGCAAAGATGTTCTCCAACGGCTTAAACAATGGCAACTATCGTCAAAGCGTGGTTTCTCAGTTGTCTCATGGCGATGTCCAGTTTGAAAGTGGCTTGTGATATTGTTAAGTAAACTGTGTAGTGGTTCTCCATGAACGCATTACTTATAAACCTGTTTTATTATTTATTTAGGCGAAAAAAGCGAGAGAGTAGTAAAATAGTGAACGAGCGAAAAACGGCGGGACGCTCCTCGCGGTTTCCACGCAACTTTTATATTATCGATCCGCTTCCCTTTGGACCAGGCTATTATTTATTCAATGAAAACGAAAAATTCAATGCACTTTTATTCAATAAAAGGAAAATAGACATGAGGCTAAGAGCGCGGGGCTTTGAGTATCTCCCACAAGCGGAGGTCATTTTAGAAATTTTTAGTTGAGTTTCACCTACATTATTCACGTACTATTATTACAACAGTTTCTTGAGAAACATTAGAATTTAAAACAAGCGTTTATGACAATTGTATTTATAAAAGATACTGAATTATTCGCCTAGGGCGAAAATGACCTTTTTTATATTAGCCACAAAAAATACGTGAGTTATTGATTGATCCTAATACACTGTTATACCGATGCAGTTTTATAAACTGTTATTGGCAGCAGAGCTATCGATTTCCTTGTCAAGGTACGTAAACTTGCTCGCGGGTAAAAGGGAAACTTGACAACCTTATAACTTCTTTTAACACGTGCTTTTTTTTCAATTTTTTTAGTAATTTTATATATTCTCTTTTTAAGAAAATAATAGAGGTTGCGTTGTTTTCATGCAATTTGTTAGCGGGAAACTGAAGTTAGTAGAGCGTTTTCACATGACGTCAAGGCGACAATGTTGGCGTTCCAAAACAGTCCTGTGGGACTCAGTTGAACTCTTTTTTTCTTATTTAAACGCTTTGTTTGTTTGTTCTATAAGTTTGCATAGGTGCTGACCACGAGAGTGAAAACGCTCTGTTAGAAATTCATTCACTGCTAAAGTATGCGCGGACCGAAGGCGAGTGTGTTCAGCGCTCAGTGACTTCCCTTGAGCAAAGGTTCACCATTTGAAAGTTGAATTTGCACGATTCAACAAGTTGTTAAGTTTAGTTTTCATTTAGTGGTGGAGTATAAGAAATCAAACTTTGACATATCATCCGCGTAAATCACAAAAGCAGTGGATGTAAACAGCGAGAATAGAATGCTAACATGATGGCTATAGCGATAAATATTTTATAGTTTGTTAGTTTCTGCTGTCAAGACAGCTGAATCAGTGCAAAAGCTTCACTGAAGGAAAAAAAAAGAAACGGAAAACAAAATAGCCTAACCTAGCCTAGGCTAGAAACGTTGCACTGACAATTCATACTAATATTGCTCTATTTATTAACTCTTGTATGCCAAGTCGAGCTAAGAGGTGTACTGTTATGAAGGTATACGAAGTGTTGTATAATATGTACAGGCATTCTGATTGAACGCATATTGTACCGGTAGATATCAGCAAACTAAATAAAACATTTAAACCCTGACTTTTGTTGATCACCTGAGATTGATTATTCTGAATGTGTTAAGACGGCGAAGCAATAGCCTCATGCTAAACAAAAAAGGCGAGTCCATTAAGTCAGGCTTCTCCTTTTCTACTAGTACCAATCGTACCATTAGTAGCAATAGATCATCGGAATACCCCGCACAATGGAGTTTATTTGTGTAAACCGGAAAACCTTCAAAGAAATGACGTCGCGGTCTTTGAAACTTCAAAGCTATCATTTCAACTCGCATACCGTATTTATTCGATTAACCGCCCCGGGCGCTTATTAAATTTTTGGACCTTGAGGGTGGGCGCTTATTCGAGGCTGGGCACTTATTAAAATTTCACCATTTTCAGCAAGTGTAGTATGTTTATTTTGCAACAAAACAATAGATGGTAAAAAAAAACGCGAAGATGTAACAAAGCAAGGTTCCTGTAAACTACTCTGACGAAAACTCCGTCTTCGGGGAAGTCTCTTATTAGTAATTATTCAAGTTTTTTTGGGAGGGGGGGAAGCTGAAGGGGGAGGTGAGGGTGGGCGCTTATTTGAGTTTGAGTGTGAGGAGAAGGGGGTGGGATGGAGGTGGGCGCTTATTAACTTTTTCTGCCGTTTGGATGGGCTCTTATTCGAAGTGGGCGCTAATTCGAGGTTGGGCGCTTTTTCGAATAAATACGGTATATTGTCAAAAGTAGGGGAACTCCGCTGGAGTTGAATTCTTAACTCGGCTATAAAAAAAAAAGACAAATTCGTCGTAGTTTGTTCAGGTTCTCGATATGTATGTTGTAGTTAATTTTTTATCTCAATTAATTTTTATTTTTCCATTATGTTTGGGTATGGTAATGTCTGCTAATGAATTTGAAAAAAAAACGAAAAACAAAAATAAACTGAAATAAAAAATTAACTACAACATGTACAATATGAAAATACATCTGGGCAATTTCTCGTCGTACTGGCGCAGTAACGGCAAAGTTGAGGCTAACCCGACTGCTTTCTTGACGTTCTGTTGCCGTCGTCCTAAGGTTGGGAAGTGATATCTAGGATATATCTTACTTGGAAGCTGTTTCCTCCAATTATTTTCCTTAACATTGCCCGCCAGACACCCCTTAAATTATGATGGAGTGAAGTAAAACCAATCTACCGTTCCGCCCTCTGTAGGGTTGAAAGTTAACCTGCGCGGGGGCGTAGCAGGAGCCTAAAAGCAATATCCACAAAAAGATCGAGGTGTGCGAAAGAGACACGCGTGTCTCCCTCGCGTGCCCCGTTTTCTCTCTCAGGCGACTGCTACGCAGGTTAGATGAAAGTCCAGTCTCTTAACCACTACATTTTCCTTCATTTGTGATCTTTTTACTCCGAAGTTTAACTTTGATAAGTGCACCAAATATCGAATTCAAAATAACTTCGGCGATACAACTTTAAACAGTGTTTAAATTCTTATTATTCCTTAACACTTAAGATTTTTTAGACCAATACGTTAACACAAGTGTGGGGTTTTGATAGACGTGTGACATGTGAAAAGCGGAAGACCTTTGTCTCTTCCGGTTCCACTTTACAAAATAATAATATAGAAGCCACACGTCCGCAATTGTGCTTCACTTGTATTTCCAGCATTTAGTCTTGCTTGGTTCCCAGGGCTCTGAGTCGTTCAATGAGCGGTGGATGGGAGTAGTGATAAGCAGAGTACAGCTTGTCTGCCACAGGGAACCCAAGATTATCTTTATGGAGCTTTATTAGAGAAGAGCGTAGATGACCAGAAAATCCAAGAGATTTTGCAAAAGCGTCTGCTTGAAACTCGAACTTCCGGCTCAGCACGGTCATTAGAAAGCCTAACAACTAAAATTACAGCAAACGTTTAGAGAATACACTCGGTTAATCGGCCACCAGGCTAGGCTTAGAGAAGAGACATACATGTACAACCCATCACATGTACATAGAGGATATTAAATGGCCACTTGAAGATAAGAAATTTCTCTTCGAACGTAGAAAGATATATTTTACTCGTTCGCTGCGCTCACTCGTGAAATATGTTTCAGCAGGAGAAGAGAAATTTCGTATCTCCGCGCGGCCATGTAATATCCTCTATACATGTGAGGGGTTGTACATGTATGTCTCTTCTCTCAGCCTTATCATATTAACACCAAAAAAATACCAACCCATTTTACTTTAATAATTTTGCGCTACGAATGAAACGCGCGCTTTATTGCGTAGCCATAGCAACGGTGATCTTTTCACAAGTGAACTGAAGATAACATGTTAATCTCACATGTGAAAATATCATGTTTTCGCCCAAAAGCTCACCTGGTATTTCACTGAAGTTTATAGGATAAAAGAGGTTTTTCTTACGTACAACGATATATTGAGAAATTTAGCCGAGGAGGTGACTCTGTATCTAGGACATTTCTGTGCTTACCTCATTATAAGGTGAAAATATAAACTGGAATATGATAACCAGGCCGATCATGGTGGGTTGAGAGTTAGGAAAACCAAAACTGGTGAACAAGACCTTGTAGTGCATCAGGTAACCAAACATCATAAAACAAAGGAACAAATTCACCTACAGACAGGAGAGCAAGCAGTAGTTAGAAAATACCCAGATTGATTCTGAATTAACGGATGTGATATTTGCTAAGGATGAATACGGGTACGTTTAATTCAGACACGCTTGGTTGTAGCCTGCGAGCAAGCTCTCCTATTTGGGCAAGCGAAGCGAGCCTCGCGAGAACGCGCGAGCGAGGGGCCGAGGAAAGGTACTAAACAAGGCGCTTGACACAAATGAATACAACTGATGAAGGGTTTTCATTTTCCTTCCACAAGAACTACAAACTTGGTCCGACTTATCCTCGGCACGCAATATTCTCTTTGCGAGAATTACAACAAACGAGCCCGTCTGCATTGAGGGCTGAAACAAGTTCTCGGTACCAATCGGATCCCCCTGAGAACCAAATTTGACACACAGTCGAAGCGGGTGCCAGCTTGGCCTGTTATCAATCAACTTTGATTTCCGGAACGTCATTTTTCAGCCAATGGTATTTCCCTTCGTCTGGGCGAAGTACAAATGAAAATTTGTCAGGGATGGTTGCAAGCTCTCCTTTCCTCTGCCCCTCGCGGCTTCGCCGCTCGCTCGCGTGTTCTCGCGAGACTCGTTTCACTCGCCCAAATAGGAGAGCTTGCTTGCAGGCTAGTTTGGTTGAAACTGAGAGTACCGGTAGCTCATAAGCGAGGAAAGGTAAAACGCAAAGGCGTTGAGCCACGGGATCACTAGCCTGAGAAAAAAGCCTACATTTCGCGAAATAACGTCTGAGAGAGGAGTACAGAAATTCCATACTGATGACGTGACACTACCCAGATCTGAACAGCGTTTCTGATTGGCTGAAGCACATTTTCCACACGACCAATCAGAAGCACTACCCAGGTATGGGTAATGACGTGTCATCAGTATGGAATTTCTGCGCTCGTTCCTCAGAAAATCATTTCGCGGGGAAACCAGTGGTACCGTAGCATCACAAAATGTCGGCTGCTTTTGTGCTACGGGGATGATATGATCGGGGCATATCTCGTATTTTGTAGTAAGAGGCAAATCGTGCGCTCCGAACGTTAGCTATTTAATCTTTTTACTGTGGAAAATTCACATTATCATTTGAGTCAACTGAGTTGGTAAAATCAAGCCTTTGTGCTTCACTTCCCCACCGAAATATTGATGAATGGTTTCCTTTCACTGGAATACAATGTAGGTGAATATCGCTAAAATTGTGTACATTATTTTTGATTCGAAACTCGTTAAATTTTTTAACATTTTTTGGCGTAGAGTTATGGAAAGTTCTAGGTGACTCTATCCTAGAATTTTTTTTTTTTTTTTTTACCGCAGTGCACTCACAAACATTCCCCCTTCGCCCCCCAAAAAAACAATGCTGAAGTCCGTATGGATCATTTCTGACCCCGACTGAACAACATTTACCAGGGTGGGGGTAGGGGAGGGGCTATAGCGGTACCAAATCCGCGGAAAAGGCATGCTGTGGGTAAGAAAATTAAAGTACAAACTTCCTAACACTTTTTGTCCAAGATTGTAGCTTGGTGTAGGGTGAGGAATATACTCTAGGAAGCAGGTGAATCACTAAAGGAAACAAAAAAACTCTAGGTGAATTGCGGTCGTTTCGACCGAAGGCGTTCGCTAGGACTTAAGTCGATCCGCCCGATGACATACAACACTCTTTAACACGGTGAACATACTGATCGGAGATGTTATTTCAGTAAACCTTGGATTTCACATGTGCAGTCATTGTCTTTCCATGCTTATTCCTTTTTCTCAGGTTTAAAGAACGACAAATACACATTACGCGAATCGACTTAGTCTGCGCGAACTGGCCATTGGGCGAATCGACCTTCGGGCGAAACGACCCGATACCACTCAATGTTACCTGTGAGATAGTAAGGTTTTTAAGAGTGTGACTGAGCTTCCAGTGCCCAAGCTCGTGTCCTAATACTGCAAGTATCTCATCGTTTGAACAGCCCTTGGGGGCCTTTTTCTCTTCACTTTCAGTTGTAATCTGCAACAGCAGAAACACTGTTAGATACCCTGACGAATCGGACGGCTTCTTTAACAAATCGTAACTTTTCGCTAATGGTAAGATTGGAATGGGCGTTTTGACGAATCGTATCCGTTTGTGTACATTGGACACGTGTGAAGTGTACGAACTAGAATAAACGATACAGTAAACACCCGCTAAGAAGAACCTACATTTTTTGAGGTCTGGCAAAAAAGTTCTTTTATTTTGGGGTAGTTATTGGTAATTTAGGCTAAGTAGGTATTTGATTACGTTCTTAATTTCCATGAAGGAGATATAGTTGTCGACTACCAGAAAAATAAAGAAACTTGAGTTTTTTCTCAGTAATACTTCTATTTGTAATTACAGTTTGGTGCAGTATCTTCTTGTAACATCAATTGGCAATTTGGAAGTCAAACTTCTTGGTTAAAATGTTCATCTTAATTTACCTGTAACCCACATATAAGAATCTGCTTGATTTTGCTTTGCTAGACAGGTTCTTATATATATTTTTTCTATTAAAGTGCCAAATTTCTGCCAGCAGTTCCTTAAACCACGCGTTCTTATTATCAACGATACCTCATCTTTGGTGTCTTCCTTATTGCTATCCACTTCTCCATTTTCCTGATTGATTTCATCACCTTCGTTGCCATCTTTGTCTTCTGCGGTACCGTTTTCACCTTCATCCTTCTTCACTGGATTGTCAGCCAGTAACGTGTCAAACAAAACTATTCTCTTGTTTTTAAAGAAGCCATAAAAATAAGCATTGCTATGTGAGGATCGCTTGGAACCGTCTACGATATAAATCTTGGTTAATGGAAATGAGATCTGGGCTGCTAGCTGTTCAATTGAAGTGCGCAAGGTCCCCTCAGGAAGGAGAGTGAATTTATCAAATAGAGGAGCAATGTAGTCCATGTAGACAGTGACTAGAACCTGAAAGAGAATTATAGATGTATTATTCTTGCTTGTTAACACATTGATTTTGTTACAAATAGTTATGGTGAATCCTGGGACTCATCTTGTGAAAAATCATGGGACCCAGTCCAGAAACAGTGAGTCCCAGTTAAAAAAAGAGAGTCCAAAATTGAACCTGCTTGGGCCTTTATGTAACCAGACAGTTAATCTGAAGGCAGACTCCAAAACTCTGCATTACAGTATACTGAAATTACAATATAGTCCTTCTATTTTAAAGCACAACAAAGGCTAAAAGAAACATGCATCGTTAAACAACAGCCATTATAATCGCCACAGAAATGACACAGACGGGTAATTTCTACAAATGCACATGTTAAAATCGATCAATCAATCGATCGATCTTTGCATCCTACTGGATGCATGCCATGAATTTTATGCATGAGGGACGCAAGATGCAGAGGTAACAAAATGACTGTAAACATAATTATTATTTAGCTGAATTATCTAAAAAATTAATACCCAACTTAATATGACTTTATAAGTCATCTTCAAGGGTAGATTCATCTACTGATGCAAGTGCTGTAAGTAAATTTGCCAGTGTAAAAGAGACTCAAAAGGAAATATGGTCACTAGCCCTTAGGCAGAGGGAGTCACGAGACTGTAAGTGTGTGGATTGCAAAAAAAAAAAAGAAGAAAAAACATACAAGGAATGAAAATTGCTTCTTTACAGTCAAGTCCCTCTTAACGGACACCTCTATAAGAAGGACACCTAGCTAAAATGGACACCTTTCTTTACACCTTCCATTCTTTACACCTTCTAATGAGCTGACTCTCCATAAGATGGATATCTCTCTAAAATGGACCTCTAGTGCTGGCCCCAAAGGTGCCAAAGCTAAAACTGGTGGATCCAGGGGTAGAGTCCAGGGGATCTGGACCCCCCTTATCAGACCTGACACTTGTTTGAAACTGAAATTTTTACATCGACAGGATTGTATGTCACTTTTAAACTGTCCGATTTTTTTAAAATTAAACACGGGTTGCATTTTGCCACTAAACTGAATTCCAGGGACATTTGAAAATGTAATTATTTTGGGGTATCCTCCTATGATCCGTTGCCTCTCCTTGCAAAGCAGTATTTCCGGCACCAATGGTGACTGGCGTTCACAGATTGAGAAACACGTGGTCATCTCTGTGAGAAGTAATTTGGCACAAAAAAGTTCAACAGACCGTTCTGAACCAAAGTTTGGAGGGGCGAATCCAGCAATTTTGGATTGGGGGGTGGAGACATGACAAGGGGTGGAACCTTTCTACAGTAATCAAGCCAGTACTCACCAAAGTGACCACAAGTGTAAAGAGCCAAGTGTAAATGAAGAAATATTGGCCTCCCCACTTAATGATGTACAATAATGCTGCCACTAAAGGAAGTGATATTGCTGACATCACGGCCAGCTTCTTCACACGATCCTTCAAATAGAAACCAATGGTCTGCAGAAAAAAAAAATCAAAAACAAAATAAAAACACACAGTAAATGTTATTTATTTTAAGGAGAGAGTGGTTACGAGATCCCATCCCAATAAGTTAAAGATGCAGTATGACTGGGTTGTTTACAACACTAGATCTCCCTTGGTCGCTTTGGGTTTAATTTCCACCCCAACAACTACCTAGAGTAATGTCCTTGGAACACATACATTGTAGTTCCAAGTTAAGCTCAACACATTATTTTGCAAAAAGACAACTGGTTTGCCCCAGGGGCCACTGAATTGGGATTCTCACATGTATTTGTTATGTTCACTAATTAAAAATATGTTTCTGTCCTTGTTAGCCGGACACAAGTCCCAAGATAGTGTTGTGTAGCAAGCTGATAACTAACTATGTGCATACTGGACAGGATTTGAGGGCCTCAATATAAAGAGGTTTTCCTAGGGGGGTCTCATCCCCGTCACAATTTCAACCCATTTTTGTGCTGTTTGTCTCCATTTAAGCTTCTTATGTCACTGTTTCAAGGCCATCATGCTTGTCAAAATTGTACCCTAACAAGGCCTCTGTAAACTACATTGTAATGGGTATCCTCTTCTATAAACGCCACATCATATTAAAATTTAGAACTCTACAAGATTCCAACTTTGCCAGTCCAATTTGATACTACTTAGAACTTCAAAATTGTAGATCAACTTTCAAAAATGGCAGTTGAAGAAACTACGGTCAAACACTTTACGGACATCTGCTTAAAACGGACACCCCGTTATTACAGACAGTTTTCATTGTCCCTGGGGAAAGTTCATACATTTTCTCTAAATTCAAGCTGCTTAATACCGACGTCAGCTAATGCAGACAACATACACTTTTTTCTTGCCCAATCAACAAATTCTCATAGAAAGTCAACCTCGCTAATACTGACACTTCATTATCAACTGTGTGTTGTAATAAACCTTTCCTTCTGTAAGGTAAAAAATCTTTCAGTTGACAGCATGTCGATGTTCCCCGGGCTAAAGTACACCGGATATGATAATTTGTAGACATCAATATTATTTTTAGACTGCTTTTGGCATCAAACGAGTTATGCAGAGAGTGGTTTTGGATAAATTAATATGCAGATGAACAATTTTTGAGTGCTTCTGTGGATTTGTCCTCGGAATTACAGCTTTGAGAAGGTTAGAGAGGTTTAAATTGATGACGCTTATGTCCTCTTAAATTTCTTTAGCATTTTGTTCTCATAAAAGGTGTCATTTTACTTTATTGACAACAGTCATAACCCACTTAATATGGACACCCAGCTAATACCAACACTTTCTATGGACCCAACAGTGTCCGTATTAGCAGAGTTTGACTGTAACACCATACATGTAGTTTTCTGGCCACTATCTTGAATCTAGACAAAGTGGTTTATACACTGTAAGTCAAAGAATTTAGAGAGAACATGCTAACACTATTGACAAACCTGTTTGTTGAATCCATGCTTTTCCTCAATAACAAAAGTACTGTAAATACTCCACGGGAGCTCTGTAATGGTACTGAACAGCATTCCAAGAAGGAGGAATGCTATAGATTGAGTTATCTGAAATAACAAGAACAGTTAATTATTATTCTACAGCACAAAACATGTACATGCATGTTAACCCTTTAAGTCCCAATAGTGACCAACAACAATTTTCTCCCAACAATATCCATACAATGTCAAGAGATTAGGTTATGAGAATTAATAAAATGATCACCTTAGAGAAAATGCCTTGATCTTTTATCAAATTCTCTCAACTCATTCTTTAAGGAAATGTATAGAGATCAGAAAGGAGAATTTGTACATGTATACTGGGGCTCAAAGGGTTAAGTGGAGCCCATGGAACAACAAGTGTTTGCCAAGAATATAACATAGTATTTTGCTTAAATTTATTCACTATTTTTATTTTTACATGTATTTGTTTGCTTTATTACAACACTTTACTACACATTTACACACAAATGAAAAAAAACAAAACAAAAAGGGTACAAGAGTTCAAGAGTTCAGGGCTGTCGCTAACATTTCAAGTTGCTGGGTATATTCGATTAGTAGGAGGGGAATTTTCCAGATAGGATTTAGTTCTTTCAGTCCTATTTTTGTTTTGTTTCCTATGAAAGTAGCCGGGGAAAATCTCCGGCCTCTGGCTCTTAGTGACAGCCCTGAGATGGGCAGAGTTAAAAAAATAATATTATCATTAATCTTATACATAGAAAAAAGATAAACAATAAACAATGCAAAAGTTTAACA